>JANJGN010000044.1:3240000-3582500 GCA_026770705.1 Isurus oxyrinchus
AGTGGGAGGGGGACAAAAAGAGGGAGTGAAGGAAATAGATAAATTGAGTTAATGTGTTTGGGAGAGGGAATGAGAGTGAATGGAAGAGAGAAAATAATGCAAAATGAGAGACAGACAGTGAAATAGACAAAGGGGGACTTACTGAATGAGAAAAGGAGAGAGAGTGTGATGAAGAGAGATAGACAGAGATAGAGATGGAGGGTGGCAGAAAGTGAGAGTGATGGAGGTAGATAAATTGAGTGAGTGTGTGAGAGTGATAGAGAATGAGAGTGAAAGGGAGGGTGAGAGAGAAAGAGAAATTTGTGCACAGTGAGAGTCAAGCAGTGAATTGAACAAAGGATGACTTATTGAGCGAGATGAGGAAAGACAGAGATAGAGAGATTTAGAGACAAAGAGAGAGAGAGTGAAAGAAGGACGGAGGGAGATAGATTGGAGGAAGAGAGAAAGCAAGACAGAAAGAGAGAGAGGAAGAGGAAGAGGGGGAGAAAAAGAGACAGAGTCGGAGGTAGAGAGAGAACGCTGGGAGACAGAGAGAGAGGGAGATAGAGAGAAACCGAGAGAGGCAAACGGAGGTTGAGGGAATGCAGGAGAAAAAAAACAGAGAAATGGGATGGGGGGGGTGGTGGGTGTTGGTGGTTGTGGTGTTGAGGAGGACGGGGAGATAGAGTGAGTGTGAGAACGTAAGAAGGAGAGATAAAGAGACAGAGTCAGAGAGGAGAGAGTGGGAAGGGGAGATAGAGATTGATAGGGAAAGGGAGATAGGTCGATAGGTACATTGGTGAATATATGGATATGGAGAGAGAGAGAGTAGACAAGAGAGGAAGAGAGTGAGAGGGAGGCAAATAAGGACAGTTGAAGAACAATGGAGTGGCAGTGAATGCGTGAGATGGAGAGAGATACAGAGAGCGAGAGAGAGTCGCAATAGATTCAGGTGTGGAATAATTTTTTGGGGGAGTTTAAATAATGCCTGACATTGTATTCGTTATTTCTTGTGATGGATTGCCAGCCCTAATCTACTTTAATCAGATAACTGAATGTTTAAAGTTAAAGAGGGCAGTAACTTCCCAAAGAAGCATTGAACAGAGTGGAGGAAGGCACTCTAACATTTGGAATTTCATGAATGAGTGGTAGCCCTCAAGTCAGTAAAACCACTAAAACAACATGATGCCGAGAGATGGGACTGATGGTATATTCCCTGTTTGATTACAGCTGCTGTTTTTATTAGTTAATTAATGTGATCAGTAGAATCATGTATTTGTAACATGGCAGCTCCATCTAAAAATCAACATATTCTTTCACTGAAATCGAAGTCATAATTTGTTTCTTCATATTTAAAAAAATAATAATAATTTGAACAATGTTGCAATTGCAACATCCCTGAGGTGATCCCACAGGGTATAAATTAAAGGCTTTGGGAATGTATCACCTCAATATTTAAGACAGAGGGATTGCCAGCAGCACAAAGGGACACATCACTTCACACTGAAAATGCATCGTCCAATTGACATGGTTCAAAAAATTTTCTACCCAGTCCTCGCTGTTATTGGTGTTCCTGGTAAGTGACAATAACCATTGAATATGTGGAAATCGGTGTGTGAGCGGCTCTTTCATTTTAAACTGTGATCGAAAATATTATGTGCTGATCTAGTGCTCACTGCTATAGAAACACCTAATAAGCGATATAATTAGGTTAATTAAAAAGTCTTGAAATATCTCTGTAGCATTATTTTATTCTTAAACGAAAATTAACCTTTGTTTGTAACTCGCAGGTTCTCTGATGAATTAAATGCTGGTATTGAGTGGTATATCGTGTAAGGTTAAATTAGACCTCAGTGCAGACAAACTCTCTGAAGGAAGGTTTCGGGTGTGAAAGGGGAAACTCACACTGAGTGTGGGACACTAACCAGGGTGTGATACCTTTTCCCAATGACCAAGTATTTTTGGGTATATATGTTAATGTAGAATTTTGTTCAGTGTGGGTCACTAAACAGAGTGGAAGTCATGAGTCCAGTCTACATGTATTACTGGGAATACCTCTGAATTCAGAATTGTACTGAGTGAGGGTCACTAATCAGTCGAGTACCTGGCCCCAGACACCACTTTTTACTGAGAGTACCTGTCAGTGCCAAGCTGTACTAAGTGTGGGCCAGTCACCTGATTGGAGTAATGATCAATCACCATTTATTACTGGGTATATCTTTCAATGTAGAATTGTATTGAATGAAGGTCACAGAGCAGACTGGAATACCTGATCCAAAAGATAATATATTACTGGGAGTATTTGTCAGTGCAGAATTGCACTGAGTTTGGGTCAGTAAGTGGAATGAAATAAATTGGTTCTATTTGGGAATCATGTGTGATTTTATTGGTGAGTGATCTCTCCATCCCGTGGAGGGGTATCTGTGTGTTACCATTTGAAGAGCTTAACAACAGGAAGCGTCTTTTTGTTGCTGGAAGACACTTGGATTTGAGTTTATGAAGTTCAATTAATGAATGTCACTCCACTTCTATTGAATTGCTGCAAGAAAAATAGATGCCAACTGGTTTCTGCCATTTAAGCAATCCGAAAGCACTCTTACACGGTTCCAAACCTTATTGTGTTGTTTCATTTTAATAAGACAATAATACGTAGAAGCAGAAGTAGGTATTTACACACATGGAGCCCGCTGCACCATTCAATGAGATCATGGCTGATCTGATAATCCTCAACTCCACTTTCCTGCCTTTTCCCCATAACCTTATTAATCTGTCTAACTCAGCCTCGAATAGACGTAACGACCAAGACCCTACAGCCCTCAAAGTGAAATAATTCCACAGATTCGCTCCCCTCTGAGAGAAGAAATTCCTCCTCATCTCAGCATTAAACGGGCGGCCCTTTTACTCTGAAATAATGCCGTATGGCCCTAGGCTCACCGAGATGTGGAAACAACCTCTCAGCACGTACGCTATTAATCCCCTGAAAACATAAGGAAGTAAGAACTAGGAGCAGGAGTAAGCAATTCAGACCCTCGAACTTGCCCCGCTGGTCATTACCATGATGGCTGATCTCAGTTCGGCCTCAAATCCAATTTCCCTCCCTCTCCCCATAATATTTCAGCCCATTACTAAATAAATATCTGTCTGCCTCCTCCTTAACTTTATTTACCATCCAGGCATCCACTGCAATCTAAGGTAACAAATTCCACATATTCACTATCCTTAGAGAAAAATAATTCCTCCTCATCTCTGATTTAAATCTACCACCCCTTTCACTAAATCTATGCCCTCTCGTTCTAGAATGCCAAAGACGGGGAAACATCCACTCCACGACTACTTTGTGTATCCCCTTTAGCATATCATATACCTCAATTTGATCTCCTCTCTTCCTTCTAAATTTTGAATCGTTTATTCTTCAGTAAGGTCGCTTATCATTCTTCTAGAATTCAATGAGTACAGATCCAATCTACTCAAACTCTCTTCATAAGAAAATTCCTCCATTCCCAGGATTAACAAGGTGACCCTTCTGTGGACTGCCTCCAAAGCCAGTTAATCGTTCCTTAAATAAGGGAATCAAAATTGTTCCTGGCACTCTAATTGTGGTCTAGCTAGAGCCTTGTATAACTTTCGTCAGACTTTCCTATTTTTATGCTCTCATCCCTTTGAAATGAATGCCAACATTTCATTTGCCTTCCCTGTTACTTGCTGAGCTCATGTGCTAGCATTTTGATATTAATGTAAGTGGGCTCCCAAATCCTTTTTTGTTGCAGCTATCTGCAGTCTTTCTCTATTGAATAATATTCAGCTTCTCTTCTCTTCCTGCCAAAGTGCATGAATTCATATTTTCCCACATCAAGTATTTGCCCACTCACCTAATCATTCTACATCCCACTGTATACCTTTTGTGTCATACTCAACATTGGCCATCGCAAAGCTTTTTGTGTTATCCGAAAACATGGCGATGATATATTCCGTTCCCCATCTATGTCATTAAAATATATTGTAAAGAAGTGTGGCCGCAGCACTGATCTCTGTGGAAATCCACTAGTTACAGGTTACCATCCTGAAAATGTCTCTCTTACCACAACTCTCCATCTTCTATTAGATAGCCACTCCTCTATCCAATCTAGTACACTACCCCATCACCATGGGCTCATATTAAGTAGCCTTATGTTCGGTACCTGAACAAAGACCTTTGGGAAAATGAAATATATTACTTCCATTGGTTGTCCTTTATACATCATGCTTGCTACCATCTGAAATAATTCTAATTAAATCTCCAGGCATGAATTCCCCTTCATGAAACCATGCTGACTCTACTTGATTATATTACGCAGTGCTAATATTCTGTTGTTACATTCTTTATTATACATTCTTACATATTCCCAATGACAGGTGTTTATTTAACTGGAATATAGTTACCTGGTTTTTGGGTCCTGCACTTTTTACATAAGGGTGTTAATTTGGCAGATTTGAAATTTTATTGGACTTTTCCATAGCACAAATATTTTTGGAGGATCACTACCAGTGCATCCACTATTTATGTAGCTACTTCGTTTCATGCTCTCGGATGCAACTCATTCGGTCCAGGGGACTTAAGGACAATTGGCCCCACGAGTTGCATGACTACCTCGTCACCAGTGAGACTTGTATTATTTCCTCCCCCCATGTTTGCCATTGATTATTAAGTGTTTCTGGAATGCCATTAGTGTTTTCTACCGTCAAGACAGAGGCAAAGCATTTATTCAACTCCTCTGCCATTTCCTGGTTCCCATTGTTATTTCACCAACCTCATTTTCTAACTGCCCTTTTGCCTCTCTCCTTCTTTTCATATATTTAAGTAAGCTCCTTCTGTCCGCTTTTTATTACTTGCTCTGTTACGCTCACTGTTTATTTTCTCCCTCTTTCTTATATTTTTGATATCTTTTGTTGGCTTTTATGACTTTCCTATTCCTCTGGCTTACCACTAATCTTTGCCATGTTGGAGCTTTTTTTTCCTTTTAGTTTGATTCCAACCGTAACTGCCGTGGTTAACCGTGGTTCATTTGTTCTTTCCTTGAATCCTTCTTCCTCAGTGGGATATGTCTTTGTTGCAAATCATGAACTATTTACTGAAATGTCTGCCATTGTGCATGTAATGCCTTTTCTACGAAGCCCCTTTCCCATTCCAGTCCAGCCAACTCTGCCCTCAATCCTTTGTAATAATCTGTTTGATAATTTAGCACAGTTGTTTCCAACCCAAGTTCCGAATACTACTCGCTAGAGGTAAAGAGGCATCAATTTTGACTTTGTACAATTATCTCCTTTTGACCGTATTTGTTGTTTTTTCTAATGTCTGTACGCTCTGCCTCTTCTTCTCTCATTTTGGGTATCGTGACCTAAAATTCTGTCCTGCAAGGCTGCCATATCGCTTTGCTTTGCAAGCCTGTGTAACCCCTCCCCAGAACACCACCACCTTAATTAGTTTAAAACACTCTCAGTTATTCAATTCGCCAGGACACTGGATGCAGCATGGTTCAGGTGAAGCCATTCCCACCGGAACAGTTCCCTTCTACCCGAAAGCTGTTGCCAGTGCCCCATGAACTGAAACTCATTCTTCACTCACCAGACCTTGTGCCCGGCATTTAACTCTTTACTTTATTTATCCTATACCACTTTGCGCCTGGCTCTGGTGGTAACCCCAAGATTCTTACCTTAGATTGTTTTTTTAATGTGGCTCCTAACTTTTCGCATTCTTTCAGGATAACACATTTTCTAATAATGACCATGTCCTTTGCACCTACGTGGACGATGACAATATATCCCTCCCCTCTCTTTAGATGCTCTTCTCTAGCCCTGCGGAGATGTCCTTAACCCTGGCAATGAGCAAGCAACACTGCCTTCAGGGCTCACGCTCAGGGCAGAAGAGAACAGTCTGTATCCTCACAATGGTCCCTGCTTCTCTCGCAATCTCTTGCTTTCAGTTACACTGCTCCTCATCTCACACTCACTGTTAATGGTCCCACTATTCCTCTTGCACTCTCTCATTATTAAAGGCCCCACTGTTTCTCGCAATCTTTCACCATTAATGACCCCGCTGCTCCTTTTGCACTCGTAGAGTCACAGAGTCATATAGTTATCCAGCACAGATACAGGCCCTTCAGACCATAGTTTCCACGCAGGCGATCATGCACCTATCGACTTTTATCCAATTTTCCAAAAAATTCTCCCTTAGTCCTGTTGCTATGGCTTTTCAAGCGCTCATTAAAATTCTTCTCAAATTTTGTGAGCGTTCCTGACTCAACCATCCCCTCGGACCGTGTACCCCTGATTTCAACTGGCGTCTGGATGGAAATAAAGTCCTCAAATCCCCTCCCATGCTCCTTGCCCTTACATATAATCTGTGAAACATGTTTATTGATGCCTCCAATAAGGGGAATCATTTCTTCTTGTTTACACTATCTATTCCCCTCATAATTTTGCATACCTGTATCAAGTTCCCCATTCATTGTCTCTTCCCTTGACGTGTTGGATCTCCCAAAATGCATCACCTCTCACTTCTGAGGATTTAGTTCCAGTTGCCATTGCACTGCCCATCCCTGCAGCCCATCTGTTTCTTCGTGTAATATAAGGCAAAAGCAATACCCCCAATTTCCATGTCATCTACGAATTGACTGATCATACCCCCTTTTCTCACACCTAAATCATTATTATACACTACACACAGCAAATGACACAGCACCAACCCCTGTGGTACACTACTCACCACAGGCTTCCAATCTCAAAAACAATCTTCGATCATTACACTCTGCTTTCTGCCACTTAGCCAATTTTGGATCCAATTTGCCAAATTGCCCTGGGTGCCATAGGCTCTTAAATTCTTGACCATTCTCCCAAGCGGGACCATGTCAGAAGGCATGCTGCATCAATTGCACTGCCCTTATCTCCACAATTAGTAAACTCCTCGAAAAAAATCAATAACATTTTTTTACTCATGATCTCTGCCTGTCAAAGGCATGCTGACTATCACTGATTAATCCCTGCCTCCCCAAATGGAGATTAACACTGTCCCTCAGATTTTTTTTCCCAATCATTTCCTTTCCACTTATGTTAATCTCACTGGTCTGTACTCCTCTGCTTTACCCCTTCAACCCTAACTGAATAATGGTAGAACATTCTCTGTCCTCCTGTCCTCTGCCACACCTCCTTTGGCCAGAGACAATTTGAAAACTAATCTCAGAGCTAAGCAATCTCCTCCTTTGTCTCACAGAGCAGTCTATGTTATATCTCATCTGGGCATAAGGATTTATCCACTTTGTAGCCAGCTAAAACCGAGAACACCTCTCCCTGTCAATGTTTATTTGTTCAAGTATATAAGAGCCCCATTGACTGATATCTAAACCAACATCGCCCTTCTCAATAGTGAGCACAGGTGAATGGTACTCATTTAAAACATTAACTGCGTCCTCCGGCTCCACACGCAGTTTGGCACATTGATCCCTAATGTGCCATAATTATTCCCTGGTTATCGTCTTGCCCCTAAAATATTTATATAATGCCTTCGGAGTTTCCTTTATCTTGTCCACAAGTTTGTTTTTCATGCAAGCTCCTCACTCCGAATTACTTATTTAAGCAGCCTCCTACATTTCCACTGGATTCACAGTGTTCTTATTTTGAATTCAACTCTATATTTTGAAAGTGTCTTTCAGCTTCACAATTCCACATTGTTTATATAAATGATGAAGGACGGTGATCCCAGCGCTGATCCTTGTGGAACACCAATTTCGACCTCACACCAACCTGAATAAATCCCTTTAACACCTCCTCTCTGTGTTCTACTATTGTAGTCAGCTTGCTGTCCATTCTGCTGCATGTCCCCTAAGTGCACTTGCCCTGCCAATAGCGTTGATTCTCTTCTGTTTTAACATCCCAAAGGCCTTTAGAAAATCAAAGTGATTCACATCTATCTTATCGTATCAACAATTTATAATGTTGTTTGTAAATAATTCAGTATAATTTGTCAATAGTGACATTGGTTTTGGAATATGTGCTGTGTTTGTATGTTCTGTGTTTCTAGATTTTTTGCCATTATTGATTCTTTTTATTCCTTCCATTGACACTGTGCTGTCTGCTCTAGTGTTCTTTAGACTTGTTTTATTTTCTGATATAAAAACTTAATATGAAAGCCGCCTTTCCGGTCTTTGATGATGTTCCCATTAGTATCAATGAACAAATAATAGTACTTCTGAAGTTTATATGTATTTTCATTTAGATGTTTGGATGAAATCCAGCCAATCCAAATGTTTCGCTTCATTTTTGAACAGCTTATCAAATGCATGCATTTAATACATTGGAGTTTTTGATTTGAATTTATTCACTAATATCTGGCAGTTTAATTCATTTCCTCAGAGGTCTCTCTCCCTTCTTCAGGCTCTGAATTCTCATCCACTGGCTCACTCTGCTTCCACTGTCCCACAACACGAGTGACATCCATCCTTCTGAGCTCTGGGCTGTGGTCCATCAGCACATTTCCAGTTTTGTCCATTCATTGCTCCAAACCCCAGTAAACCCGACCTGCCCTTAAACTAACAGTGGGAGGGATTTCGCCTGACAGACAGCATGAGACCATTTTCCGGCCTGTTTACACCCACCACCTCCTGGTAATCAGTGGACTCCTTTTGGAAATGAATTGTTTTGTTTAATCGAAGGTAGTTAGCTCATGTACCAAACATCAACATAATGCCAAACTGAATTATTTGGATACCTTTCAAAAATTGTTGAATAGATTATTGCGATAAATGCCAATGACTTTACTTTCCTGAGGGTAAGTTACAACAGAACAGACTCACGACAAATTACTGGGATATTGCAGTTAGAGGACAAGCAGCAGGGTGGTCAGAAAGCTGTTTTCATTCAATATGGGTTCCTGATGGATCTCCTCTCTTCCTCCACTGGCTCCGGTCTGGGAATGAAAATCTTGAGAGATTCCTCACCCTGATTCCTGTACAGGGATCCTATTGGAATGTAAAGGTGTGTGGGCTGGGGTGTGAATGTTTGGATATTCCATACTGAATGCAGCTCATGGTGAGAGCATGGATGTACACTTTGTTCCAATACTGTTTAGGTTGCTGAGTATTTGAATGATTTCATTGGTTCCATTCTGGCATGTTGATGACATTTTCAGCCATTTCCTTCTTTTGCTTTGGTTTGGAAAATTTGATCAAAATTTCTCCTAATTTCCACTGCCCTTTCTCTTCGCAGTGTTTGTCTCTCATACTTCCCGTTGGTCCCTGAAATGCTCTATCTCTATTTCTGAGAACCGGTTAGCCAACAATATCTATTAAAATTGAGTGACTCCCACAGCTCACTTGATTGTAATTCATCCCTCCCCACTCGCCGGAAAGAATCTGTTCCAATATCCCCCCAGTTTCCCCATCTTTTGCCTTTAGTCCATTTGTTCTGACGATGCTCCATTCCACACCAGTGCTCCTGAAATTTCTCCGCTATTCATCAGGCCAGATTCCCCTCCATTGTGCTTTACAGGACAGTCTGCCATGTCCATCTAATTTTACATTTTACTGCTTTTACCCCCTTCTCCTTCAGGGAAGAACGATGTTAAGATTACCGTTTTCTCACCTTCGACCCCAGCATCCTTCACATTCAACCCGTAAGGCTCCAAATCTCTGCCACATCCAGGTTAGCTCACCAACTCCCATCGCGTTCCAGCCCACATGCTGATACAGTTGTAGATTCCTGGGAATTTTAAACTACAATGTTGGTCCAATTAATTGAATTGGCAACATATTTCAAAGTGTCATCTCTCAGCACATTCTAAAAAATCAAGACTGGTAAATAATCTTTGGCATTTTAACTACTTGATTAACTTTGAATCTTCCAATCATTACATAATTGAGTGTCAACTTATCTAATTCAGTTACCGATAGTCACTTCCTTAAAAATTTTCAAATATAAGGGCCAGTATGCTTAATGAGATTGCGTTCTGTCCATCTGTGTTAGGTAAATATGGCATCTTTACATTCTCAGCTAACTACAGTGAATATAATGCAAAATGTCACAAAATAATGTCATTGCTGAAGATACAGGGCATTCAATTAAATGCTGCTGAATGAAAAATTGCTACCTCACCCTGGTTAACATACTCAGTCACACCCAACATCTGCTCCTCTTCAGCTTTCGGCATAAGTACAGGACATGTTACCACTGAACATTTACCTCTCTCTGTTCCACTTTCCGAAATCAAAAACACACTTTGTAGGTGAAAAGTGAAATGCTTGAGTTTTTCGCAATTCAGTCACTGCGTTCGCTGCTCTCAGTAGACTGTGGGAGACAGAGATGACTAGAGAGAGAGAGAGAGAGAGATGTGATGCGATCCCAGGCTATTGATATATAACTGAGTATTGTCTCATTCCGAGACGGCGATTTGGACCACAGAGACACAGGGGGGTGAGAGAAACTGATGAAATCTGGTCCCCGTTTGATGTGTGGGATGGTTGGGGGTTGGTTGGGTCTGGTTCTGATCTTGATAGGAATGGTCTGATTCAGAGGGGAGAGTGTGTGTGTGTTTGTGATGGGGGCGGGGGGGGGAGTCAGGGTGGAGGTCTGATCCAGAACGGGGTATGATCATGAGGGAGATCTAACACTGTGGGCTGTGGTGCTTTCCTCCTTAGCGCTGTCTGACCCTTTGGGAACTGAAGGTGAAGGAATCCTTAGGAGGAAGTGATCAGAATATGATAGAATTTTCCGTGCAATTTGAGAGGAAAAAACTGGAATCAGATGTAATGGTATTGCAGTTTAATAAAGGTAACTACAGAGGCATGAGGGAGGAGCTGGCCAGAATTGACTGGGAGATCAGCATAGCAGGAAAAACAGTGAAACAGCAATGGCAGGAGCTTCTCGGAGTGATTTTGGAGACACAGCAAAAATTCATCCCTAGGAAGAAGAAGCATACTGAAGGGAGGATGAGGCAACCGTGGCTGACAAGAGAAGTCAGGGACAGCATAAAAGCTAAAGGAAAAGCATACAATGTGGCGAAGAGCAGTTGGAAACCAGGAGATTGGGAGGGCCTATAAAGACAAACAGAGGACAACTAAAAAAGAAATAAGGAGGGAGAAAATTAAATATGAGGGTAAACTAGCCAGTAATATAAAAGAAGATTGCAAGAGATTTTTTAGTTATACAAAGGGTAAGAGAGAGGCAAAAGTGGACATTAAGCTACTGGAGAATGACGCTGGAGAAGTAGTAGTGGGGAACAAAGGAATGGCAGAGGAACTGAATTGGTACATTGCGTCAGTCTTCATGGTGGAAGAAGCGATTATCATTCCCAAAGTTCAAGAGAGTCGGGGGACAGAGGTGAGTATTGTGGTCAGTAGCAAGGAGAAGGTGCTAGGAAAACTGCAAGGTCTGAAGGTGGATAAATCACCTGGTCCAGATGGATTACACCCCAGAGTTCTGAAGGAGATAGCTGAAGAGATAGTGAAGGTGTTAGTGGTGATCTTTCCGGAATTACTGGAGTCAGGGAGGGTCCCGGAAACTGGAAAATCACTAATGTAACCCCCTGCCTCCCCCTCCCGACCCCCCCCACCCCATCACCGTTTAAGAAGGCAATGAGGCAAAAGGCGGGAAATTACAGGCCAATTAGCCTGACCTCGGTAAGATTTTAGAGTCCATTATTAAGGATGAGATTGCAGAATACTTGGAAGTGCTTGGCAAAATAGGGCAAAGTCAGCATGGTGTCGTCAAGAGGAGTTCATGTTTGACAAATCTGTTAGAATTCTTTGAGGAGGTAATGAGTAAGTTAGACAAAGGAGAGCCAATGGATGTTATCTACTTGGACTTCAAGAAGGCCTTTGACAAGGTGCCGCACAAGAGGCTGCCCAGTAAAATAAGGGTCCATGGTACTAGCAAGAGGCAAAGTACTACCATGGATAGACGATTGGCTGCTTGGCAGGAGGCAGAGAGTGGGGATAAGGGGGTCATTCTCAGGATGGCAGCCGATGACTAGTCAAGTTCCACAGGGGTCATTGTTGGGACCACAACTTTTCACTTTATACATTAATGAACTAGATGAAGGAACTGAGGGCATCCTGGCTAAGTTAACAGATACAAAAATAGGTGGAGGGGCAGGTAGTACTGAGGAGGCGGGGAGGCTGCAGAAGGATTTGGACAGGTTGAGAATGGTCAATGAAGTGGCAGATGGAATACAACGTGGGCAAGTGTGAGGTTATGCACTTTGGTAGGAAGAATAGAGGCATATTCTAAATGCGGAGAGAATTCAGAAATCTGTAGTGCAAAGGGACTTGGGAGTCCTAGTCCAGGATTCTCTTAATCAGGATCAACCCATGCAGGTTGAGTCGGTAGTTAGGGAGGCAAATGCAATGTTGGCATTTATTTCGAAAGGACTAGAATATAAAAGCATGGATGTGCTGCTGAGGCTTTATAAGGCTCTGGTCAGACCACATTTCGATTATTGAGAGCAATTCTGGGCCCTGTATCTCAGGAAGTATGTTCTGGCCCTGGAGACGGTCCAGAGAAGGTTCATGAGAATGATCCCAGCAATGAAAGGCTTAACATATGAGGAACATTTGAGGACTCTGGGTCTATACTCGATGGTGTTTAGAAGGATGAGGGGGGATCTGATTGAAACTTACAGAATACTGAAAGGCCTGGATAGAGAGATATATATGGAATTCATTGCCACAAAAGGCTGTGGAGGCCAGGTCATTGAGTGTATTTTAGACCGAGATAGATAGGTTCTTGATTGGTAAGGGGATCAAAGGTTACAGGGAGAAGGCGGGAGAATGGGGTTGAGAAACTTATCAGCCATGATTGAATGGCGGAGCAGACTCGATTGGCCGAATGGCCTAATTTCTGTTCCGGTCTTATGGTCTTACAGAGTGGATGTGGGGAGATGTTTCCATTAGTAGAAGAGGCTCGGACCCGATGGCACAGCCTCAGTGTAAAGGGAAGACCTTATAGAACAGAGATGAGGAGAAACTTCTTTAGCCAGAGAGTGGTGAATCTGTGGAATTCGTTGCCACAGAAGGCTGTGGAGGCCAGGTCATTGAGTGTATTTAAGACTGAGATAGATAGGCTCTTGATTGGTAAGGGAATGAAAGGTTACGTGGAGAAGGTGGGAGAATGGGATTGAGAAACTTATCAGCCATGATTGAATGGTGGAGAAGAGTCGATGTGCCGAATGGCCTAATTTCTGCTCCTATGACTTATGATCTTATGGCATTATGATATTCTTCCACGGAGTGTTTCTGAACCTGAAGGTGGGTCTGTTCCCAGGCAGGGCTGTTGACCCTCAAGCCGCCTGATCCTGATGTTGGGCGGGGGTGACTGAGCCTGAGGGGTCTGATTCTGAGCGGTTGTAATTGCAGAAAGCTTTAATTTTAAATTGTTGACTGATTGTTGTCTTCGCTGGCAAGGTTAGCATTTATTGCCCACCATTAATTTCAGCTTGAGAATGTGGTTGGAGCTGCCTGCTTGAACCGCTGAATTCCACGTGGTTTAGGAACACCCCCAGTCTTGTTGGGAAGTGGGTTGCATGATTTTGACCCCATGACAATGAAGGGAAAGCTGACACATTTCCACGTCAAATGTTGCGTGGCTTGGATGGGAAATTCCAGGTGGTGGAGCTTCCATGTCTCTGCTGCCCTTGTGCATATAAATCTCTGCGGTCTTGGGTTTTGAAAGATTCTGCCTAAGGAGGCTTCGTGAGTTTCTGCAGTGCATCTTGTAGCTGGCACACTCTCTCATTGCAGTTCGTCAGTGGTTACGGGAGTGAATGTTTGTGGAAGTGGTGCCAATCAAGCGTGCTGCTTTGTCTATGTGATGTCCATCTTCTTGGGTGTTGTTGGAGCTGCACTCATCCAGGAAAATGGGGAATATTCCATCACACTCCTGACTTGCGCGTTGTGATGTGGGGAACATCCAAATCTGGAGGGCTCTATTTCTGGGATGCCTGGGACCTGGGAAGCGGCTGTAACTGCAGCAGCTCTTATCCTTGGGAGACATGATTTGGGGATAGTCTGAAAAAGATGATTGTCTATTCAGGAAACTAGTGTGACATGGGGAGTGTTTTTGGAGAGGGTCTGTTCATATAAATAGTGTTAAATAGGGAGTGTCTGAATTTGGAGAAGGTCTATTCATGGGAAGAATGAGACATAGGGCATGGAGGAGCCTGAATTTGGAGAGGGTGTACTCCGGCGATCAGTGTTCCCTAAGGAGACTCGGAAGCTGGAGAGGGTTCATTCAAGGCAGGAGCATTCCCTGTGGATTGTCCAAGTCCGGACAGGAGACTTTTGGAAGCGAGTGAGCTTCTGTTTCTCGGAAGTGTTCCTTGGAGAGCGGCCAATCTTGAAGGTGTTCTATTCCCAGGGTGAATGTAAGCGGGGCATTGTCTGAAACTGGACAGGGAATTTACCTTGGGAAAAGTTTGCAATGGGGAAAGTCTGAATCTGGAGGCTGTTCATTACTGGCAAGGATGTGAACTTGGCTGATTCTGAACGAGGACAGGGTATAAAATATGGAATTTTTTTCTGTGGGCATGGTCTAAACCTGGACAGTGTCTATTCTTGGGATGAATAAGCTGGTCCCAAACTGGAGGAGGTCTATCCCTGGGAGGAGTATGCTGCGGACAGAGTCCAAATCTGGAGAGGGCCTGTTCCTTGGATAAGTGAGATGTGGGAATGGTCTGGACTTGCAGGGCATCTATTCCCGGCAAGAGAGAGCTGCAGGGGTGGCCTGGACCTGGAGAGGGTCTACTCCTGCAAAAGTGTACATCTTGGATTAGGTCCAAAGTGGAGAAGTTCCATTCCTGGGAAGCGAATTTCATAGGGATTGAACAAACCTGGAGTGAGAGTCTCTTAGGGGGAAAAGTGTCTCCTGGAATATGTGAACCTGGAGAGCTTATACTCCAGGGAAGTGTTTGCTATGTAGCAGTTGGGGTGCTTCCATTCTTGGGCCTTTTTTTGCCCTGAGGAGTGGCCAACATTTTGAGGGTCTGTTCCTAAGAAGAGTGTGACCTGGGAAGCAGCTGATCCAGAACGTGACCTATTCTTGCAATGAGTGTGAACTTGGGATCACCTGATCCTGAAGAGGGCCTATTCCTGGGAAGTATGTGAACTCCGGAGGGACCAATTCTGGATGAGAATATTTCTGAGGAGGCTGTGTTGATAATTTTCAAAACCTGGTGGAGAACTATTAGAGGGAAGAGTTTGCTCGAGAAACTGTTCAAAATGGGAGAGCGCTTGCTCCTGGGAAGAAAGTGATTTGAGGAGCGTCCAGTAAGGTAGAGGCTCGACTCCTGAGAATTGTTTTATTCTTTAAGTGTTGTGGCCTTCACTTGCTAGGACAGCATTAACTGCCCAGCCCTAGTTGTCCTTGAGAAGGTGTTAGTGAGCTGCCTTCTTGAGTGGCCAGAGTCCATGCTGTGTAGGTACACTCAATGGATTTAGGAAGGCAGTTCCAGAACATTGGCCCAGCGCCAGTGAAGTAACGGCCGATACATTTCAGGTCAGGAAGATGAGTGAATTGGAGGGAAACTTCCATGTGGTGACATTGCCATCTACTTGCTGCCCTTTTCCTTCTAGAAGGTTGCGGTCGCTTGCTTGGAAGATGTTGTTTGAGGAGCCTTGGTCAGTTGCTGCAGTGCATCTTTTAGATGGTCTGCACTGCTGCTACTGTGCATCGGTGATGAACAAAGGGAATCTTTACCGATGAGATGCCAAACAAGCAGGCTGCTTTGCCCTGGGCTGTGTTAAGTATATTCAGTGTTGTGGGAGCTAACATCGTCCGGGCAAGTGGAGAGAATGCCATCACACTCCTGACTTGTGATTTGTAGATGGTGGAGATATTTTCGGGAGGAAGGAGGTGAGTTACTGATCGCAGGATTCCTAGCCTTTGACCTGCACTTGTAGCCACAGTATTTATATGGCTAAACCAGTTCAGTTTCTGGGCAATGGTTGATAGCGGGTTTTCATCGATAGTACTGCCATTGAACGACAAGGGGCGATGGCTAGATTCTCTCTTGGTGAAAATGCTTATTAAAGCACTTGTGAGGTGCAAATTGTTACTCACTACTTGTCAGCCCAAGTCTGCACATTGCCCAGGACTTGCTGCATTTGGACACGGGCTGCTTCAGTATCCGAAGTTTCTAAAATGCTGCTGAACATTGTGCTTTCCTCAGTGAACATCTCCACTTCCGTCCTTCTGTTGGACGGAAGCTCCTTGATGAAACAGATAACGATGGTTGGCCGAGGGCACAATCCTGAGGCTCCCCTTCAGAAAGGCCCAGGAGCCGAGATGACTGACCCCCAAGTGCCACAAACATATTTCTTTGTGCTAGGTATGAATCCAACCAGAGGGGAGTTTTCCCCCTGATTCCCATTGACATCCGTTTAGCGAAGGCACTTTGATGCCGGCCTGAATTAACTCTGTAAACCGGATTAAATCAGGAACTTCCAGTATGATTCATATATTTAAATGACCATTTTCCTGCCTCTGACGTCAACCTAATTGGTTTGTATTTCTCACTTTCATATCGCTCCCTTCTTAAATGTAGCGGTTACAATTGCTGCATTCCAGTCTACAATTTTAATTTCTAACACCACCGCCCCCGTCCTCCATCTCTCCTCGCACCCTTTATCGGCCCTGAAACCCTGTGCTTGCTGCCTGGATCAGGCACGGAAAAGGTCAAAACATTAATATCCAGGATCTTCTCCTCTCTCTGGCAGTTAACTTACTGGGAATTGTGATCCTGTGCCGTGGAAAGTGTGGACTCTCTACCTGCACCACTCGCTACATGGTGGCCATGGCGACGGCGGATCTCCTGGTCATTATCGCAGACCCCATACTGAACCAAATCATTAGTTATTATTTCCCAGTGACTTTCCTGGACATCACCCATGTGTGTCGTATTCGCGCTGTCCTGCTGCTTGCAGCCACGGACTGTTCCGTCTGGTTCACCGTCAATTTCTCCTTTGATCGATTTGTGGCCATTAGTTGCCAGAAGCTGAAAAGAGAATATTGCACCGGGAAAACAGCGGCTGTGGTTCTAGCGACAACCGGTATCCTGCTCTGTTTAAAGAACGTCCCCTGGTACTTTTCATTTGAAGCTACAGAGATAATCGACAATATTCCGCGTTTCTGTCAGACAAAGACAAGCATTTTTACTGCTCCCGGATGGGTTGGATTTTTCTGGTTTGATCAGGTTTTCACCCCATTGCTCCCATTCGGTTTAATTCTGCTGATCAACGCTCTGACAGTCAGACACATTTTAGTGACCAGTCGAGTCCGGAAGGGACTGAGGGCTCAGAGTAAGGGAGAGAATCGCAGTGACCCAGAGATGGAGAGCAGGAGGAAGTCTATGATTTTACTCTTCACCATATCCGGCACCTTCATCCTCCTGTGGTCGGTGTTAGTTATAAAATTCTTCTATTTGGATGTGAGAGGGTTAATTTACCTCAACGTTTCTGAATACATATTACAGCAAGTCGGATTTATGCTGCGGAGTTTAAGTTGCTGCACAAATACATTTATTTATGGGGTCACTCAGTCCAAGTTCAGAGAGCAGATCAAGAATGTGGTAATATACCCGGTTACATTAATGATTCAATTAATGAAGAAAATGACTGACAGCTGCCCCAGCCAATCACATATCTCCTCCCGCTGGCGGACAGCTGCGTAAACCAAAAAGGGAGCTCCGCATGATGACTGACAACGGCCTCAGCCAATCCGAGAGATCCACCCCTTACTGACAGCTGGCTTTGCATAAGCCAATCAGTGAGATGCTTGCATATAATTCACCAAGCGAAATTATGCCGCTTTGTTCGATTTCCCCAGTGTCACCACCTTCCCAGCGACATAACGTCACCACGCTCGAACTGGCGAGAGGGCGGGCAATGATCCTCAAAGCGGTGCCGCACTGATAATTACTGCAGTGCAACTAGATTCCATTGATTGGAAATAAAGCGGGATCCCAACGGCAGAAATTTAGAGAATGAAATAGAAGGGACACAGGGAAGGTGAAGGAGGAAATTAAATGACAGGATCACAGCATTCTTACAAAGGAGAAGAAGGACGATTGGCCCATCATGTCTGCACGGACTCTCTGAATGAACAACACACCTATTTCTATTCTGCAGCCTTCTGTCCATAACTCCGTCCATTCTTCATTTTCAGATAACAGCCTAATACCGGAATGAATGTTTCAATCCATCCTGCCTCCAGCACACTCTCAGTCCGTTCATTTCGGACCATATAAAATCGCTGCCTGATGAAAAATGTTTGAATTATATCATAATTGCTTTTCTCCCTGACTGTTCTAAATTGAGCCCCCTGACTTTCAACGCTTTCACGAAAATGAACAATTGCTCCATATCGAATCTAGATCACTGATGACCTTAAATACCTCTATTAAATCTCCTCTCAGCTTTCTCTTCGAAAGGAAAACAATCCTAACTTCTCTGTACTCTCCTCAAAACTGAAATTTCCTAAACCCTGGGACATTCTCGTGAATCTTATCTATATTACATAGAGACACTTCGCATTCCTGGCGAAAGCACAGCGCCCAGCACTCGGCGTATTATTTCCATTGGGGGCCGAACTTGTGATTTACACAAGTTCAACGAAACCTCATTGCTCTTGCACTCTATTTTCACAATAAATATAGCCACTTATGCCGTATGATCGATTTACTGATTTCTTAATATGTCCTTCCAGCTTCAATGACTTGCCCCTCTGCTCTTGCCCCCTTCAGAGATGTATCGTTTATTTTATGCTGTCTCTACTAATATTCTTGCTGTCAAAATGAATCATTTCACATCTCAGCATTGAAATTCTTCTGTCACCTGCCTACTCATTCCACCAACTTCTCAATGCCCTTTTTGAAATACTATTCCTATCCTCCTTACAGTTCATTTTTCTGCTGATTTAGTTGCTTAACATGACCAATACTTTATTACCTTTATGTATCTCCCTAGGTAATGTTTCAAGCACACCACAACAATTAACTTCGACTTTATCCTGCGTATTAGTTATCATGCCCAATGCACGATTCAAAGTAAATTCACCCCTCTGTGTGCTGGCTCTCAAGTTAACGTTTACAATCAAGATCGAACGTTACATTAAAATGGCCAATGAAGTTGTTACAGCTGCGTTATTTATATAATTGCGGAGAGTAACTTTAAACAACGGTCATATCCTATAATTGTATGAGTTATGTTTAAGATGCGGCTCTAAATGCAGGAATCAGACCACCAGTTCTCGACGGTTACACCTGAAAGCTGCTAAGTTATACCAAGCACAACTAATTACATGTAAATAAAAGCAAAAAAAAAAACTGCGGATGCTGGAAATCCAAAAGAACAATAAAAATACCTGAAAAAACTCAGCAGGTCTGACAGCATCTGTGGAGAGGAACAAAGTTAACGTTTCGACCCTTCAACAGAACTAAGGAAAAATCGAAAGAGGTGAAATATAAGCTGGTTTAAGGGGGGAGAGACCAGTAGAGCTGGATAGACAGCCAGTGATAGGTGGAATAAGCCAAAATATGTCATAGACAATAGGACAAAGAGGTGTTGAAGGTAGTGGTATTATCAAAGGAATGTGCTAATAGGTGATATTAAGGGTAGAAAGCAGGACGAGCAAGGTACAGGTAGCCCTAGTGGGGGTGGGGTGGTGGTAAGGGATCCAAGGTAGAGATAAAACAATGGATGGAAATACATTTAAAAATAATGGAAATAGGTGGGAACATAAAAATCTATATAAATTATTGGTAAAAATGGGGATTGGAAAGGGTTGAGGATGGAGGAGAGAGTTAATGATCTAAAATTGTTGAACTCAATGTTCAGTTTAGAAAGCTGTAAAGTGCCTAGTCAGAAGATGAGGTGTTGCTCCTCTAATTTGCGTTGAGTTTCACTGGAACATTGCAGCAAGCCAAGGACGGACATGTGGGCATGAGAGCAGGGTGGAGTGTTGAAATGGCATGCGACAGGGAGGTCTGGGTCATGCTTGTGGACAGAGTGAAGGTGTTCTGCAAAGCGGTCACCCAGTCTGCGTTTGGTCTCTCCAATGTACAAGAAACCACATTGCAAGCTGCAAAAGCAGTAGACTAATTTGAGGGAAGTGCAAGTGAAATGCTGCTATACTTGAAAGGAATATTTGGACCCTTGGACAGTGAGGAGAGGGGAAGTAAAGGGGCAGGTGTTGCACATTCTGCGGTTGCATGTGAAGGTGCCAAGGGAGGGGGTTGAGGTGTATGGGGTGATGGAAGAGTGGACCAGGGTGTCATGGAGGGAATGATCCCTGTGGAATGCTGCCGGGGGGTGAAGGGAAGATGTGTTTGGTGGTGGCATCATGCTGGAGGTCGCGGAAATGGTGGAGGATGATCCTTTGAATGCGGAGGCTGGTAGGGTGATAAGTGAGGGCAAGGGAGACCCTATTATGCTTCTGGGAGTGAGTGAAGGCATGAGGGTGGATGTGCAGGAGATGGGATGGACACAGTTGAGGACCCTGTCAACCACTGTGGCTGGAAAACCTCGGTTAAGGAAGAAGGAAGACATATCAGAGGAATTGGTTTTGAAAATGGCATCATCAGAACAGATGCGACGGAGGCAAAGGAACTGAGAGAATGAGATAGAGTCCTTACAGTAAGCAGGGTGTGAGGAGCTGTAGTCAAGGTAACTGTGGGAGTCGGTAGGCTTGTAATCAATATTTGTGGACAGTCTATCACCTGAAATTGAGACAGAAAGGTCAAGGAAGTGTCAGAGATGGACTAATGATAAATGATGGAGGGTTTGAAATTGGAAGCAAAATTATTAATTTTTTTCAGGTTTTGATGAGAGCATGAATCAGCACAAAAGCAATCATCGATGTAGCAGAGAAACAGTTGTGGGAGGGGGCTGGAGTAGGACTGGAACAAGGAATGTCTCCGGTTCTGTAGCTAGTCAGCCACACTGTGCCCTTTCTATTCTCCCCATACAGCAGGGGAAAATGGAGAGATCAAACGTGTTAATGTATGTACAGGCATCTTCTGAGTGATTTAGCCTAGAAGCACAAAATGAGCAGGGATAAATTATGAAAGGGACCTGCTGAGGACTGATGAAGACCAACAGCTCTGAGCCCACAGAAATCAATTCCAAGCAGTTGACTCAGTACCATAAAGAGACAGGCATAACTGGGGCCCATGTGGGTACCCATAGCCACACCTTTTATTTGGAGGAAGTGAGAGGGGTGTCAGGATAAATTGTTCAGGGAGAGAACAAGTTCAGCCAGACGGAGGATAGTAGTTGTGGAAAGAGATTGTTTAGCCTCTGTTGGAAGAAGATGCAGAGAGCCCTCAGACCATCCCGGTGAGGGATGGAGGTGTAGAGGGATTGGACGTCCATGTTGGAGTGGAGTTGTTTGGGGCCAGGGAACTGGAAATTGATGATATGATGTAGGGTTTCAGAGGAATCAGGGATGCAGGTGGGAAAGGATTGGACAAGGGGAGAGAGAATGGAGTGAAGATAGCAAGAAATATGTTCCGTAGGGCAGGAACAGGCTGACATGATCGGTCTGCCAGGACAGCCCTGTTTGTGGATTTTGGGTAGGGGGTAGAAGTGGGCCATCCGAGGTTGGAAGGCTATGAGTTTGGAAGCTGTGGAAGGAAGATATCCAGAGGAGATGACATCATCAGTAACAGTCCTGGAAACAATGGCTTGATGTTCAGTGGTGAGGTCATGGTCCAGGGGGACATAGGAGGAAGTGTCTGCGAGTTGACGCTCAGACTCTGTGAGGTAGAGGTCAATGCGCCAGACAACAACAGCACCACCCTTGTCAGCAGGTTTGATGACAATGCCAGGCTTGGACCTGAGGTAACAGAGTGCAGTACAGAATGAGGCGATGCAAGATAGTGCTGGCAAATGATTTTGGTGCATAACAACATGGAACTAGTTAGCAGTAACTTCACAGGCAGGGTGACCTCAACAGGATCCGCAACAAATTCCTGCTCAGGGCCACATCACTAAATTATGCCTTTCGTGATAAAAGCAGCAGGGTGGTTAGTTAACCAGGGCCTTGCAGATTTTAAGGAGCAACTGGTACTGAGTCAACTGCTTGGAATTGATTTCTGTGGGCTCAGAGCTGTTGGTCTTCATCAATCCTCGGCAGGTTCCTTTCATAATTTATCCCTGCTCAGTTTGTGCTTCTAGGCTAAATCACTCAGAAGATGCCTGTACATTTATTAACAAATCTGAGCTCTCCATTTTCCCCTGCTATATGGGAAGAATAGAAAGGGCACAGTGTTGCTGACTAGCTACAGAACCAGAGACAATCACGCCTGTTATAATTATAGTGCCTAATATTAGAATCTCAGTGACCCAATGGTCGAGTCTACTGTTCTTTCATTTTCGTAACCCCTCCCTGATATTATCCACTTGCCCACAGCTTTATAATACTCGGTCTGGTAATCCTCAAGATGCAGATTCTGCAGCAAAGCTTTTTTGAGACGCCTGCATAGAGCTGTCCTGTCTGCAGATTGTAAACAGTTTCCTCTCCTTCTGGGTTAACAGGTCTCCAAGACTTGTCCCAGCTACATTCCATTGAAAGGAGTCTGAAAAATAAAGCTCCTCAGGAAGCTGTAAAAAAAGACGTATGTCAGCTTCAGTTAAGTGTGGGATTAGATGGACAAGATGCTGACAGGCAATTCCTTGCTCACATGGGAAGAGGAGTCTGCAGCAGCTCTGTTGCTTCAGTCTCGATAAAAGGGTATGCGCTCTATTAGCTCCCCCTCCTGATGCAGTTCACGTGTAAAGTCCAATTACCACATTACTCTTGCCATGAGTTACACACTTTATTTGGCTCAGTATCAGAGTCAATTGCTGGGATCATTTTTTTATGCGCTGTTCAAGTTGGTCATTTATATGTGGTGGATTGTGGTACTTTACTGGGGATAAAACAAGGGCTGGTGGGACAATGAACATCAGTTATCCAAAGCAGAGGACGAAGCTGCCTTTAACATTGTCCTTCCGAATGTAAAATTCATACTTATGAAAATAAACAATATTGTATCATTCCAAAATGAATTGATTTTTGGAACCTATATTATTTCTCCAAGTATATTTCGTATTTGTATGATGCTACAACACTTACTACTGAAATATAACCTGTGTATCATGCACACAGTATAGCATTCCGACACACATGAGGCAATGTCAAAAAATATACGTAATGCAATCTCCAGAACGTGTGCATAAGTGATTTATTTTGGGTACTAGCAACAGCAGCATAACATGGTGGCAGCAGGTGCTGCAGATAGAACTCAAACGGTGGGAAAGATACAAATGCTGAACCATAATTTGAAAATTGCTCTGAATTGACGCCCAGAACAACTGTGATTTGTTAAAAATTATAGCCACCCCTGCAGCAATTAATGGACAGTTCCAAATGATGATCAATTGGGAGGCCGATAATGCTGTGGCGGTGATCCAGGAACTCAAGCATCAGGGAAAGTTAACATTCTGTTGTTGTCTGAAAGATATTAGCAATGGAAAAAAAAATCAGGTTTCGCCTTGTTATGGATATGGGGTTAAAGATTTGGATTCTTTCAATAGATGGGAAATGAGTGAGGCTGACAGTGAAAACCCAGGTAAGAACTTTATTTTTTCAGAAATCCTGCTCCAATCTACAGCTTTAATTAGAAATGTGCAGCTCAGAATATTAAAGGCTATGGAGACAGCCCCGATGTTCATGAAGGCAGGAAGAGCAAGGTGAAGCTGATGTCAGCCTACATGGCTAGACTTCAGTTAATTCAGGTTAAAAGCAAACCGAGTGGATGCGGTGAATCAGTGACTAATGAATGCAAACCAGAGAGAGAGAGAGAGAAATAAATGTGCAAAAGCATAGCTGATCCCATTTGTTCACTGAGGTAAGGAATTGTGCCACATACATTTCAAAGTGCAGAGCTTGTAGAAATCACAATCACTGAGAAAAGATGCACAGGACAAAGAAAGGAGACAGTGAACAAATTATCAGAGGCAGAGGAAAGGGGAAGAGAATAAATCAAAAATTCCATTTCCTAGGAAACGGCGATGACATTGAGGAAACAAGACATCGGAACTAAACAGTTGTATGAAATGTTTGGCCTTGACTTGTCCTTCAGAAAAGTAATTTATACAACTATTCAGGTCTGAGAGAAATGAGGAATACGGTCAGAAACATTAACCCAAAGCTTAATGTCAGAGCACACTGAAATATCAAACATTCCAGACGAAAACCAGAAGATATTTTCTGAAAGTTTGAAAGGGATCGCTTACTCGAAGAAGGATGCATTAAAACTCAGGAAACTTAAGCTGACGGTCTAAGGTGGAACTGACATTTGAAAGCTGGGGACGAGCAAAGTCAAAGGGACCCTAAGGAAATGACGTAAACTGAATTCTCAGTCACTGAAACAGATGGTCCTGCTATCCGGGGGTTGAGCCGTTGTGAAAATCTGCACCTGATCCTAGCAAACCAATAGATCAACGAGGCGCCACTGAGGATTCAAAATAATGCATTCATTGAAAAGACATCCAAGCAGAAGAAGGAAATATCTGGTCCAATTCTACACCGAGCGTGTAGATAAGATATTTAAATACTTTGAAGATTTTGAGTATCACATGATGAGTGGTCCAGAGAAGATCATTGATTCACTCCCCATGGTAGGTACCAATGTAGTTACAAGGAAAGCTTGAAAGTGAGCTGCAAGAGATAGAGAGAAGAAAATAATTACCCTGACCATGGAGCCTAGGAAATCGTAAATTCCAGTGCCGTGAGAGAGAAGGCAAATGGACGGCTAAGATTTGCCTGGATCATAAAAAAATAAATCAAACAATAAAGAGGACTCACTATATTTTCCTATCGGTGCAAGATAGCATTCCAGAACTGGCAGGGGCCAAAACCTTCAGCAGTTCGATACCAGGTAAGGCGACGGGGACATGAAGATTGATGAGGAATCCCTGCATTTGAGGTCATTCAAAGCACCGTTTGGGCGGTACAAATTCCGTCATTTAGCGTTTGCCCATAAAGTGAGTTGGTGTGTGTTCCAGCAGAAATCAGACTTAAACGGAGCTGTCAGCGCACCTGATACCCAGCTTTATGGTTGAATCATAGAACGATTTCACTCCAGAAGAAGGCCTTTCAGCACATCCAGCCAGTGAAAGTACACTGCAAATCACCCTCACTACTCTCACTCGTCTATCCTTTCCCGAAACTCGGCAAATATTTCCCTTCAGCTTCCCGTCCAATTTCCTGTCCGAAAACATGATTGAACTTTGCTCCAACTCGTTCTCAGACAGAGCATTCCAGACCACATCTCCTCACAGTGTTAAAGGGTTTTTTCCTCATGTCACCATTGATTCTTTTGCCAAACAATTTAAGCCAACGTCGTCTGTTTCTCGGCCCTTCTGCCAACGTGAAGAATAACTATCTACTCTGTCTTGATCAACCATGATTATGAACACATCTACCTAGTCTCATAATCTTCTCCTCCAAGAACAACCCCAGCTTATCCACAGTATCCACGTAACTCAGGTCCCTCATCACTGAATCCATTCTCGTCAATTATTTTCTCCTAAATTCTGTCTCCTTACTTTACGAGTGGAATACTTGCACTGCAGGCAGCTCAGAGATGCTGATTCCAGTGCTGAAGGCTTTTCTCATGTGGAAATTTTCAGCCGGTTGAGCTGGTATCTGTTGGAGTTCAGAGTCCTCTTGTAATAGGTAATATTCGTAGGGGCTTTGAATGGGTGGCTGCTGAGAGGATGTTTCCTTTTCTGCCAGAATCCAGTTCAAGTGATGCAATTTAAGAATACGAGTCAGCCATTCGAGACGGAGGTAAGGAGGAATTCCTTCTCTCAAAGACTCGTTAATTCTCTTCCCCAGTGGGCAGTGGAAGTTCGGTCATTGATTAAATTCAAAGGTAAGTTCGGCAGACTTGTCATCGACAAGGGAGCGGAGGGTTATTGGGGGCGGGGGGTGGGGGGTGGGGTGCTGGGTGTAGTGGTGGGGTGGGGGGCCGGGGGACAGGGATTTGGAGTAAATAATTGGAGGTAAGGTCACAATCTGATCAGTGATGATCTTATTAAATGGCAGACTAGGCTCGAGGGCCCTTCTCCTGCTCATATTCCTAACGTTCTTAATTCCTTTTCCTTTCTGAGAAATTTCAACAGAAACCGTTTCAAGGTATCTCACACCACAGTTGATGCCAACTGTTGCGATATAGTGTGGGGAATGGAGAGTGAAACTGTTGTGCAGAGTGAATGGTTCGTTCTTTTCGTTAAATTAGAGGCTGCAGTTCACATTTATAGACTTTCCCAGTGCTTCTAAAAACTGAACTGGTCTTTGGACAGAGAGACTGCGCTTGCTTCCATTTAACCCCCTAAGTGCAAGGGGCCGCTGTAACTTTTGCCTGGCCCTACTCTGCTTCTCTGGTCCTCCCATTGTTACCCCACCCCCAGCCCCACCCCCACCCCCAGCCCCACCCTCACCCCCAGCCCCACCCCCACCCCCAGCCCCACCCCCAGCCCCACCCACCGCTCTGTGTCGAACCTCGGCCACAGGTCGGCAGCCATGACCTCTGGGGTCACTGCCTTCTTCCAGCCCTTTATTTTAATTCAACAAAACGAAAGGAAGAAGCCTCATTTCAGAATGGTGAACGAACTGGAGCAGTGACCCGTAGATGAGTTAAATAATAATAATAATAATGAAATTTTAAAAAGAAGTTCAGCTGCCTGCTAAGCGGGCTATATTGCTGCACATGTGCGGTCGGTACACTCTTCCAGAGTGCAGTGCGACCCATGTACCTGATAGAGGGCATTCCCTCTGCGCAGGATTGTGTGTACATGGCCTGCATTTGCCCTTTCATCAAATAGGGCATATAGATTTCCTGACGGTGAGTAACAAATTAAGTAATAAGGACAAAGAGAAGGCCATTGGTCAATGGAGCCTGTCCAGCATTCAATAAGATCATGGTTTAGCATCAACCTTAAAACACTCTCCCTCACACACATACACACACACACACACACACACACACACACACACATACACACACACACACAAACAAGGGGTGAGATTGAGCAAGTGCGTACCTATGTGCGTGTGATGGTGCGGTGCAAATATATTACTGTGTGCCTGAGAAATTGAGAGTGTGTGTGTGAAGGAGGGCGTGCAATGGCGAGTAATGAGGCTCTGAGTGTAAGGGAGAGCATTGAGGCAGTGTGTGTGAGGGTGAGCATTGAGGCACTGAGTGTGAGGGAGGGAATTGAGGCAGTGTGTGTGAGGGTGAGCATTGAGGCACTGAGTGTGAGGGAGAGCGCGTTAGTCAGTGTGACTATGACTTTCTGCATTTGTGATTCAGGAAGTGTGTGTGTGTGTGTGTGTGTGTGTGTGTGTGCATAACTGTGTTAATTATGTGTGTGTAAGAGTATGGCATTGTGAGATTGCGACCATGAGCTTATAATTGTGTGAGGGAGTGTGTGACTGAGTGACTTTGTGTGTGTGTGTGTGTGTGTGGGTGGGGCAGTGGATGGCATGTGACATTGAGGGCTTTTAAGTGAATGTGTGTGGGAGTGAGCGTGTTATTGAGGGAGAGTGTGTCTGAATGTTTTGGATTGCCTGTTGATGCACATAAGTGCTTGTCTATGACAGTTTGAGAGTGTGTGATATGTGAGTATGTACAAGTGTGAGATCTGAGAGCATTTTGTGAGGGTGTTTGAGTAAGTATGTGAATGTGTGTGCTTGTGTTTGTGAGCGATAGAGAGTGAGAGTGTCAATGTGTGTGATAAATTGAGTGTGTGATATTGTGAGTGTTTGACAGAATCTGTGTGCGTCTGTGTGCATTTCAGTCTGAGTCTGTGTGAATGAAAGTGGGTGTTTGTGAGGGAGGCAGGAAATGAGTGGCATTGTGACAGTGTGATATTGAACAATAATTTGATTGTAGGAGACTGTGTGTGTGAGGGAGTGAGTTTTTGAGTAAGATTATGTGTGAGTGCTAGTGTAAATGAGTGTGAGAGTGAGTGAATGTCTGTGTGTGAGAGAATGTGGTTTACAGAGCGCCTGTGAGAATCTGCATGTATGTGTGCGTCTATGTGTGTATGTGTTTGTGTGTGTGTGCGTGTGTTGGTTTTTGTGTGAGAATGAGAGAGATTAAGTGACATGGACAGTGTGGGATTGATTATGTGATTTCCTGAAACTGTGAGTGAGAAGCTGCGTGTGAGTATGATTGTCTATGGATAAGTGTGAATTGTACATCCATCTATGATAGTGTGAATGTGTGTTTGTAAGAGAAACAGAGGCAATGCGTGACCTTTTGGCAGTGTCACATTGATTTCGGTTGGGATTTGAGTGCTTTATTGAAAATGTGTCTGATAATGGGTGTCTGTGAGTGTGAGTTGCGTGAGGGTGAATTTGAGTGTATGATAGTGTGAATGTGCACAGGCGGGATAGTGCAACTGAGAAAGTGTGTGTGACAATTTAATTATGTGAGATCGAGTAAACATGAATGATTGTGTGATTTTGTGTAGGTGTTTTTATGTGTACGTGTTTGTGTGTGTTTGTTTGTATAATTTATGTGAGTTTACATTTGTGTATCTGTGTGTGTGTGGGTTTGAGAGAGATGCCTGGATTTTCCACGGCGGGCTTGAGAATTCTCAGCCTTTCATTGCGTTTAATCATGAGCACTCTCCCTATATTCAGGGGGCAGCCCAGATTGGGCCTATGTTTCCAGGACTGTCACTGACCTCATCTCCTCTGGGAATCTTCCTCCCACAGCTTCCAATCTGATAGTCACCCAACCTCGGACGGCCCGCTTCTCCCTTCTACCCAAAATCCACAAACAGAACTGCCCCGGTAGACCGATCGTGTCAGCTTGCTACTGCCCCACAGAATCATCTCTCGTTATCTTGACTCCCTTCTCTCTCCCCTTGTCCAGTCCCTTCCCACCTACATCCGTGATTCCTCTGACACCTTACGTCACATCAACAATTTCCAGTTCCAAGGCCCCAGCCGCTTCCTCTTCACCATGGACGTCCAATCCCTCTACACCTCCATCCCCCACCAGGATGGTCTGAGGGCCCTTAGCTTCTTCCTCGAACAGAGGCCCGAACAACCCCCATCCACCACTACTCTCCTCCGTCTAGCTGAACTTGTTCTCACACTGAACAATTTCTCCTTCAACTCCTCTCACTTCCTCCAAATAAAAGGTGTGGCAATGGGTACCCGCATGGGCCCCAGCTATGCCTGTCTCTTTATGGGGTATGTGGAACATTCCTTGTTCCAGTCCTACTCCAGCCCCCTTCCACAACTCTTTCTCTGGTACATCGATGATTACTTCGGTGCTGCTTCGTGCTCTCGTCAGGACTTGGAAAAATTTATTAATTTTGCTTCCAATCTCCACCCCTCCATCATTTTCACGTGGTCCATCTCTGACACTTCCCTTCCCTTCCTTGACCTCGCTGTCTCAATCTCTGGTGATAGACTCTCCACCAATATCCATTACAAGCCTACCGACTCCCACAGCTACTTTGACTACAGCTCCTCACACTCCGCTTCCTGTAAGGACTCCATCCCATTCTCTCAGTTCCTTTGCCTCTGTCACATCTGTTCCGATGATGCTACCTTCAAAAACAGTTCCTCTGACATGTCCTCCTTCTTCCTTAACCAAGGTTTTCCACCCACTGTTGTTGACAGGGCCCTCAACCTTGTCCGGCCCATCTCCCGCGCATCCACCCTCATGCCTTCTCCTCCCTCTCAGAAACATGATAGGGTCTCCCTTGTCTTCACTTATCACCCCACCAGCCTCCGCATTCAAAGGATCATCCTCCGCCATTTCCACCAACTCGAGCATGATGCATCTTCCCTTCACCCCCACTGTCGGCATTCCATAGGGATCGGTCCCTCTGGGACACCCTGGTCCACTCCTCCATCACCCCCTACTCCTCAACCCCCACCTATGGCACCATCCCATGCCCATGCAAAAGATGTAACAGCTGCCCCTTCACTTCCTCTCTCCTTACCATCCAAGGGCCCAAACACTCCTTTCAAGTGAAGCAACATTTCACTTGCATTTCCCCCAACTTAGTCTACTGCATTCTTTGCTCCCAATGTGGTCTCCTCTACATTGGAGAGACCAAACGTAAACTGGGTGACCGCTTTGCAGAACACCTGCGTTCTGTCCACAAGAATGACCCAAACCTCCCTGTTGCTTGCCATTTCAACACTCCACCCTGCTCTCTTGCCCACATGTCTGTCCTTGGCTTGTTGCATTGTTCCAGTGAAGCCCAACGCAAGCTGGAGGAACAACACCTCATCTTCCAACTAGGCACTTTACAGCCTTCCGGACTGAATATTGAATTCAACAACTTTAGGTCTTGACCTCCCTCCTCCATCCCCACCCCCTTTCTGCTTCTTCCCCCTTCCTTTTGCTTTTTTCCAATAAATTATATAGATTTTTCTTTTTACCACCTATTTCCATTATTTTTAAATATTTTTAAATCTTTTATGCTCCCCCCACCACCACTAGAGCTGTACCTTGAGTGCCCTACCATCCATTCTTAATTAGCACATTCGTTTAGATAATATCACCAACTTCGACACCTGTGTTCTTTTGTTCTGTTGTCTGTGACATCTTTTGATGATCTGCTCCTATCACTGCTTGCTTGTCCCAACAACCACACCAACCCCCTCCACTTCTCTCCCCCCACCCAACCCACCCACCGCCCCCCACCCCCCCCCCCCCCCCCCACCACCTTAAACCAGCTTATATTTCACCCCTCCCTTGGATTCACCTAGTTCTGTCGAAGGGTCATGAGGACTCGAAACGTCAACTCTTTTCTTCTCCGCCGATGCTGCCAGACCTGCTGAGTTTTTCCAGGTAATTCTGTTTTTGTTTTGGGCCTATGCCGCCCAGAAACTTGTGCACACAGGGAGTATTCAATCATTGCCAGAGTGCTTGTGAGCCTCATTCTGAGAAGCCTTCCCTGGATGCTCGTCGTTTGCTTCTCACACAAGCCTCGATTGCAAAGCTTTGCTTCAGCACAACGGCATGCTGGGCATTACCTTCAGCGGTATATCGCTGGAAAGTTCACCTCAGCGATGTGACTGCTGCTGGAGAGTCCATCAGAGCGATGTTGGCACTGTTGGAGTGTCCACCCGAGTTATGTGACTGCTGCTGGAGAGTCCATTGGAGTGATAGTTGAGATAATCGATACCACGTGGTGCTCAGGATACCACCATCCCCAAAGTTCTCAATCGGTCCCAGTGTCCACGAGCTGTTCCAGGTCTTCACCTGTTAAGTCCTGAAAAGTTTGCCCGTATATGTTCCGGAATGGTGCGATTTTACGCTTTAACGCGCGTGGGGCGGTCGGTCGGGGGGAGGGGCTGCTGGGAGGGCGGAATTTAGATATGATTGGTTGAAACTGGAAAGTTTCAATACACATATGGAGTTATATTTTGCGAAAAACATACATATCTGTATCGTTACAAAGTTACTAGTCATATTGAGTTCATGTATTTGTGCAGGTGTAACAATAATTAATTTCAAAATGCCGTAAAAAGTAATTGATAAATATTGAATTCAGACAAAATGAAGGAGTCCATTCAGTTGCCTTGCTGCTATCCACATAATTATTCTCTGTGACTTAAATGTGTCACACGTTGCATGTTCAATTTGCAAACTACGTGCATAAATCCAGCAGCCCTCTGGCCCCAGCTGTATGGCAGCATCAGCTGTGCCTCTGATCGAGTTTCACAAGGATTCCTTATCCCTTTGTCAAAAGATCAATATCTACATTTTTGGATACGTATGTTTGGAAATACAAGATATCAAAATGTGTCGAAGCTTTGAAGGGAATATATATTTGTAAAGTTGACACGCTCACAAAAGCTTACTTAAGGAATTCGGCTTAGTTCTACAGGGCTGAGTTACATGAATTTGACTAAACTTTGCTGCAAGGATAGCGACCTGCGCTCGGCATGATGTACATCCAAAGTGATACATTTGGTAGCTTATTATTTGAGAACATTGTCGATTATTTTGCTTTCCAAACATCACGAAAGAAAATGTATTAATGTTTTCACTTCAGATGATGTGCAAACAGATATGCTGGAGTCTTTGTGTTACTGTTTCCTGTGAATAAGCTGCTGAATCGTGTAACAGCTTTTCTTTAACACAAAGATCAGATAGACGGCAGTGCAGAACAATTACGAGACAATTCCTAAATAAAATAATAGTGTGTACTGGGCCAATAGTCTCTCTCTCTATCTCTCTCACACACACATACAAACATATTTAAACACATGCACACGCAAACACACACATAAACACACAGGTAGACGAATAGACAACGCAGGCACAAGCACATATGCAGAAACAGACTCACCTTCAGCAATCTCCTTTTGTAGGATGCTGTCACTTTCACATGGCACAGAAACACATGCACGCGCATACACACAGGTGGACAGACAGACACATGCATAATCTCTCTCTCACACACACATAAACGGATTCACACAAACGTAAAGATGGCAGAAATATAAATAGATGCGTGCATTCCATAGACACGCACACACATACACAAACACACACACACACAAAACAAAAAAACACATGTAGATAGCCACACACACAGGAGGACAGACACTCTCATACGCACATACGCACACGTACGCACACACATACACATAGACGGGCAGGAAATCACAAACACACACACATACAGCCACAGAGAAATGCACAAACACTATCTCTCACACACACACACACATACATATACATTCTCACACTCATTCATACACACAAAAACAAACAGAAACATACATAGACACATTTACTCATGCAGTGAAATACGCACACTCACATTCACCTTCACCTTTAGCAATCTCCCTCAGCTGGGGTCTGTCGTGACCGCGCGCACACACACACTCACACAAGCAGATTTACACTAAATAATTAAGATAAATTACACTCTATAGTATAAATTGACATTTAATTGCTAAATTGGGCTTAATAACCAATGCAGGGGGATAAACATGTATGTGTTTTCTTTTTTATTGGACATGGTAACTGATCCTCAGGGCGTCATGTTAGATCTGACTTGTAAAAGTTAACTTGGCAGCCAGCACACAGATGGTTAAATTTACTGTAAATCGTGAATTGGAATGATAACTAATATACAGGATATAAAGGTAAAGCTAATTGCTGTTTTGGTCTTGAAAACATTACATGGGGAGAATATAAAGGTGTATGGGTATTGGAGCTGATTAGTAACTAAATCAGAAGTTTTCTGAACTGTGAGGAGGATAGTATCGTATTTTAAAACGGGATGCACAAGTTAGTGGAATGGGTCAGCAGGTGGTAAATGAAGTTCAATGAAAAGAGATCTGAACTGATTCATCTTGGTAGCAAGAATGTGAGTAGAGACAGCCTAAAATAAAGGGCAAATCTCTGAAGGGAGCATGAGCAATGGGACAAGACATTGAAGGTGGAAGGACAGTTTGAGAAATCACTAACTAAAGCAAGGTTGCATTTGTCGGAAAATAGATTACAGGTGCAAGGAGGTTAATTTAACTTGTATAAATTGCTAGTTCAGACTCCAGTTGACAAATTTCGTAGAGTTCTGGGCAAGGAATGTGAAGTTATTGCAAAGAGTGCAGATAAGTTTCACAAGAATGGTTCCAGCATTGAGTTTGGAAAAGTTACAGGGATTGATGTTGGGTCCCTTGTTCTTTGTATTATACATAAACGATTTAAAATTGAATGTAGGAAGGAAGATCGCGAATGACACAAAAATGTGTAGGGTTGTGAAAAGTGAGGAGGATAGCCTTAGATTGGAGCAGGATATAGACGGGCTGGTCAAACTGGCTGTTCAGTGGCAAATGGAAGTTAATGCATTAAGTGTGAGAAGATGCACGTTGGCAGGACAAAGAAGGCACGGAAATACACGATGAAATGTAGGACCTTGGAAGGACCGAGCATCAGAAGGAGGTTGGTGTGCATATCCACCAGTCCCTTAAGGTAATGGGACAGGCAGATAAGGTCGTTAAGAAGAACTATGGGATACTTGCTGTTATTAGACAAGGCATAGAATATAAGTGCAGGGAGGCTATGCATGAACTGCATAAAACGCTGATTAGGCCACAGCTAGATTACTGCGTGTGGATCAGGAATCCGCATTAGAGGAAGGATCTGATTCCACTGGAGAGAGTGCAGAGATTTACCAGGATGTTGCCTGAGCTGTAGAGTTTTAGTTATGAAGTGAGATTACATAGACTGGGTTTATTTTCCCTGGATCAGATTAGAATGAGGGGGGAACATGATTGAGGTGTATAGAATTATGAGGGGCAAAGATGGGGTGGACAGGAACGGGCATATCCTCTTGGTGGAGGAATCAAAACCAGGGGACACAGATTTAAGGAAAGGGGCAGGAAGCTCAGAGGGGGTGTGAGGAAGAATTCTTTCACCCAGAGGGTGGCGGGAATCTGGAAGTCATTGCCTGAATGGTTGGTAGAGGCAGAAACACACATAACATTTAAGAAGTGCTTGGGTGTGCCCTTGCAATGCCATGGCACACGTGGCAATGGGCCAAGGCCTGGAAAATGGGATTAGAACCATTAGGTACTTGTTTGATCGGCACAGACTCGATGGGCCGAAGGGCCTTTTTCTGTGCAGTAGACATTTCTGATTTTATGACTCTTAGTTAGGATTGTTTTCCTTGCAGAAGACACGGCTGAGAGAACAATTGATGGAGGCAATCACAATCATGAGGGATCTAGATTAAATAAGGGGAAACGGTTCCTTTTCTTGAAAGCACTCAGGGTGAGGGGCTTAGTATTAAAGTAATTAGGGAAAGGAACAATGATGACATTAGTTATGCTGTTTTCACACACCGAGTTGTTAGGATCTGTAAAGCCGTGACTGAGAGTGTGGTGGAGGCAGCGTGAAATGAAGCATTCATTAGGGAATTAGAATGTTATCTGAAAAAGAACGAAATGCAGGGTTACCGGGAGAATAATAGGGGAGTTGCTCATTCGGCGAGTTGGTGCAGACACGATGGGCCAAATGGCTACCTTCTACTTGGTAATAGTTCTCTGATTCTGTGATTTAACTTCCTCCTTCCTCTTCCATGTGTCCCTTCTATTTCACTCTCTGAATTTCTGCTGTTCGGTTCTAGCTTTAATAAGAATCAGTGAAATATAGTTGCACTGCCGTAATTCTCGGTACGTTGATGGTGACGCTGCGCGAATGGAATAATAGGGCCCGATTTCGATTGGTCAATGATCTGCAAGCTTCTCACCCGTTGGCTTACGCTGCTGTCAGTCACAAAGTGGGCAGGGATAGGCTTTCCTGAGCTGAGGAAGGCGCTCGGCTATTGGTCGGATCTTAAAGCGCAATTTTCATTGCTCCAGGAGATTCTAGGGCTGTTGTATCTCTCCGATTGGATATTATTGCAGTCACTCTGAAGCTGAAACGCTCCAATCGGACATGGCAGATGTCAGTCACACTTTCAGGACTCTCCATTTGTTTCAGAACCTGTCAGTCAAATACTGAGCGCTATAATTGGACAAAGCTCCTTGCTAGATTGTGGGAATTGGGTTGAGAATTCTGATTGGTTGAAGTCCGGCCAGTCAGTTGTCGAGTTCTGTCGAAGGGTCATGAAGACTCGAAACGTCAACTCTTTTCTTCTCCGCCGATGCTGCCAGATCTGCTGAGTTTTTCCAGGTAATTCTGTTTTTGTTTTGGATTTCCAGCATCCGCAGTTCTCTTTGTTTTTATGTCGGAGTTTACTGATTGTCTGATGCGGCTGTCTGTGATCTCTGATTAAATTATACCTACGTCGTCATAGTTGAATCTCGCTAATTGGCTGAACTATCTTTGAGCCACTGGTTGCAGCAACTTGATTGGATGAAGCTGTTGCCAATCAGCGGGTGGAAGGCACCGTTTGACTGAGCTTTCTCTCAGGTCAACAGTTGATGCTCCAAAACAAAAACAGAATTACCTGGAAAAACTCAGCAGGTCTGGCAGCATCGGCGGAGAAGAAAAGAATTGACGTTTCGAGTCCTCATGACCCTTCGACAGAACTGATTGTTTGATACGACTGTCGGCACAAAGGAAGAACACCCTGATTGGCCCACGTGCCTGTGCTCCAAAGGCCTGCAGCTCTCTAATTGGATGAAGTGGCAGTCAGTCAGCGGGCAGGTCAGCCCCATTGGCTCAGGCAGCTGTCAGTCACCGAGCGGCGGTCCATGAATGGCTGAGGTGTCTAGGTGAAAACCTGAAGCTCTCCCATTGGCAGTTTGTCAGTTGTGGGTCTGTTTGCCCTGATTGATGCATGCAGTTGTCAGTTAGCGGCGGAGCTCCCTGACTGGTTGAGGCTACTGTCAGCCTGTATGCGGTGCGGTCTCATTGGTCGAACCGCCTGTCCGTCAGCGGATGGAGCTCTCTGATTGGCGATGGCGTCTGACAGCCAGGCCTTTTTCTTCATTATTTGAATAATTGATGTGACCGGATATTTTCCCGCGTTCTTCATTTGCTCCCTGAACTTGGACTGAGTCACTCCATAAACAAATGTGTTTGTGCAGCAATTTAAATTTCGCAACATAGTTGCGACTTGTTGGAAAATATGTTCAGGATCAGTGAGGTAAATTGTACCCCTGGCAGCAAAGTAGACGAATTGTGTAACTTCCACCGACCACAGGAGGATGAAGGTGCCGGATATGGTGAAGAGTAAAATCATAGACTTCCTCCTGCTCTCCATCTCTGGGTCACTGCGATTCTCTCCCTTACTCTGAGCCCTCAGTCCCTTCCGGACTCGACTGGTCACTAAAATGTGTCTGACTGTCAGAGCGTTGATCAGCAGAATTAAACCGAATGGGAGCATGGGGTTAAAACCTGATCAAACCAGGAAAATCCAACCCATCCGGGTTCAGTAAAAAAGTTTGGCTTTGTCATACAGTACCACGGTAAATTGTCGAATGTCCATACAGGTTGGAAAGTAAAGTACCAGGCAATGTTTTTTAATCCGAGCAGGATGCTGGTTGTCGCGAGAACCACAGCCGTGGTTTTCCTGGTGCAATATTTTGTTTTCATGTTCTGGCAACGAATGGCCACAAATCTATCAAAGGAAAAAGTGACGGTGAACCAGACAGAACAGTCCGTGGCTGCAGCCTGCAGGGCAATGCGAATACTACACACGGGAGTGAGGTGCAGGAAACTCACTGGGAAATAAAAATAATTGACCTGGGCCAGTATGGGGTCAGTGATAATCACCAGTAGATCCGCCGCTGCCATGGCCACCAGGTAGCGAGTGGTGCAGATGGAGAGGCCACACTTTCCCCGGGACAGGATCATAATTCCCAGTAAATTAACTGTCAGAGAGAGAAGGGAGAAGAGCCTGGATATTAATGATGAAACATTCTCGGTGTCTGACACAGACAGTAAGGACAGGATTTCAGCACCAAAACAGAGTTTGGACACAGGAGGACAGGCAGGTGATTGGCTGGTGAGAATTTTAGCTTTTAGCTTTGTTCTTAGATTGAAATTAACATCTGAGTAACTGTCACTTGTTGATCATTATCAAATCAATAATTTAAGGAAAGGGGGAAATAAAATAAGTAATAAAGGTGGAACAATAAACAGAGCGAGACCGGAGCGGGCATAAGAATAGCAGGAGCTTACATGTGAGGGAATGGAGTGGCTGTATTAAGAGCGAGCCCGAAGCCGGTGTCTAAAAAGCAGAGCTGAGTGTCCCTGAGAGGGAACGGGACTGTTGTATACAGAGCTGAGCGGAGTTTGCATCTGAGCAAAATGAGTGGCTGTATAAAGAGCAAAGCAGAGTTTGCCTGTGAGGGCGCGAAGCAGCAGTATGAAGAGCGTAGCGGAGTTGAATTGTGAGGGAGCGGAGTGGCTGTATGAAGAGCGTAGCGGAGTTCACCTGTGAGGGAGCGAAGCGGCTGTTTAAAGAGCGTAGCGGAGTTCACCTGTGAGGGAGCGGAGCAGCTGTATGAAGAGAGGAATGAAATTGACCTGTGAGGGAGCGAAGCGGATGTATGAAGAGTGGAGTGGAGTTGACCTGTGAGGGAGCGAAGCGGCTGTATGAAGAGCGGAGAAGAGTTGACCTGTGAGGGAGCGAAGCGGCTGTATGAAGAGCAGAGAAGAGTTGACCTGTGAGGGAGCGAAATACCTGTATGAAGAGTGGAACAGAGTTGACCTGTGAGGGAGAGGAGCAGCTGTATGAAGAGCGGAGAAGAGTTGACCTGTGAGGGAGCGAAGCGGCTGTATGAAGAGTGGAACAGAGTTGACCTGTGAGGGAGAGGAGCAGCTGTATGAAGAGCGGAGAAGAGTTGACCTGTGAGGGAGCGAAATGGCTGTATGAAGAGTGGAACAGAGTTGACCTGTGAGGGAGAAGAGCAGCTGTATGAAGAGCGGAGAAGAGTTGACTTGTGAGGGAGCCGGTTCTCACCCAGGCACTTGGCGGTGCTGGGTTTCGAAAGAAGTAATATCAGGGCAAGGGAGGGAGCTGATTGGTAGCTAGTGAGTAAGTTGTTTCCTTTCTTTGCCACTTTAAAATGACATTGCAGAATATAAGAGTCTTTGTGCTACCCTTTTTTTGACAGAAAAGGAAGCTGTATTGATTTTTTACGTGTCTTTAATTTAGGGAAATAGTTTTTTTAATTAAAAGCAAACAAAACATATGGCAAACTCACTGAGTCCCATGAGCTGTGTGGGGATTCTTCGACCACAGTCCTTGAAGGTTTCAGGTAGTTATTGAAAAGGAAAAGGGCTGCAAATAAAGGACTTGAATTGAGGGAATGTCGACTTCAAAGTGATAAGACAGGATCTGGCCAAAATGGACTGGCAGCAGCAAATTGTAGGAAAGTCTACAACAGACCAGTTGGAGCCATTCAAAAAGGGAATAGAGAGAGTTCAGGGACAACATGTTCCCGTGGAGGTGAAGGGTAGGACAAAGAAACCCAGGGGACCCGCGATGTCAAGCGATATAGAGGGTTGGATATGGAAATAGAAAATAGGCTATGGCAGATACAGAGGGCGTGAAACAGCGGAAGCCCTTGAGGAGCATAGAGCATGTTTGTGTGTGTGTCTGTGTGTGGGGGGGGGGGGGGGGGGGGGGGGGAGGGGATGGGGGGGTGCGCGGCATGGGTGTGTGGGGGCGGGGGTTTGGGGGTTGGCGTAGGGGGGCGGTGGGTGGGAGGCGGGGGCGGTGCTTAAAAAGTAACTAGGAGAGCGAACAGGGGCTAGACTAAACACTGGCAGAAAATATATAAGAAAATCCTAAAGCCTTTTCTAAATAAATGAAGGGCAAGGGGATAACCAGGGAAAGAGTAGGCCCCATTAGGGACCAAAGTGGCAACTTGTGTTGTAGGTGAGGTTATAAATGCTTACTGTACATCTGAGATCACTGTAGAGAAGGATGATGTATGTGTAGACATGAGGGAAGTGGACTGTGATATACTTGAACAAATTAGCATTGAAAGGATGGAGTTATTAGAGGTTTTAGATTAAAAGTTGATCAATTTGCAGGTCCAGGTGAGATGTATCCCAGGCTGTTATGTGAGGTAAGGGAGGAGGCTGCAAGGTCTCTCACACTTATGATCAAATTATCTGGCCACATGATGGGTGCCCGAGGACTGGAGGACAGTGAATATAGAATGATTATAAAAGAATTGTCTTAGGGATAAAGCAGGCAATCACAGACCTGTGAGTCTGACGTCAGTGATGGAGAAACTATTGGTAAAATATCTGAGGGACATGATTGAACTTCACTTGAAGAGGCAAGGATTTTTCAGGGATAGTCAGCGTGACATTTTCAGGGAGAGATCGTGTCTAATTAATTTGATTGAAATTTTCGAGGAGATGCCTTGATGTGTGGATGAGGGCAGAGCAGCTGATGTTGACAACATGCACTTCAATAACGCTTTAGACAAAAGTCCCGCTTGGGAGAATGTTCAAAAAGTTCAGAGCCAATGGGATCGAGGGCAATTTGTCAGTTTGCATTCAAAATAGGCTTCATGGAAGGAGGCAGAGGGTGATGGTCAAAAGTTGTCTTTGTGATTGAAGCCAGTGATGAGGGGTGTACCAACGGGATCGGTACTGGACACTTGCAGTTTGTAGTGCACATTAATGATGAAGACGTGAATTTTGGAGGTATGATCAGTAAGTTTGAAGATGACAAGAAAATTGATGGTGTCGTAAATAGTGTGGAGGAAAGCCTGACTTTACAGGACTAGATACATGGGCTGGTAAGATGGGAAGAGCAGTGGCAAATTGAATTTCACACTGAGAAGTTTGAGGTGATGAATTGTAGGAGGACGAGGGCGCCAAGTGAATACACAATGAATGGTAGAAGCCCGGGAAGTGGAAAGGATCAAAGGGAAGTTGGTGTACAAGTCCATAAGACCCTGAAGGCAGCAGCACAGTTAGATAAGATGGTGAAGAAAGCACATGGGAGATTTACATTTATTAGCCCAGGCAAATAATATAAGAACAGTGAAGTCATGTTGGAGCTGTTTAAAACGCTATTTAGTCCACAGCTGGATTACTGTTTGCAGTGATGGCAGCCACATCATACAAAGGTTGTGATCGCATTGGAGAGGGTGCAGAGAACACTCACCAGGATAGTGCCTGTTCTGGAGCGTTTCAGCTATGTAAAGATACTGGGTAGCCTAGTGTTCTTTTTCTACGAGCAGGGAAGGCTAAGGGGCTACCTGATAGAGGTATAGACAATTACAATGGGCGTAGATAGGGTAGATTGGAAGAAACATTTTCCCCTTAGCGGAGTTGTCAATAACAAGGGGACATTAAGGTAATGGGCAGGAGGTTCAGAGGGGATTTAGGTGATAATAAAATAACCAAGAAGGGTTTGGAAGCTGCAACACACTGCCTGAGGGGGTGATGGAGGCAAAGGCAGGAATCCTCACAGGTCTTAAGAAATATTTAGATAAGCAATTTCAGGGAAATATGGTTAGAATAGATAGGTGATGCCTGGCACGGTCAGGATGGGCCGATGGGCCTGTTTCTGTGCTGTATAAATCTGCTACTCTGTAACCCCACGACTCTATCAGTGCAAGCGGAGCAGCGGGACCATTGGCAGTGAGAGATTGCGAGAAGCAGTGGGGCCATTAACAGTGAGAGAGCGAGAGTAGCAGTGGGGCCATTAAGAGTGAGAAAGAGAGAGGAGAATCGAGGCCATTAACAGCGAGAGAGTGAAAGAGGAGCGGGGGGCCATTAACAGTGAGAGATTGAGGGAGTGGCAGTGGGGCCATTAATAGTGAGAGATTGAGGGGGAAGCAGCAGGGCCATTAAAATTGAGAGAGGAGCAGCGGGGTCATTAGCAGTGAGAGAAGCTGCGAGAGAAGCAGCGAGGCTGATAACAGGATTTGAGGGTGGAAAAAATCGCCCTGAATGTGGTTGGAATCTGCAACACACTGTCTGAGGGGTGATAGAGGGAGAAATCCTCACAACATTTAAGAAGTGTATAGATGAACATTTGAAACAGCATAGCATACAGTGTTAGGAGCCAAGAGCTGGAAATTGGGATTTGAATAGAGAGGCACTTGACACCTGGCATGGTAATGATGGGCTGAAGGGCCTGTTTCTATGCTATATAACTCACTCTGTAACCCTGTGATTCTATGAGCGCGAGAGGAGCAGTGCAGCCATTGACAATGGGAGAATGAGAGAAACAGCGGGGCCACTAAGAGTGAGAGAGTGAAAGAAGAGCAGCGGGGACATTAACGTTGAGAGAGTGTGAGACGAGCAGTGGGTTCATAAACAACGAGAGAGTGAAAGGAACAGCGGGTCCATTAACAGTGAGACAGTGCGAGTAGAGTGAGCGACCATTAGAGAGCACAGAGGGAGAGGCCATAGAACATTAATAATTAGGGTTTGGGGTAGAGAGCATGAAACCAAAAGAACAGAAAATTTAATTGCTGAAGTAGATCATTCGGGCAACGATTCTATTTGCCATTGAATTAGGTCACTGCTGACCTGATAATCCTCAACTCCACTGTTCTCCTTTTCCCATAGCCCTTGGTTACGTTGCTGATTATAAATCTGCCTATCACAGCATGGAATATATATAACGGCCGAGCCTTCAACGCCATCTGCAGTAAATAATCCACAGATTCACTACGTTCTGAGCGAAGAAATTCCTCCTGCTCTCTGTGTTAAATAGGTGACCCCTAACTCTGAGATTATGCCCTCTGGTCCCCGACCCTCAGCAAGGGGAATCAACTTAGCAGCATCTACCCTGCCAAGCTCCCCAAGAATCTTATTTGTTTCAATAAAGCTGCATCTCATTCTTCCAGACTTCAGTGAGTACAGGTCTAATCTACTCAACCTCTCCACAGAAGAAACTCCCTCCAAACCCGGGCTCAATCTAATGAAGCTTCCCCGGGCTGCCACTAATGTCAGTGTATATTTCATTTGTTAAGGGGCCAAAATTGTTTACAGTATCCAATGCATGGCCTAGCTAATGCCGTGCATAGTATTACCAAGACTTGCCAATGTTTATACTCCATTCCCTTTGGATAAATCCATCATTCCTGTTACCCTCCCTGCTGAAATTATATGTTAGTGTTTTGGGGAGGATTAATGCAGGCGGACTCCCAAATCCCTCTGTGCTGCAGCTTTCTGCAGTCTTTCCCCATTTAAATAATATTCAGCTCCTCTATTCTTCGTGCCACAGTGCATAACCTCACATTTCCCCACATTCTATTCCACCTTCCAAGTGTTTGCCCACTCACTTAACCTATCTCTACCCCTCTGTAGGCAATTGCCTTCCCACCAACGTTTGTGCCACCCATTAAATAGAGACCATTAAAGAGTCTGGAGAGAGGGGCGATAGACGTTGAAAGAGCACGAAAGTGATAGGAGCGTGAGAAGAGCTGATTGGTGGGTGTTTGTAGCCGTTAAAGTAAAAGTAATGTCTTAGTTTGTGTTGAGCTCTGTAGGTTTTTTCCCCCCTCAAAAATAGCTTCTTAATTATAAGATTGATTCTGGTGTGTACAAAAATATTATAACTATCAAGTGCTTCAAGCCGGAGATTCTTCAAGTGTCAAGAGCAGGGATGCTAATGTAGTTGGTTAATTATTTAATTAGAATATGATAGCGATGGCAGGACGGTTGATGTGTAGCTGCTGCAGCATGTGGGCCTATTGGACACCAAGGTGACCCAGCGCCAGCACATCTGAAGCAAGTGTTTGCAGCTCGAGGATATTCGGATCCAGTTAAGTTAAGGAGCTGGTGTCCGAGCTGCAGACATTGCGCCACATCAGGGAGGGGAAAGTTACCTGGAAAATTTGCTCCAGGAGGTGGTCACATCCCCTCAGACCAAGTAATTAAAATTTGGTCTGGAATCAGGGACAGGAGGGGCTGACCGCAGGCGACGCAGGTATGGGGAACATGGGGGTCACGTTCGAGGACCCTCGGCCCCTGCAAACTGCAACAGTGGCTAGGTTCTTGGCAAGTTGTGAGGACGAGAAGGAGAGCTGCAGGGAGAATGAGTGAACTGACCACAGCAACGTGGTACAGGCTGCCATTCAAACTGGGGGAGGAATTAAGAATGCACTAGTGGAAGGAGACAGTATAATTGGCGGGTGGGTGCTTTTCTCTGCAGCTGTGAGCGAGGGTTCCGAAGGCTCTGTTGCCTGCCTGGTGCACGGCATCTCCTCAGGGCTGGAGAGGAACTTGAATTAGAGGGGAGAAATCTACTTGTCGTCGGCGAGATTAGTGCCAGAGACATTGACAGAACTAGAAACAAAATTCTGTTGAAATAATTTGAGCAGTTAGGAGCTAAATTAAGATCCCGAACCTCTAAGATAAAAATCTTGTGATTACTCCCTGAGCCACTGTCAAACTGCTATAGGATAAAAACCGCCACGGAGTTAAATATGCGCTCACATTTTGGTGTGGGCAAAATGGGTTTTAGTTCAAGGGGCAGTGGCACCAGTACTAATAAAGAAGGGAACTATTCTGGCGTGACGGGCTTCACTTTAAAAATGCGAAGGCCAGCGTTCTGGTGAATTGAATAACTAGCGCTGTAGAGAGGGTTTGAAGATAAATTGGTGGCCGCGGGGTCTGGAGAGGAGAAATGTAGCCTGTTGAAGCCAAACGATATGGGAATTTTGCAGGGCAGCTATTTAGGTAATCATTACCCAGATGTAACAGAAAGAGACAGAGTGTGCAAATATTTAGGAACACCACAGCAAATTGAATCAAATGCGGAAGTGGCAAAAATCTAAATTGATGCCTCTTTGCTTAATTGCTGGTAGTATTCACAACTAAACAAATAAATTAATGGCACAAATAGAGGTTATTGGGGATTACCTTATAGCCATTATGGAGACGTGGTTACGAAGAGACCAAAGCTGTGAACTAATTATTCAGGGGTATGTGATTTTAGGAAGGACAGGCAGGGAGAAAAGCTTGGTGGGATAGTTTTAATAGATGAGATAGTATACGTACGATAGCAAGACATTATTTTGGATTGGAAAATATAGAATGCATATGGTTGGAGGTAAGAAATAATACTAGGGTGAAGACAGTGGTGGGAGTTGTCTGTCGAACGCCTAACAGTAGGTATTCTGTAGGAAAGAGAATAAGCCAAGAGACAAATATGGCATTTAAAAAAGGCAGTACATTAATCATGGGTGACTTGAAACTTCATGAAGTTTGGGAAAAGTAATTCGCAGAGGTAGCCAGGACCACATGGAATGTACCCGGGAGAGTTTCCTAGAAGAATTTGCTGTGGGTCCAATCAGGGATCAGGCTACTTTGGGACTGTAAATATGTAATGAGTCTGGTTTAACAAATTATCTCAGTGTAAAGAATCCCCTCAGAAAAATATACGATAACATGGTCTGATTTAGCATTTAGTTTGTGAATGAAAATGGGTCCGAAACAACTGTGTTAAACTTACAAACGGATAATTACAAAGGAATGGGGGCAGAGTTGGCTGCAGTAGACAGGGAAAGGAGTTCAACAGAAAAGACGGCTAATGAACATTGGCAGACGTTTAAGAACGTAGTTCATGACTCATATCAAAGATATATTCCTGTGAGGAATTAGAATTCTACAACGGAGATAAATCAAAAATGGTTAACCAAAGAAGCTGAGGATAGAATCAAATTGAAAGACAAAAAAATGCATCAATGTGGCAAAGGGTAGTGGTAAGCCAGAGGATTAGGATTCTTTTAAAAACCAAGAAAATATGACCAAAATATATTAAAGATTGGGAAAATAAACATTGAGGGTAAACTTGCAGATAATCTAAAAAGTTTCCGTAGTAGCTTCTTTAAATATACAAAATTTAAGAGAGGGGCTTAAGTGAACTAATGACCCTTAGAGAATGAGCCTGCAGAAATAATAATGGGGAACCAGGAAATGGCAGACAAATTGCATTAGTGCTTTGCATCAGTCTACACAGTCGAAGACACGAATAACATTCCAAAAAATACTACATAATCAAGGGACCCAATGGGAGGAAGGAATATAGCAAAAACTGTCACGAGAGAAAAAGGGGTAAGGAAAATACCGGGGCTAAAAGCTGATATGTCCTTGATGGTTTGCATCCTCAGATATTAAAGAAACTAGCTATACAAAGAGTGGATGTAGTGGTAGTAATCTTCCAAAAATTCTTTAATTCTGGAAAAGAACGATGATTGGAAAACTGCCAAAGTAACAGCCTTAGTGAAAAAGGGAGAGATACAAAAACTCAGCTAACTGTAGGCCAGTTAGACAAACATCCGCTATTGGGAAAACATTGAAGTCTGTCACGAGGACTGTGATAGCAGAGTATTCAAAATACGCAATATCATGAAGCAGAGTTAGTGTGGCTTGATGAAGGGGAAATCGTGCATGGCAAATTTATTGGAATAATTTGAGGAAGTAAAAAGGAGAATCTATAAAGGGAACCAGGAGATGTAATATACGTGGATTTTCAAAAAGGCGTTCAATAAAGTACCGCACATACGGGTGGTTAATACGATAAGAACTCCTGGTGTTGGGAATAGTATTTTAGCATGGATAGAGGATTTGCTAACTAATAGAAGACAGAGAGTTGAGATAAAGGGAACATTTTAAGAATGGTAACCTCTAACTAGTGTAGTGCCGCAGGGGCCAGTGGTGGGGCCACAATTATATACAGTACATATTAATAGCTTAGATGAGGGAACTGAATGTACTATCGCCAAATTTCCAGATATGGCAAAATTAGGTGCGAAGGCAAGTGGTGAGGATGATTCAAAGTGTTAACAAGGGAATATAGAACTGTTATGTGCGTGGGCAAAATTAGGCAGATTGCATATATTGTCGGAAAATATGGGTTTATGCCCATTTGCAGGAACAATACAGGCGTTCAATATTATTGAAATGGAGAAAGCTGCAGCACAGAGGGATTTGGGAGCCCGCGCACATGGATATGAAAACGCTAACATACAAGTTCAGCAGGTAATAGGGAAGGCAAATGGGATAAAAACAAAAAAAACTGCGGATGCTGGAAATCCAAAACAAAAACAAAAACAGAATTACCTGGAAAAACTCAGCAGGTCTGGCAGCATCGGCGGAGAAGAAAAGAGTTGACGTTTCGAGTCCTCATGACCCTTCGACAGAACTTGAGTTCGAGTCCAAGAAAGAGTTGAAATATAAGCTGGTTTAAGGTGTGTGTGTGGGGGGCGGAGAGAGAGAGAGGTGGAGTGGGGGTGTGGTTGTATGGACAAACAAGCAGTGATAGAAGCAGATCATCAAAAGATGTCAACAACAATAGTACAAAAGAACACATAGGTGTTAAAGTTAAAGTTGGTGATATTATCTAAACGAATGTGCTAATTAGGAATGGATGGTAGGGCACTCAAAATGTTAGCTTTAGTTTCAAAGGGAATGGGTTATAAAAATCGGGTTGTAATGCTTGAAATATACAAGGCACTCACTTAGAATGCTGTCAACAACGTTGACCCCTTGTTTAAGGTAAGATATGCTGGAAGTTGCGGCAGTCCACAGAAGGGCCAATAGGCTAGTCCGTAATGTGGAAGGACTTTTGCTCATGGAGAGATTGATTAGCTTGGGACTGTACTCAGTGGAGTTTAATAAAATGAGAGGATACCAGCTTGAAACATATAAGATTCCTAGGAAGCTTGACACGTTCGATGCTGAGAAGTTGTTTCCCCTTGTAGGAGGGTCCAGTACGAGAGGGCAAAATCTCAGAGAAAACGTTCACCAATTTAGTACAGTGATGAGGAGGAATTTCTTCTCTCAGAGATTAGTGTATCTGTGGAATTAGTTCCCGTAGAGGCTGTAGACGCTGGTTCGTTAAGTATATTCAAGGCTGAGCTCGACAGATATTTATTCAGGAAGATAATCAAGGGTTATGGGGAAAAGACAGAGTCATGGACAAGGATTATCAGATCAGCAATGACCTCACTGAATGGCGGATCAGTCTCTATGGGCGGAATAACGTACTTCTGCTCCGATGTCTTATGACCTTATAAAACAATCAAAAAGAACATTGGAGCACTGCAAGAGTGCTGCGGGATTGCTTAAATATCAAGAACGGGTTAACATCAATTTCTGTTGAAGCAGTTGAATCGAAAATATGGCTATATCCAGACATTTAACTTAAAAACTCATTAGCAAATATATTCAACCGACATCAAAACTTTTCCTGTTGCCAAACTATTCATATAGTGAAACACAGTGACAGGTCCATGGAATAGAAAGGTTGCTCATCAATAAAATAAAAACATGATCTCCAAATCGTACCGATTTATTTCATTGCATTTACTCCCCCACACTCAGTAAAATTCTACACCGATAAATGTTCCCAAATATACATTATCATTTGGAAGAGGTATTCCACTCTGGTTACTGACCTACGCTCAATGCAATTCTACACTCCCAGATATACCGAATAATAAACGTTGACTGTGGGGAGGTATTCCACTTTGGTTACTGATCCACACTCAGTACAATTCTACACTGAAAGATAGCCCCAGTAATACATGACCACAGGGGCGAGGTATTCCAGTGAGCTTACTGACCCACACTCAGGATGATTTTTCTTTGACTCTCAGTAAACCTTCCTTCAGAGAGTTTGCCTTCACAAAGGCCTAATTTTACATTACACGATATTCCACTCAATATTAGGACTAAATTTATCAGAGTTACAAAGGTTTATTTTCATTTGATAAAAGTAATTAAAGCCGCAGAGATATTTCAAGATATTTTAATTCAGCAAATTATATCACTGCTTTGGTGTGTCAAGAACTGTGAGCACCAGATCAGCATGAAATATTTTCAGTCACAGTTTAAATTGAGAGAGCCGCTCGTGCACAGATTTACACAAGCTCAATGGATATGGTCACTCACCAGGAACACCTATAACAGCAAGGATTGGGTAGAATATTTTCTGAGCCACATCAATTGTTTCCATCGTTTCAGTGCGAAGTGATGTGACCCTTTGTGTTGCTGGTAATCTCTCTGCCTTAAACGCTGAGGTGATACATTCCCAAAACCTTTAATTTATACCCTGTGGGATCACCTCAGGGATGTTGAAATTGCAACATTGTCCAAATTATTTTTTTAAATATATGAACAAACAGATTATGAAATTGAGTTTAGTGATACAATATTTTTTTTTAATGGAGCTGCTAGATTCCAAAGACAGGGCTCTAATTATCACATTTATTTACACATATGAAATATGAGCTGTATTCATCGGATAATATGTTGTCCACTCAAAGGTCATCAATCCCACCTCTAGACTTCGTATTGTTTCAGTGATACCCGTCACTTGGCTGTTACAATTTATTGAATACATTCCAAATGTTAGAGTGCCTCTCTCCACGTTGTTCTATTGTATCCTGGGATTTAGCTGTCCTCTTTAACTGTGGACATTCAGTTCTGCGATTAAAGTGGGCTAAGGGCATCGATTTATTAATAAAATCAACGAATAAAATATCAGCAATATTTAAAATTCCCCCAAATTTGATTCCACACCTCAATCAAATGCGTAGCTATCTCACCATCTCTATCTCTCTCTCCCTCCCCTCTCTCTGTCTCTCTTTTTCTCCGTGTGCATCTCTCTGTCTTTCCCGCTTTCTGTGTCCCACTTTTTCCTCCTCTGTAGCTCTTGCACTCTTTATCTCTCTCCCTGCTTTTTTTTCGCTCACTGTCTCTCCCATTTTACAGTTTTCCTCTCTATTTCTTTCTCTCTCTCTCTCTCTCTGACTCTCGCTATCCCTGTGTCTTCTTCTCTCCCTCTCACTCCCCACTCTCTCTTTCTGCCCCATTATCTCCGTCCCTCCCTGTTTCTATCCATCTGTTTACCTCTCTCACTCTCCATGTCTCTTTTCTTCTCTGCCTGAGACTCTTTGCTTATCTCTACATCTCCCTCGGACTCCCTCCCTCATTCTCTTCCTCTCTCTATTCACTCTTGCTCTCTCTATATGAGAGTGTGTGTGTCCATGCATGTCTATATATACGTGTGTGTGTGTGTTGGTGGGTATCTATCTCTTTCTCTCGTGTTTCTCTGTCTCTTTAAATGTGTGTTTGCGTATCTCTGTCTGTATAACCACCTCTCTCGCTTTCCTTCTCAGTCCCTCTCTACCTGTCTGCCTCTCTGTCTGTGTATCTCTCTCTCTCTCTCTCTCTCCCTATCTATCTATCTATCTCTGTATTTTTTATTTTTTCTCTCTGTCAGTCTATCTATCTCTGCCACACTCCATCTCTTTCTCGCAAACTTACTCTGTTTTTCAGACTCTCTCTTTCTCTGTGCCTCTTCCGCTGTACATTCATCTCTCACACTTTATTCTCTCTGTCTCTCTATCCCACTCTTTCCCACTATCTCACCCTCTGCATGTCAATCTCTGTCTCTCTCTTTGCCACCGCCCCCCCCAGTTTCGCACTTCATCTCAGTCTGTCGCTCTCTTTGTCTCTCTGTTCTCTTTCCCTCTCCCACCCTCACTTTCTTTCTCTTTCTTGCTTGCCAAATTTCCCTTTGTCCATTTCATTATCTGTCTCTCTCTTCTCCCTCTTCTTCTCTGCCTCTGCCAGTCTGATTGTCTCTCAGTCTCCCTTCCCCTTTCTTTCTTTCTCACACTTTCTCTCTCTTACATTCTCTTAATTGCTCTCTCTCATACACACACCAACTCCCTCTGCGTCTATCTCTCACGCTGTCTCTCTGTCTCATCCCCCTTAGCCTCTTTCTCACACTGTGTGCCTAACTCTCTCCCTCTCCATATGCCTGTCTCTCTCTCTCTTTCCATATCTCGGTCTCTCTTGCTCTCTCTCTCACTCTCTCCTCCTCCCTCTGTCTTCCTCACCAGTGTGCTTCCTCCTCTCTTTCTCTATCTCTCTGTCACTCTCTCTCTCTCTTTCACTATCTCTCTCACCCTATGTCATGCATTCTGCCTCTCTCTTTCTCCCTCTCAATATTTCATTCTCTCAGCCTCTCTCTCTCTCTCTCTCCCTCTCTCTCTCTATCTCTCTGGCTCTGCCCCATCCTCAATTTCTCTCCCAGCAACTCTCTATTGTTCTCCCTTTCGATCCCGCCTTCTCCCTCTCAGGCCTCTCCCTCTTTATCAGTGTGTGCCTATGTGTTTCTGTCTATGCAATTCACTCTTTCTGTCCTCTGCCTCTCAGACTCACCTTTCTCTATTTCTCTTGATCTCTCTCTCTCTCTCTTCTGCATGTGTGTATGTCTGTGAGTACTTGTGTTTGTGTGTGTGTGTGTGTGTGTGTGTGTGGGTTGGTCTTTAACCTTCTCTCCCGTGTTTTTCTCTCTTTCAAACTGTGCGTGTATCTCTGCATGTCTTTCCACCTCTCTTGCTCTCATTCATTCACACTCCCTCGATCTTCTTTCTGTCTGTCTCTCTATCATTCTTTCTGTCTGTCTGCCTTTCTGACTATACATCTATCTATTTAACTCTATCATTTTGTATCTCTCTCTCTCTCCCTCTCCCACTGTGCCTTTCTCTCTGTCCCTATCACTCGCTCTTTCCTTCTACATCTAGGGCTCTTGCCATCTCTTTCTCTTGATATTTACTCTCTCAATGTCCCTCTATCTCTCTTTTTCTCTCTATCTCTCCCTCTGCTAATCTATCTGTCTTTATCTACCTCACTCTCACTCTCATTCTCAGTCTCTCTCTATTTGTCTCTTTGCTATCTATCCATGTGTCACTCTTGCTTTCTCACTCTTGCTTGCTAAAATTCCCTTTGTCTGTTTCATGGTCTCTCTCTCTCTTCCCCCCCCCCCCCCCCCCCCCCCCCACTCTCTCTCTCTCTCTGCCTTAACCTGTCTTTCTCTCTAACCAACACTCACTTCTTCTCCCTTTCCATCTTCCTCTTTCTCTCAGACCCATCTCTGTTTCTGCGTGGGTGTCTACCCACGTGTGTTTGTGTATGTGTTTCTCTCTCTGTGTCCTCTGGTTCTCACAATCTAAATTTCATTCTGTCTCTTTCTCTCCATCATTCTACCTCTCTCTCTTTCTCTCTCTTTCTCTCTACACTCTCTCTCCCTCTTTCTCTCTCTCTCTCTCTCTCTCTCTTTCACTATCTCTCTCGCCTTATGTCATGCACTCTGCCTTCCTCCTTCTCCCTGTTTCACTCTTTCATTCTCTCAGCCTGTCTCTCTCTCTCTTTCTCTTTCTAGCTCCATGGCTCTTTCTCATCCTCCCTTTCTCTCCCAGCAACTCTCTATTTTTCGCCCTATCGATCCCACCCTCTGTCTCTCAGACCTCTCCCTTTTTATCAGTGTGTACCTACATATTTGTGACATATTTGTGTCTACGTAATTCCATCTTTCCGTCCTCTGCCTCTCACACTCTAAAATTACCTTTCTCTATTTCTCTAGATCTGTCTCTCACTCTTCTGCGTGTGGGTATGTCTGTGAGTCTGTGTGTGTGTATCGGTGGGTCTCTAACATTCCCGTGTTTCTCTCTTTCTTTCAAGCTATGTGTGTATCTCTGCATGTCTTTCCACCTCTCTTGCTCTCTTTCAGTCACTCTCCCTCTATTTCCTTTCTGTCTTTCTATCTATCTATCTACCCATCTACTCATCTATCCATCTATATGTCTGTCGGTCTGCCTGTTATTTTATCCATTTATTTAGGACTTGCTTTTTGCATTTTTGTAACTCTCTCTCTCTCTATTTCTCTCTCTGTTTCGCCCTCTCAGAGTCCATGTATCTGTTTATTGTTCTCTCTCTCTCTTTATCTCTTTCTCTCCCTCTCTCTCGCTCTCTCTTTCCCTGTGACCCTCTCTGTGTCTCTATCTTTCACACACTCCTTGTCGCTCAATGGCTTTCGATGTCTCTTTCCCTTCCTCTTTGCTCTCTCAAGTCTCTCTCTCCCTTTCCTTTTCTTTATCTCTCCATCTGCATGTTTATCTCTGTCTCTCCCTGCCTCACTCTCTCGCTCTCCTTCTCAGTTTCTTTCGCTTTGTCTCTCCGTTCTCTTTCCCTCTTTCACTCTCGCTTTCTCCCTCTTTCTTGCATGCTAAACTTCCCTTTGTATATTTCATGATTTCTCTCTTTGTCTCTGCTGCTTCTTCTCTGCCTCTGCCTTTCGGTATGCCTCTCTCTCTCTCTCTATCACTTTATTTATCTCTCACTTTCTTCTCAAATCACATCTCTCTCTCTCTGTGCCTGTTTGCCTCATTCTCTCCCTGCCTCATTCTCTCTCTTCCTCACTCTCATTCTTTTTTGCCTAACACTGCCTCTCTGTTTGCCGATCTCTATCCCTTTTCTCCCCCTCTTTCTTTTTCAGTATCTCTCTCTCTCTCTCTCTCTCTCTATCTCTGTGTCTCTTTAGCTGTGCCTAAATCTCACTCCCTCCTTATCCTGTGTCTCCCTCACTCTGGCGTTTCCACCTCTCTCTCTATTCTTTCTCTCACCGTCTCTCTCCCTATCTCTAGATCTATCTGTCTCTCTTTCACTCTCACCCTATGTCTCACACTCGGTGTCTCTCCTTCTCCCTCTTTCAATCTCTCATTCTCTCTGCCTGTCTCTCACTCTGTCTGCCTCACCTTTCCTTTATCTCCCTGTAAATCTCTATTTTTCTCCCTTTCGGTCACTCTCTCTCTCCCAGCTCCCACCCTCTCTCTTTCTGTGTGGGTGTCTAGGTTTACGTGTGTACATTTTTCTCTCGCTGTGTCCACTGCCTTTCACATCCTAACGTTCCCTTTGTCTATTTATCTCCATCACTCTCTCTGTCTCTCTCTCTGTGTGAGTGTGTGTGTGTGCGTGTGTGTGTGTGCGTGTGTGTGTGTGCCGGTGGGTCCCTTTCTCTTTCTCTCACGTGTCTCTTTCAATCTCTGTGTGTGTATCTGTGTGTTTTTCTGCCTCTCTTGCTCTCCTTCTGTGTACCTCTCCATCTACCTGTCTGTTTGTCTATCTATCTATCAATCTATCTAACTATCTATCTGCCTATCTATATATCTGCCTGTCCACCTATCTATCTATTATCAACCTATCTCTTTCTTATTGTAGCTTTGCCTTCTCCCCTCTCTCTCTCTTTCTCTCTCTCTCCCTCTCTCTCTGCCACTCTATCTCACTGTGTCTCTCTCCCCCCTCGCACACTCTTTCTGTCTGTCAGTGCCTCTCTCTCTCTCGGTCTCTCAATGCCTCTCTCTCTGTGTCTCTATCTATCTCTGTTTCATTGTCGCTCCATGGCTCTCGCTGTCTTTTTCTCTTCCTCTTTAATCTCTCTATCACTCTCTCTCCCTCTTTGACTCTCTATCTGTCGCTCTGCGTATCCATCTCTCACTCTCTCTGCCTCAGTCTCTCACCCTCCTTCTCAGTCTCTCTCTCTTTGTGCCTCTTTTCTCGTTCCCTCTTCCACTCTTGCTTTCTGTCTCTTTCACGCTTACTAAACTTAGCTTTGCCTATCTCAGTGGCTCTCGCTCTCGCTCTCTCTCTCTCTCTCTGTTCCTCTGATCCTCTGCCTACTCCTGTCTTTCGCTGTCTCCTTTGTTTTCTTTCTCTTTCTCACTTTCTCTCTCACTTTCTCTCTATCTCTCTCACTCTTTAACTCTCTCTGTGCGTCTATCTCACATTTTGTCTCCGTCTCATTTTTTCTCAGCCTCTCTCTCACACTATCTGCCTCACACTCTCTCTCTCTCTCTCTCTCTCGATGACACTTCCTCCAGCCTCCCCCTGGACCATGAACTCACCAGTGAACAAGCCATTGTTTCCAGGACTGTCACTGACCTCATCTCCTCTGGGGATCTTCTATCCACAGCTTCCAACCTCAGAGTCAGCCAACCTCGGATGGCCCGCTTCTACCTGCTACCCAAAATCCACAAAAAAGACTGTCCCAGTAGACTGACCTTGTCAACCTGTTCCTGCCGCATGGAACTTATTGTTATCTTGACTCCATTCTCTCTTGCCTTGTGCAGTCTCTTCCCACCTAAATCTGTGATTCCTCTCACGCCCTACATCATATCAACATTTTAGAGTTCCCTGGCCGCAACCGCCTCGTCTTCACTATGGAGGTCCAATCCTTCTACACCTCCATCCCCCACCAGGATGGCCTGAGGGCTCTCCACTTCTTCCTCGAACAGAGGCCCGAACAATCCACATCCACCACTACTCTCCTCCGTCTGGCTGAACTTCTTCCCTCACTGAACAATTTCTCCTTAAACTCGCCTCTCTTCCGGCATATAAAAGGTGTGGCTATGGGTACCCACATGGGCCCCAGTTCTGTCTGTCTCTTTAGGGGGTATGTGGAACATTCCTTGTTCCAGTCCTACTCAGGCCCTCTCCCAATACCCTTTCTCCAGTACATCGATGACTGCTTTGATGCCACTTCATGCTCTCAACTGGATCTGGAAAAAAATATTAATTTTGCTTCCAATCTCCACCCCTCCATCATTTTCACATGGTGCTTCACTGACACTTCCCTTCCCTTCCTTCATCTCTCTGTCTCAATTTCTGGTGATAGACTGTCCACCAATATTCATTACAAGCCTTACGACTCCCACAGCTACCTCGACTACAGCTCCATCCCATTCTCTCAGTTCCTTCGCCTCCGTCGCATCTGTTCTGATGATGCCACTTTCCAAAACAATTCCTCTGAAATGTCTACCTTCTTCCTTAACCAAGGTGTTCCACGCACGCTGGTTGACAGGGCCCTCAACTGTGTCTGGCCCATCAACCATACATCCGCCCTCACACCTTCCTCTGCCTCCCAGAACAATGATAGGGTCCCCCTTATCTTCACTTATCACCCCACCAGCCTCTGCGTTCAAAGGATCATCCTGCGCTATTTCCGCCAAATTCACCATGATGCCACTGCCAAACAGATCTTCCCTTCAACCCCCCCGGCGGCTTTCCACAAGGATTTTTCCCTCGGGGACATGCTCGTCCACTCCTCCATCACCCCCTACACCTCAATCCCCTCCCCCCGCACCTTCCCATGCAACCGGACAAGGAGCAACACCTACCCCTTTACTCCCCCTCTCCTCAACGTCCAAGGGCCTAAACACTCCTTTCAGGTGAAGCAGCGCTTCACTTGCACTTCCCTCAATTTAGTCTACTGCATTCGCTGCTCCCAATGTGGTCTTCTCTACATTGGAGAGACCAAACACAGACTGGGTGACCACTTTGCAGAGCACCTTTTGTTGTCCACCATCATTACCCAGACCTCCCTGTCGCTTGCCATTTCTACACACCACCCTGTTCTCATCTCCACGTGACTATCCTTGGCTTGCTGCATTGTTCCAGTGAAGCTCAACGCAAACTGGAGGAACAGCACTTCATCTTCTGACTAGGCACTTTACCGTCTTCCGGACTTAATATTCAGTTCAATGATTTCAGATCATGAAGTCTCTCCTCCATCCCTACCCCTTTTCCGATCACCCTTTTTCCAATAATTTATAATTTTTTGCAATTATATGCTTTTCTTTTCCCTCCTATTTTTAAATTTGTTTCGATATCTTGTTTCATCTCTACTTTTCGCCCATTTCGATCCCTTCCCCCACCCAACCCACACAGGGACATCTGCCACTAACTTGCTTCCCTTAATGTCCACATGAGCATATCTTTTAGATAATATCACCACTGTCAACACCCCTTTGTCCTTACGTCTATGACATCTTTTGCAGTCTCTTCATGGCCTCCACCTATCACTGGCCCCCTATCGAGATCTATTGTCCCACACCTTCTACCAGCTTATATTTCACCTAATTTCTACATGTCTCAGTTCTGATGAAGGGTCATACAAACTCGAACCGTCATCTGTATCCCTATCCACAGACACTGTCAGACCTGCTGAGTCTTTCTAGGTATTTTAGTTTTTGCTCACTCTCTCTTAGCGTGTCTCTCTCTTTTCTTCTCTCTTTTTCTGTCTCTCTCTCGCTCACATTCGCTGTGTCTCGAGCTCTCACTCTCACCTCCTCCCTCTGTCTCCCTTTCTCAGTATGCTATCCCCTATCTCTCTGTTCTCTCTCTCACTCTCTTTCTCTCCTCTCCTTATCATTCTCTCTCGCCTAAGTCCTATATTCTGTCTCTCTCCTTCTCCCTCTTTCACTCTTTAATTCTCTCTGCCTGTTCCTCTGTTTCCCTTTCTTTCTCTGTCTGCCTCACTCTCTTTCCTTCCCAGCAACTCTCTCTTTTTCTCCCTTATGATTTTCCTCTCTTCAGCCCTCTCTCTCCTTCTTTGTGGGTGTCTGTGTCTGTTTGTGCGAGAGTGGGTATGTGTTTCTCTCTCTCTATCCCTGCCTGTCACACTCTGAAGTTCCCTGTGTACCTTTCTACACATCTATCTCTCTCTGTCTTTCTCTCACTCTGTCTCTCTGTTTCTCTTTCTCTCTCTCCCACTCTCTCTTTTCTCACCCTTCTCCCTTTTTCAAATCTCTCTCTCTCTCGGTATCTCTCTCACCTTGTCTCGTCCTCTCATTCTCTCCAAATTCCACTGCAACCCTCTCTGCCTACTTCCACCTCTCTCTCTGTTCTCTCTCTCTGACTTTGTCATAGTCCCCTTCTCCGTCTTTTTCGCCCTCTTTCACTCTCATTCTCTCTGCCTGTCTTCCTTTCTTTCTCCCTCTCTCTGTCTCCCTGTTTCTCTCTTGCTCTGTCTCATTGTCCCGCTCCCTCCTTATCGCTCTGCATCCCTCTCTCCATCCATTTCTGCCTCTCTATTCTCTACCACGCTCTTCCTCTTCTCTCTCTCCTCCTCCTCCTCCTCTCTCTCTCTCTCTCTCTCCTTCTCCCTCACTCGCTGTCTTCATTACCTCTGTCTATTCCTCTGTCTGTCCATCTACCTGTCTGCCCGTCTCTCCCCCACTCTCTCCATCTATCTAACTTTCTATCTCAGCTCTCTCTTTCGCACCCTCTCTGCTGTCGTCTCTGCCCCTCCTCCATCTCTGAACCCCTGTCTGCATTTGTCCCTCTCTCTCCTCCCACCCCCTCTCTCTCTTCTTTTCTTTCTTACGCTCTCTTTTTCTGACCCATTCTCTCTCATTCTGGCTGTCTCTGTCTCTCCCTCTCTCTGTGCTTCTCAGCCTCTATGCCTCTGTGTCTCTATATCTCACTTTGGCTCGTTCTCTCTGGCTCTATTTCTATCTGTATATCTATCTCTGTGTCCCTTCTTCCCTGCTTCTGCATCTCTCACCCTTGCTCTGTTTCTAACCCTTTCTCTCCCCATCTCACTGTTGCTCTCTCTCTGCCTCTCACTCTCTGTCTTCCTTTCTCTTTCTTTCTGCCTCACTCTCTTTCTCCTGAACACATTAACTGCCTACCTCTATGCCTACCTCTCCCTCTCTCTGTTCCATTCTATGTCACTCTCTGTCCCTCTGTGTTTGTGTGTGTGTGTTTGTGTGTGTGTGTGTGTGCCGATCTCTCGCACTTTCTCTCTCCATGTATCTCCCTCCATCTCGCTCTTTTTGCAACCTCTCTTCTTCTCACTTCTCTCCCCCTGCCCTCTCTGTTTTTTGCTTCCTGTCTCTCCCTGTTTCTATCTCTCTCTATCTCTGCCTCTCTCTGACCAACCCCCAACTGTCGTTCTCTCCCTCTCTCTAATGATCCTTCTCCCTCCCTCTCTTTTAACTCTTTGCCCTTCTCTTTCTCTCTCTCTTATACTTTGCCCACTCTCCCTTCCTAAACCTGTCCCACTCTCTCTCTCTCCCTTTCTTTGAAATTGTATTTTTGTCTGTGTATATGCATGTTTGTGTGTGTGGCAGCTTCTCTCTCTCTCTCTACTTCCAGCAATTTTTGGCCCTCATTCTGTCTCACTCTCTGTGCCTTCCATTTTCACTCTCCCACTCTTCCTCTATGAGCAGAATCACCACAGGTTTGTGCTAAGTGCAGTAGTGTGTGGGAAAGGAGAGTTTTTACCCCCCGGGCACAGTGGTGGCTTTTCACACCATACAGTCTGCAGCCATAGGAATCATGCCGAATGGCTTGTGGGTGGACTCTTTCCCTCTCTCTGCCTTTTGTCTCTCCCTCTCACTCTCCCCATCTATCTAACATTATCTGCAAATCCATCTCTCTTTCTCCACCTCTCCCTCTCTCTGACTCTTCCTCACTGCCTATGTATGTCTCTGTATCGCACTCCCAATTTGTCCCTCTCTTTTTCACTCTGTATATCACTGTTCTTGTCTGTCTCTCTCACTACAACGTTCGTATTCTTTCCTTTTCTCGCTGACTCTTTCTTTCAGTCTCTTCCTCTTTGTTTCTTTCTCTATCACTTCACCTCTCTCTTCCTCTCTTCCTCCCTCTATCTCTTTTCCTCCATCCATCTATCTATCTATCTCACTATCTATCTATCCGTCTCTCTCTCTCTGCCTCTCTTTGTCTCTCTTGTCTGTCCCTTCCCCCGTCTCTCTCCCTTTTTCCACGTGTTTGATTCTTCATGGCCAAAAGCATGATTTTGATATGACGTAGCATGGTCTTGTACCATTGGATCCCCCCACCGCACATGTCAGTGTTGTATTTGATTCACTCCAGGCCCACCCATCACACCGACTGGAAATAACGAAGAAAGTGAGAGATGTCTGGAAACTCGGAGTGATTCTGTTCCCCCAGTAGCAGCGCTCCAAATGCTGAAAATATCAATTAAAACGGGGAAAGCCTGTGAAGTCTCAGTGATTCAGTTCTCTGCATCATTTAATGAATTGAAGAATTGCAGTAAAGGTATATTTCATCTGACTGTTCAACTGCTCACTGAATTTAGTAGGGGTCATGGCATAAGTAGCAGTGTCTGTCCAGGAACACAGGAACTCCACCAAGAAGGCCGAATCCTGAACAAAACAATGCAGAGGTACAGAATAACATGCTGCATTTTTCATCCTCCAGCAGAGGGAATTAACCATTAACACTGACCATAACAGGATGAAAATGGCTGAATAGCAAACAGTGAAATGATGGATTCCCTTTGACTCTCCCTCTCAGCAACTCTCACCACTGCTGTGAGCCCAGAGTCTCCTGTGGGCCCTGTTGGTCATTAAAATGTGCCTGACGGTGAAAACGTTGGGAAGCAGAATCAGGGCAATGGGAACCCCAGGTATAAAATGTTTTGGAGGTGCTCGAATGTGATCCAAAGAGGAGATTCCATTGCGTAAATTGTCACCCCACAAAACCAAGGAGTACTCATCAGCTGGTACCCACCAGTTGACATAAAAGCCCAGAAAATATTCTTGAAACAGCTCAGCACAGTCAAAGTTCCCAGGATCACAGCTACCCTTTTCTCATTGCCATATTTATCTTTCAGATTCAGACAACAAATGGCCACACGTTGATCTAAGGTGAACGTGAAGGTGAACCAGATAGAACAGTCAGCAGCTGCAGAAAACGGGATGGTATGGATTTTATGCACGGGGATCTAGCTCAAGAGATAAAACTAGTCCCAATAACCAGTCGGAAATCTCTCAATATCAGGTCGTATACAATGACCAGGAGGTCCGGCACTGCCATGGCCACCAGCTAACCAGTGACACATTTAGAGAGACGACAACCTTTGCACTTGAGCATCAGAATCCTGACTGTGTTAACTGTAAGGAAGGGAAGTACACAAAGGAATTATGCATCAGGCAGGCGGCAAGATTACCAACCTGATTCCGAAGGTACTGAGAGGTTTTACAGCACCCTGTGATGTATTGAAACAAATGGTCCTGAAAGAAATAATGGGATATTCTTTAATACAATGGAAGGAAATAAATATCGAATAACAATAACTGCAGTTCGGAAAGGGGCAAGGCAGGAATGACGGGGTGACAGATGCAATGGAGCTAACCAGGAGTGAAGATGAATCGACGGAATAATGGGGGGCCCGGGATAATGGGTGAAATCAGTAGTGATGGGGGAACCTGAGTTGCCAGGAACCTGGCATGAAGGATGTAATACGAATAAGGGGGAAATGTGAGAGTATATCTCCTTGTTTCCCAGTTCACAATTTGGGTTTTGCATGAAGGAATGTTTTAACACCTCCAGTGCTGTATTTTTAATAAAAACAGGTAGAAAACAGACTCTTTGATAAATTTGAAAATAAATTGAGGAATAAACAATTAATATCACACGCAATTCGAAATCCATGAGAACATAAGAAAGAGAGACATGAGTTGATTATTCGGACTCTCTAGACTGCTCCACCATTCAATAAGATCATGGCTCATCTCCTTGTGTTTCTATGTCCAGATTCCCATCTAAACCTGATAGCCTTTGATTCCCTTGCCCAACAAGAATCCATCCACCTCTTGCTTAAACATATTAAATGACCCCGCCTCCACTACATTCCCAGGCAGATACTTCCAAAGTCTCACAACCCACTGAGACAAAAACACCTCCTCATCGCTGTCTTAAAAGGGCGACCCTTAATTATAAAGCAGTGCCCCCTCGTTCTGGTCTCACCCACAATTGATGTCGACCTTTTCAAGGCTGTTCAGGATCTTATATAGTTCAATTAAATTCCCTCTCACTCTCCGAAACTCCAGTGGAAAAAAGCCCGCTATATCCAGCCTGTCTTCATAAGACAACCCATTCATTCCAAGTATCAATCCAGTAAGCCTCCTTTGAACAGCCTCCAATGCATTTACAGCTTTCCTTATGAAAGGAGACCAAAACTGCAAACAGTATCCAAGGGGCAGCCTCAACAATGCCCTGTGTAACTGAAGCGTAACATCCTAACTTTTATGTTCAATGCCTTTTCTAATAATGCATAACATTCAATCAGCCTTGTTAATTGACTTCTGCAACTGCATTCTATCTTTTTGTGACTCATGTACTAAAACACCTAGATCCCTCTGCACCTCCGAATTAAGCAGCTGTTCAAAATGTAACAAACACTTATTCTTCAGACACACAGACACACACATATTATTTCCATAAATTTAGCATGAGCTACAATTATTAGAAGTGCACAACAGAAATGTGCCACTTCTTTGGAAACCATAAGACGACGCTTGAAAATCTTGCCGGCCTGAAGGGTTCTCTGCTCATTTCTTGATGACAAATGAAGGCTGAAAAACTTTGGATTGTTGATTTAAGTGTGCTTGAGCCTCTGTACTCAAGAAATGTAATAACAGATAAAATGTATTAAAACTGTTCACTGCCTGAAGCGCCCACTGAACACATTGTTTTGCTGTGTTGGGATTTCTTGCATCACTGTCTTTTCTCGTTTCTGTGATTAACTGACTTCCAGACATTAACAAAGAATTATCAGCTATCAATTGTAAGTAATAAGAGTTTTTTTTTATCATTAACAGTCTTCCTGCCCTCTAACCATGGTGTCGGGTTCCTATCGTACACACATTAATAATCCCGTTATGCACAACACCTGAACATCTCCCGTATCCATCCCAACAATTTCTCTTGGAATATGACATTTTCGTAACAAGGGCGAGGGGGAGTCACACGTGATTGTTAATCAGGGATGACAGGAGGAAGTTGGAATTGGCACTGCCCCGCCAATACACTCACAGACACACACGAAACCAGACTCTCGGAGTGAATAGGCTTCTCCTCCTGTTGACTGACACAAAAACACATACAGATACAAGCACATAGAAGCGTACACAAAAACGTACCAATACTCACACAAACAAATACACATGCGCACAGACTTAGTCACAGAAACAGGCACAGGAAATCACACACAGCCACGGAAATGTGCGCACAAACAGGCACGCACACACGCACAGAAACAAACACACACTTGGATACAAGTGTGCACACACACAAACAGAAATGACCAGATTAACACACACACAAACATACACACACATACACACACACACACATTTACCCAGACCCATGCATTCACTCACAAACACTCATGTCCAAACACGCACACATACACACACGCACACACACAAACAAACACACACACACACACACACACACACACAAGCACACAAATGTGGAGCGTTGGGAGGTGATTACCGAGTGGCATTGTGCCTTGACTGGTAATCCAGGTACCAGGGTAATTCTCTAGTGACCTGCGTTTTAATCCCACCTTGACTGATGGTGGAACTTGAACCCAATAAGTAGCTGGATTTAAAAATGTAATAATGACCATAAAACCATTGACGATTGTTATTAAGTAAAAGAAACCTGGTTCACTGGAAGGAAACCTGCTGTCTGTAACTGGTGTGGACTATATGTGACCCCAGAAGAGCATTAATGTGGTTGACAATTAAATAACTCCCCCTGAACAAGGGCATTTAGGGATTGACAATAAGTGTTGGCTTGGCTAGTGATGTCCACAACCAATGAAAGAAATTTTAAAAAATGCAATGAAACATGCACGTTTGCTCACATATACACACTTACAAAAACACACTCTCTGGGTCACACACATGCACATATCACTCTCTCTCTCTCTCTCTCAAAGAGTCACAGAGTCATAGAGGTCTACAGCGCAGTAACAGACACTTCAGCCCATCAAGCCTGTGTGGGTGAATCAAGTACCTCACTCTTTTAATCACATATTCCAGCACAAGGCTCATAACCTTGTATGCCATTATATCGAAATACTTCTTACATGCTATGTGAATGTTTGCCTCTACCATCCTTTCAGGCAATGAGTTCCAGATTCTCACCACCGCCTGGGTGAAATAAATTCTTCCTCACATCCTGTCCCTTAGCTTAAAATTGTGCCCCCTGGTTATTGATCACTTCAACTTTGGGAAAAGCTGCTTCCTTTCTACCCTATCTATGAACTTCATAATTTTGCACATCTCAATCTCCTCTGCTCCAGGGATAATAACCTCAGTGTATCAAATCTCTCCTCATAAGTAAAACTCTTCGGCCAAGGCAACATCTTATTAAATCTCTCTGCATCCTCCCCAGTGCAATCATATGCTTCCTATAATGCAGATTCCAGAACTGCATGCAATACTCGAACTGTTGCCTAACCAGCATTTTTTACAGTTCCTCAATAGCCTCCCTGCTCTTATATTCTATGCCTCAATTAATAAAGGCAAGCATTCTATATGCCTTCTTAACCACCTTATATACCTGTCCCTCTACCTTAACGGACGGGTAGACATGCCCACCCAGTTCACTCTGACATTCGGTACTTCCCAGGGTCCTACCATTCATTGTGTATTCCCATGCCTTGTTTTGTGCTGCCCAAGTTCATCACCTCGCACTTATCCCAGATAAATTCCATCTGTCACTGATCAGCCCATCTGACTATCCCGTCTATATCTCCCATAAACTAAGGCTATCCTCCTCACTATTTACCACCCCACCAATTTTCATGCCATCTGCCAAATTACTGATCAATCCTCATGGAGTCAATTCTAAATCGTTATATTTAGCAAAAATGGCAAGAGAGACAACACCGATGCCAGTGGAACTCCACTGAACACAGGCATCCAGTCACAAACATACCCCTCAATCATCAAACTCTGCTTCCTGCCACTCAGCCAATTATTGATCCAATTTGCAAAATCTCCTTGACTCCCATGGGCTCTTAACTTCGTTATCATTCTCCAATGTGGGGCCACAACAAAACGATTGCTCAAATCCAAGTAGAATGTGTCAAGTGCATTGTCCTCATCTACACACCTGGTCTACACTTGGAAATTTTCAATCAAATTTGTCAGAGAGAACCTCACCTTAACAAAACGATGCCAACTGTCCTTGATTAATCCCTGCCTCCCAACGCGTAGATTAATTTTGTCCCTCAGAATTGCTTCCAATATTTATCCCGCAACTGAGGGATAAACTGGCCTGTAGTTCGCTGGTTTATCTCTTCCTCCATTCTTGAATAACGGTACCGCATTGGCTGACCTCCACTCCTCTAGCAGCTCTCCGGTGGCCAGAGAGGTATTGAAATTTATTGCCATTGCCCATGCTATCTACTCCTTTGACTCATCAAAAGGTCTGTGATATATTTCATCTGAGTCTGGAGATGTATCTGCTTTTAAGCCTGCAAAGCACTTACAACCTCTTCCCGTTCATGCTAATTTCTTTAATTATATCACGGTCCTCCTGCCCAATTTCTGGATCCACGTCACCCCCCTCACTTTCTGAACACTGACACAATGTATTGATTTAGAATCCTGCCTACATGTTCTGGCTCCACACAAAAATGAGAACAATGGTCCTCAATGAGACGTAATCTTTCCCTAGTTATCCTTTTATTCTTAATGTGCTTGTTAAATAACTTTGGATTTTCCTATTTTTACCTCCCAATGTTTTTTTCATGCCATCTTTTTGCTATCCTAATTTCCTTTTATGTTCCCTCTGCACATGGTATAGTCCTCTAGTTCTTCTGGTCATTTGAGCCCTCAGTATCTGCCATGAGCTTCCTTTTTTATTATTATCCAATCCTGTTTTTCTCTTGATATCCAGCATTCACTGGATTTGCTAGTCACACCCTTTGTCTTACTGGAATAACTTGGCCCAGTGTTCTCCCTATTTCCTCTTTCTTTCTATCTCTCACATATATGCTTAGACATGGAGAATCACATAAATGTACGTGCAGGGACAAAGCCAATCACGCACTCTGGCCCACATACACAAACATGTACAAGAACACACACACCAAAATAAAGAAGCATGCACCTCTGAGCACAAGCACACACATTCACATTCACACAAACTCTCACACAATCACACACAATCTCTCTCACGCACAGAATCATTAGAATTGCTGATGACAGACTGAATAGAGGACAACTCCCCACTGTGGGACTGACACTCTCACACAGTAGCGGGTTAGGCATTGCCTGACTGAGAGCCAGTGAAAGTCAATGAACACGGGGTGGCTGGGAAATGGGGCTTGCCGAGATCCAGGGAATGAGCAGCAGAATTTTAGGTGCACCCAAGTTCATGGATTTTGGAATCTGGGGACCAGGTAGGAATGTGTTGCAATAACCAACTCTGGACAAAACAAAGACATGGATGTGTGTTCCAGGAGTGGCTGAGTTGAAATGAATTTGGACGATGTTAGGGAACTGAATGTACGTGGTGTTAGTGATGGTGTGAGCATATGAAAACAATTTGGGAACAGTCTGGTTCAGTCTGAGACTGTTAGTGCAAGAGGGATGGAGTTGACAGTTGGGGATCAGGGTTTGGGAAGGGGACTGAAAGGAAAAACCCAGCCTTCCCAGTATTTGTTGATTGACAGATGTTGAGATATTCCATGTTGGGAGGGTGAACATGTTAATACAATGCAAGATAAATGGTGAAAATGTATGGAGGGTGGAAAAACAGAGAGACCTTCGGTATTTGTGAACAAAACTCTGAAGTGGGAGACAAGTTCAAATAGCTTTAATGAAGTATGTGAACTCCTGGCCTTTACAAATAGAGACACATAGTACAAACTACAGGCAGTTATGGCGAACATGAATCAAGGTCTAGTTTCACCCCACCCGGCATTGTGTGTGCAATACTGTACAAAACTTCAGGAAAGATGTGAAAATGTTGAGGGGGTGCAGAAGATATGTTCTAGAATTTTCTCGAGATGAGAGATTTTACACGTACATGGATAGACGGGAGAAACGTTGCTTGTTCTCCATATCGCAGCAGAGATTAAGAGGAAACTGGATGAAGATTTTTAGAACTATGAGGTGTGACATAGATTAAATAAAAATAATCAGTTTGAGTCGCTGGGAGTTTGAAAACCAAAGGACAGAGATTTAAAGTGATTGATCAAAGAAGAGGTAATGTGAGGGAAACATTTTTACCTCAGTAAGTAGCTTGGACTTGAAATGCACTGTCTGATAGGATTGTAGATACTGATTATGTGCCAATTTAAAGGGAAATTGACAAAAGTGTGAAGCAAAAAACGCAGGGATCAGGGGAGAGAGCCAGAGATTGGGGTTATTTCGGATGATTAGAAAACCTATTACAGACTTCATTGGCTGAATGAAATCACTAGGTTAGGTTAAATGTGATGATACCGAGTTTACTCCCACCCGAACTTTGCCAACTTTCCTGTCCTTTCATAAAATTTGATGAATTTGAAAAAGTCCCTTATGCCACGTAAGGGACTTGTTACCAAAATTGTGACATGTGCGATTAAAAGGCTGATGGAAGCCTGGCTTGGACAGTGGTTTCACGTCAGGAAGCAGAGAGCAGTAAAGAATAGTTGTTTTCTTCAGGTTACAAGGATGTGTCCAAATGAGTTCCCAGGACAATGTTAGTCCCAATAAACTTTTGATGTGTGTCAATGGACAGTTTAATAACATAGGGGATTTATACACATTTCAGATGTGTAGAAAGTGAGAAAATGTAAGTAGCATTAAGAAATTTAGTAATCGAATTCAGGAGGGCCGTGCACCACTGGTGAAATGAGTAGACACTCAAAAGATGGAATTTAATGCAGAGGAGAGATGATACATGTTGGCCGAAAAGGGAATAAAATGCAATGTAAATTAAATAAAACATTTCAATCAGAAACAGGGACAAAGTGACATGGCGTGGAGGGAGTGTGGGATGGGCGGGGGTGGGGGCAGGTTCTTGGGTTGGGTTTGTAAAACACGAGTCCAAATACTTCCCGACTTTAGAAGCGGGCAGCATCCTCCAAAATGTATGTCTGCAACATTTTCATCGCAGAGAATTGTGGACAGGCTATGGGTGGGCTTTCCACCATCCGATGTGGTGTGCAGTCTGGTTTGGTCCAAAAGAGCTTGAGAGTTGAGTTGGGTTCTTCTTGTCCTGTATTCACTGAAAGGATACTGAGCAGAGCCAATCCAAATGTTCTCACTGATAAGGAACTGAGAGGCCACTGGGGGTGAAAACTGCTCATTCCACTGTAAATTACTGGTGACTGGAACATTGTTACCCTGTGAGAACAGATCATTTCCCATAGTGCACGCATGAGCCATTGCTGTGTCCACTGTTCAACTCTAAAGCTGTCAATCTACTCTAACCTCTGTGTAACTTGCTGTAACAATATTTTACTGCACAACCTTAAAAGACACTAACTTTATAAAAAGTCATTATGCTTCAGCTCACACTGCTCTGGCACTGAGACAGGAGAACATTTCCACTGCTGCACTCCTCGCTCACAATTCAAACCTTCTGGCACCCACGAAGGTTTCTGCACTCCACCAGGTTGAGTGAGATTACGCGACTAGGCATGCAGACTGGTACTGCATGTAGCACCATGTCAGGCCTGAAGGACACAGAGTGCATTATTCTCAGAAGCACCACAGAAACATATGCCAATATCCAAGATGAAGCAAACAATGTAAATTACAAATGACTGAAATTGGATAATTAACTGCAGACTCTGTCGATGAATCACCAATCAAGATCATTCGATGAGGCACCAGTTCACTCGTTCCCTCTTCTCCTTGCCGCAGGAAAGTGCACATGATGCCTGAGAGAACAGAGGACTGGGCACCAAACCACCGTACAATTGGACCTGTGGGGGAGAGGACAATGCACAAAGGCAGAATACCATCCACAGAGAATGTGGGTAGCAGGAAGAGCACCCTCCCAGTTTCAGATGGCTGCGGTGTTGATTTAGTTGTTCAGTTGGTGCTGTGGGCTGCTGGTTCAAGGGAAGGGACTGAGAAGGGGAGCTGAAGGAGGAATGATATATATGTAACTAGAAAGTGTAATCGGTAATCGTTCTTATACGGGGGAGGGAGGCGCGTGAATGGCAGCAACTGTGCAACGGGATAGATATGGGAGAAGGTCACCTGAAAAGAAGAGGATGTTCTGCATGTTCTCATCTCATGACTGCCTTGTGTTTCTATTACTTGTCCACCAGCAGTGGACCCACTCCCAGGAGAGGAGTCAGGACTGAGACTGGAGGAAGAGGTAGGCCTGCCGAATGATGTGCTATAACCACCATCTCACTCTGCAGGCAGCAGCCCAGAGACTCTCTCTCTAAGGGGTGAGGGTTAACATAGATTGGGGAGCAATGGGCGATAAACATATCAGTAGTGCGCAGAAGGTGCTGTTAAAGTCAGATGTTCCTGAGCGAAGTTCCCCACGATATCATTGCTGGGGGTATTGGGGTGTGGTGTAGGTCAGTCACAGGGATGCTCCTTTAGGCAGCGGGGCAGAACCTCTATAGTCTCAGATCTGGGTTTACAGCAGCGGACATGTGGCATCTGATGGAGTTCCCTGATGCATTGCGAGCTCATGCACTCTGAATGTAGGAGTCCATGATGATCATGACTCTGACCATGTCTCAGGTTGTTGAATACATAATGAACAGCCAGTAGAGAATGAGAAAACTCATGGTGCTCCATACAGAAGCAGTGAGATTTCCTGCGCTGTGGCACTAACTCCGTTGCTTCATTGCAAGAGGAGATATGGGCCCTGAACAGGACCCATATAACCCAGACAATAGTGGCAGAATCCTGGATCAAGGGTGTGGTAACAGCCATCAAGCATTAGAGAAACAATATTTGCAAATGTTTAAGTCACTGTGATCAGAGGTCATCATTTCTTCAACGACAGCCTTTCTGTAGTATTCAATAAACTTTTCTCTTGTGTGACATGTCATCGGATAAATGATGGATGCAGTGCCATGACTAAGGTGTTTCTATCCCCCTCCTCGTCCTTTTAGGTTTTGGGTCACAGTCTTCCAAGGCAGCTACCACATGAAGTGATGCTGGATGAGCCGGTCTCTTGCATGTACTCCTGTGGTGCTCACGAGTGCAACTCATCTACGAGTATCCTCCTTTGTCTTCACTATCTGCCTCTCAATTCACCTCTTATTCCTCACTCACTTTCTCCTCCTCCTCTTTCTGGTCCTCCTCTTTCTCATTGGAGGACAGGCTCAATTCCTCGCACTTCCCTAGCTCCAGTGCCAGAGCCCTTCACAGCCTCAAGTCACAGAGAATGCAGCAAGATACAATCATATGGGAGACACCAGCAGGGACGTGTTGCAATGAGTTCCTTGAGCGGCTATAATAATTGACATTATGAATAGTGTCACCCTTTTGAACTCGATAGATCAGTTCTGAGACGTCCCCATGGCCTGGAAGAGACTGGTGACACTATCACATGTTCTTTATGATCCTGGCGCTGGATTGTCCAGGTGATGCAGATGGAAATCATTTCCTCGGGTGATATTGAGATCTCTGAGCACCAGGCTGAATTTGCGCTGAGGCATGACAATTTGCAATGCCTCCATCCCCTCTTTATTGGTTTTTACTGAATGTGGGTGTCTCTTGCTAAGCCAGGATTTATGGCCCACGTAATGGCCCTTGAGAACATTATGGTGAGCTGAAGGATCTCGAGTCTGGTGAATTCCTGCTATGACCAGCCTGTCAACATAAATTAGCAAGTCAACAATAACATCCAGATGACTTTGTTGCTCAAAGATTTTTTTTTTCAGATGAGGATGTTTGGTGCATCTTCTGCCCGTCCATTATCCAAAATATTCTCTAATATTAGCACATTCATCATCTACTTTACATACATATTGAATATTATTTGGCATCTAGGCTGATGCTGTTAGGAATTTTTTTGCCAATGAGGTGCATGATTCTGAATCCCCAACTAAATTGCTGTACTCCTGTTCAGGCTTCTCAACAGGGACAGGTGACAGTGGGTCTGCTATTGTTTATTGGTTTCCTCGCACATATTCAGTTGTAACATCAAAGCTCATAATTCGCAATTATTTTTATTGTACTCTACAAGACACCTTTGTTAGATTTTTGCATTCAATAAAGTGACCAATATTTGTCGTCTGTCTCAATGGTAAATATCAGGCTTAAGGCTTTGTCAGCGAACATCTGCTAGGGCCTCTGTCTCAAGTGCAGTGTATCTTTACTCCGTTTCAGACAAGGACATAGATACATAAAATAATGGCATGTGTGATCCATCTTTCTGCCTTTGACAGAGTACAGTGCCTAGGTAATTCACTGAAGCATTCTCAGCAGCGATAGTGGGCAGCTCCGGTTATGGTCTGCAAATATGCCTGGTGAAAAGAGCACCTTCTTTCATATCGTGGAGCGAGATTTTTGATGTCCGCAGAACCAGATGTGCCAGATTAGCTCAGATGTCTCCTACTTGATTGTCCATCCCCGCTTGATTTGCACAACATCCCCAAAGTTCACTCCCTCCACGGCCAAAGCACAGTAGCGGCAGTGAGTACCCTGTTCAAGATGAACTGCAGGAATTCACCTTCAATAGCACCTTCCAAACCCACGACCATTGACATCTAGAAAGGCAGCGGGCACATGGGAACACCGCCACCTATAAGTTCCCCTCCAAGTCTCTCGTCATCCTGATTTGGAAATATGTCGGCCATTCCTTCACTGTCGCTGGGTCAGAATAATGGAATTCCCTTTCTAACAGCACTATGGGCGTACCTACACCACATGGGCTGCAGAGTTTCAAGGAGGCAGCTCAAGACCACCTTCTCCAGTGCATCGAGAGACGGCCAGTAAATGCTGGCCCAGCCAGCGAAACCCACATCCAATGAACAAATTAAAAAAAGGAGCATTGAAGCTCTGTAACAGTGAGGATTGGTGGAAACCTCTTAATTGCCTTGTTCTTTTATTTGTGGACCAGCCCTGATGTGTGAATGATATGTCCCAGATGTTAAATGGTTGGTCATGAAACTCACAATTTTTGTTGAGAGTTGGCGTTGCTTCAACACATATTTGCAACTTTGCTCTCACTCTTGTGCCATGCTCCAGTGTGGGGGATCCGTGGGTCAAAATATTATCCATGTGGCAGCTGACACATTGTAACCCCTCCCAATGCCTGTGATTGTTCTCTGAAAAATCTCTGATTCCAAGGGTAAGCAATTGAAGCGATATTTCCTGAAGAGTATGATAAATGTTGCCATTAGCTTGGATTCCTTGACCAATCGCAGACGCCAAATGTCACTGTATTCAGCTTTGAGAAAATGCTACTTTTTTCTGCCTTTTCCTGGTTCTTATCCACGGATACCATTAGGTGGATGCTGCATTACACTGCTTTATTTCAATGTGTGAGGTCAACACTGATTTATCTTCAGCCATTCATTCTCGGCACTTGAACCATATCTGAAAACCAACTTGTGAATTTAGTTATGGGTGAGATGACTTCCTGATGCAGTATTGATTCAATTTATTTTTTCAATTTCTGGAAAGTGGTTAGGGATCTTTGCTTTGAATGAACAAATACCCTTGCTTTGTAACTGGCCTCAATGTGCTGTTATAGGATGTTTTTGTCAATGTTTACAGCGGCCATAATGTAGTGTGTCTGTAATTTTACTGGATACCGGTAGCGTGAACCGGTATTTTCAGTGCGACATGAGTGAATCTCACAGTATTTGTACACTGTTCCTGAAGAGTTTATTAGTACTTTATTGGGTACAGGACATTCTGAAGGGGGAGGGAGAACAGCCAGAGGTCGTGATGCACATCGGTACTAACGACATAGGTGGGAAGAGTGACGAGGTCCTGCAGCAGGAGTTCAGGGAGTTAGGCAGAAAGTTAATAAAACAGAACCTCTAGTGTTGAAATCTCAGGGTTACTCCCTGTGCCACGTGTCAGTGAGGCTAGAAATAGAATGATAATGCAGCTAAACATGTGGCTGAACCGATGGTGTAGAAGGTAGGAGCCTCAACAAGCTTCTATAAAACTCATACATGATCTCCCTACATGTGTAGCCTATGCCTCGATTAATAAAGGCAAGTGCATTTTTCACCTCCCCACTAACATGCCCCTCCCCCTTCAGAGATCTATTGACACACACGTCAAGATACCTTTGACACTGCTTTAAGGTGAGGCAATGTGAGAGCTTTTTCTCACCCAAAAAGGGGTTTGGAATCTGAAACACCCTTCCAATGTGCTGGTAGAGGAAATAAGCTTCACGACCTTTATAGCATTTAGATGAACGCATCATAGCATCAATGGTGCAGATAGCTGGCAAGGGGACGATGGGGCGAAGGGATGTCCCTGTGCTGCACTAGTCCATAACTCTGTATGAATCTATGGCACTTATTCAGCCGGTATCTGATCCTCTAGTTCAGTGATTGCCTGATCCCCGGTTCAACCAGTGACTGATACCATGAATTAGCGGAAGTCTGATCTCCTGACTCAACCAGTGTTAAATCCCCTCGTTCAGCTAATGTCTGACCCCCGGTAGAGACAGTGTCATATCTTTTGGTTCAGACACTGTCTGATCCGCTGCAGCCAATGACCGACGCCCTGGTTCAGCATGTCTCAGATCCTCTGGTTCTCCCAGTCTCGAGTCTTCTAGTGTTAACAAAAACAGGAAATATATTTATTTACAGCTCATACAATACCTTTTTGCAGTTGAACAATCTAGGTATATACACCAACGCTTTATTTATACATCATTATAGGAGAAGAATGAATTGCTTTTAACAGAAGGATTAGGTGCAGGAGGCTCCAATTCTGGGGATTTCAGTTACATTCAGGGTCTGTACAGCAGCAGTTGACTCTCAATTCTGTCAACAGGTGACACATCGGGTGACTTGGAAACATTCTGGATGTTCCAGGAGCAAGGTTGAAAATTCCGCTGCGCCATCTCGGAGCTGCTGTTGCTAATTATTGAATAACTCGTCATTCGTTGCGGAGGAACTCACCATGTTGGGGAATCGAAAACTAACTGGCATGATATGCAGGCTAGACAATAACACAAGTGTTATCATACCTTGGTTCTGCTCATTCTCCAGTAGCAAACCAAGCGATGAATGAGGCTCCACTGAGGATTGAAAACAATTCATTCCAAGTAGAGGAAATAAAGATCTGGCCCAATTGTACACGGAGTATTTAGACAAGATATGTGAATGCTATGAAGTTATTGAGTACCACATGAAGACTGATGCAGAGAAGGTCATTTATTCATTCCTCATGTAATGTGCAAAAAGTGCTAAAAGGAAAGCTTGAAAGTGAGCTCCAAGAGATAGAGAGATGTATGTAATTATCCAAGTCAAGGAGCCTTGGAATTGGTAATTTCCAAAGCCGTGAGAGGAAAGTCAAATGTGCGGCTAAGAATTTCCCTGGATCCAAAAGACCTAAATCAAACAATAAAGAGGACTGGCCATATTGTTCCAACAGTTCAAGAGGCCAAGCCGAAACTGTGAGGGGCCAAAGCTTTCAGCAGTTCGATACCAGATATGGTGACTGGAACGTGAATCTAGATGAGGAATCTTCCCAACTGATATCATTCAACACACCCTTTAGACGGGACAAATTCCGTTATCTATCTTTTGCCCTTAAAGTCAGCTCAGGTGTGTTCCAACAGAAATCAGACATATACAGCGGATGCAAAGGACCTGTCAGCGTAACTGATACCCAGCTCCAGGTATGATTCAGAGAACGGTTTCAGTACAGAAGGAGGCCATTCAGCACATCCAGCCAGTGAAAGTACGCTGCAGGAGCAATCTAACTACTGCCACTCGTCCACCATTTCCCGAAACCCAACAAATATTTTCCCTTCAGCTTCCAGTCACATTTCCTCTCAGAAACCATGATTAAACATTGTTCCACCTCTTTCGTAGACAGTGAATTCGAAACCCCAACTCCTCACTTATGTTAAAGTTTTTTTCCTCTTATCAACTTGTTTCTTTTGCAATAAAATTTAACCTAATGTCATCTGCTTCTCGGTACTTCTGCCAACATGAAGAATAACTACCTACTCTGTCTTGATGAATCATGATTCTCAACACACCTACCTAATTCCGCAAACTTCTCATCTGCAAGAACAACCCCAGCTTCTCCAATATATTCACAAAACTGAGGTCCTTCATCACTGAATCCATTCTCGTCTAATCTTATCTCATCACTTTGGCCTCCTCTCTTACTAAGGGTAATAGCTGCACTGCAGGCAGTTCAGAGTTACTGATTTCAGTAATGATGCTGTTGCCTCATCAAGAAATTTTCAGCCGGTAGAACTGGTGCCTATTGTAATGCAGAGTCTCCTTGCTGCTGAGTGGATGTTTCCCTTTGGGACGGGATCCAGAACTCGTGGCATAATTTAAGAATATGATTCAGCCATTTAAGACGAAGATGAGGAGAAATTCCTTCTCTCAGACTCTCATTCGTTCCCTACCCCAGTGAGCAGTGGAAGGTGGATCATTGATTGTATTCAAAGTTGAGTCTGGCAGAGCTCGTGTGGACAAGTGAGCGAAGGGTTATGGCTGGACGGGCAGGGAAATTAATTAAATAATTGGGAGTTAACATCACAATCTGATCAGCAATGATCTTATGAAAAGGCGGAGTAGGCTCGAGGGAACTATTATCCTTCTTCTACTCCTATTTCTAATGTTATTAATTCCCTTTGTAATCTGAAATATTTCAACAGAAAAAGATTTAAACTATCTCACACCACATTTGATCTGAAAAGGTGCAATATAGTGTGTGGAATGCAGTGTAAAATCGTTGCGCAGAGTGAATGGTTCGTTTTGTTGGTGAATTTAGCCACTAAAGTTCACATTTGAAGACGTCACCAGTGCTTCTATCAACTGCACTGGGCTTTTGGAAGAGAGACTGCGCTTGCTGCCTTTTCACCTCCTAACCTCCAGGGGCCGGTCTAAATCCTCCGCCATTTCCGCCAACTCCAGCATGATGCCACCACCAAACACATCTTCCCTTCACCCCCCATGTCGGCATTCTGTTGGGATCGTTTCCTCTGGGACACCCTGGTCCACTCCTCCATCACCCCCTACTCCTCAACCCCCACCTATGGCACCACCCCATGCCCAAGCAAAGATGTAACACCTGCTCCTTCACTTCCTCTCTCCTCACCGTCCAAGGGCCCAAACACTCCTTTCAACCGAAGCAGCATTTCACTTGCATTTCCCCCCAACTTGCTCTACTGTATTCACTGTTCCCAATGCGGTCTCCTCTACATTGGAGAGACCAAACGTAAACTGGGTGACCACTTTGCAAAACACCTGCGGTCTGTCCGCAAGAATGACCCAAACCTCCCTGTCGCATGCCATTTTAACACTGCACCCTGCTCTCATGCTCACATGTCTGTCCTTGGCTTGCTGCATTGTTCCAGTGAAGCCCAACGCAAACCAGAGGAACAACACCTCATCTTCCGACTAGGCACTTTACAGCCTTCCGGACAGAATATTGAATTCAACAACTTTAGGTCTTGAACTCCCTCCTCCATCCCCACCCCCTTTCTGTTTCTTCCCATTCCTTTTGTTTTTTCCAATAAATTATATAGATTTTTCTTTTCCCACCTATTTCCATTATTTTTAATAATGTTTAAATCTTTTATGCTCCCCTCCACCCCTACTAGAGCTATAGCTTGAGCGCCCTACCATCCATTCTTAATTAGCACATTCGTTTAGATAATATCACCAACTTCAACACCTGTGTTCTTTTGTTCTGTTGTCTGTGACATCTTTTGATGATCTGCTTCTATTACTGCTTGTTTGTCCCAAAAACCACACCCCCCTCCACTTCTCTCCCCCCACCCACACCCCCCCTCCACTTCTCTCCCCCCACCCACACCCCCCCTCCACTTCTCTCCCCCACCCACACCCCCCTCCACTTCTCTCCCCCCACCCAACCCCCCTCCACTTCTCTCCCCCACCCACACCCCCTTCCACTTCTCTCCCCCACCCACACCCCCCTCCACTTCTCTCCCCCCACCCACACCCCCTTCCACTTCTCTCCCCCCACCCACACCCCCCTCCACTTCTCTCCCCCCACCCACACCCCCCTCCACTTCTCTCCCCCCACCCACTCCCCCCTCCACTTCTCTCCCCCCGCCCACACCCCCTCCACTTCTCTCCCCCCGCCCACACCCCCTCCACTTCTCTCCCCCCGCCCACACCCCCCCTCCACTTCTCTCCCCCCGCCCACAACCCCCTCCACTTCTCTCCACCCCGCCCACACCCCCCTCCACTTCTCTCCCCCCACCCAACCCCCCTCCACTTCTCTCACCCCACCCAACCCCCCTCCACTTCTCTCCCCCCACCCAACCCCCCTCCACTTCTCTCCCCCCACCCACACCCCCCTCCACTTCTCTCCCCCACCCACACCCCCCCTCCACTTCTCTCCCCCCACCCACACCCCCCCTCCACTTCTCTCCCCCCACCCACACCCCCCCTCCACTTCTCTCCCCCCACCCACACCCCCCCTCCACTTCTCTCCCCCCACCCACACCCCCCCTCCACTTCTCTCCCCCCACCCACACCCCCCTCCACTTCTCTCCCCCCACCCACACCCCCCTCCACTTCTCTCCCCCCAACCCACACCCCCCTCCACTTCTCTGCCCCCAACCCACACCCCCCTCCACTTCTCTCCCCCACCCACACCCCCTCCACTTCTCTCCCCCCACCCACACCCCCTCCTCTTCTCTCCCCCCACCCACACCCCCTCCTCTTCTCTCCCCCACCCACACCTCCTCCACTTCTCTCCCCCCACCCACACCCCCCTCCACTTCTCTCCCCCCACCAACACCCCCTCCACTTCTCACCCCCCCACCCACACCCCCTCCTCTTCTCTCCCCCCACCCACACCCCCTCCTCTTCTCTCCCCCCACCCACACCCCCCTCCACTTCTCTCCCTCCACCCACACCCCCCTCCACTTCTCTCCCCCCACCCACACCCCCTCCACTTCTCTCCCCCACCCGCACCCCCTCCACTTCTCTCCCCCCACCCACACCCCCCTCCACTTCTCTCCCCCACCCACACCCCCTCCACTTCTCTCCCTCCACCCACACCCCCCTCCACTTCTCTCCCCCCACCCACACCCCCCTCCACTTCTCTCCCCCACCCACACCCCCTCCACTTCCCTCCCCCCACCCACACCCCCCTCCACTTCTCTCCCCCCACCCACACCCCCCTCCACTTCTCTCCCCCACCCACACCCCCTCCACTTCTCTCTCCCCACCCACACCCCATCCACTTCTCTCTCCCCACCCACACCCCCCTCCACTTCTCTCCCCCACCCACACCCCCTCCACTTCTCTCCCCCACCCACACCCCCCTCCACTTCTCTCCCCCCACCCACACCCCATCCACTTCTCTCCCCCACCCACACCCCCTCCACCTCTCTCCCCCCACCCACACCCCCTCCACTTCTCTCCCCCACCCACACCCCCTCCACTTCTCTCTCCCCACCCACACCCCATCCACTTCTCTCTCCCCACCCACACCCCCCTCCACTTCTCTCCCCCACCCACACCCCCTCCACCTCTCTCCCCCCACCCACACCCCCTCCACTTCTCTCCCCCCCCACCTTAAACCAGCTTATATTTCACCCCTTCCTTGGATTCACCCGGTTCTGTCGAAGGGTCATGAGGACTCGAAACGTCAACTCTTTTCTTCTCCGCCGACGCTGCCAGACCTGCTGAGTTTTTCCAGGTAATTCTGTTTTTGTTTTGGATTTCCAGCATCCGCAGTTTTTTGTTTTGATCTTTTGGTTTTTAACTCGTGCGCAGATCCGGGAAAGAATGTTGGACGCGTGCGCAAAACCGTTGGGGAAGTCGGAACGCGGCACACATTCATGGAGGGAGCGTGTGGGGCGCTTGGCGCATGCGCGAAACAGTAAGGGTGGGGCGCGTGTGAGGGGAGCGCGGCGCGAAGAACAGGCGATTGCGCTGCACGGGCGCGGATCGTAGTCGGGCTGTGGGGGAGGGGAGGAGCAGCGGATTAATGAGGGTGAAGTGCGGGATTGGAGACAGCGAACCGGTGAGCTCGCGGAAGCCCTTTCCGTGCCGGAATGTGTTGGAAGGAAGTCAATGCGCATGTGCGGTGGTTGAGGAGGCGGGACTGTCAACATCGTGGAGGAATGCGGACGGATTCGCGTGCGTGACCGGTAACAGTGGGGCTGCGCATGCCCGGATGCGCGTGGCGGTTAGAGCAGCGCGAGATTGTCGATTCAAAAATAAACGGTCGGGCAACGACCGCGCCTGCGCAAGAGCGGGAGATCCACCCCTTTCACAGAGATCATCTAGAGAGGGATTCCACACTGGGGCTGTATCAAAGATCAACTAGAGACAGATTCCACACGGGGCTGTGTCAGAGATCAACTAGAGAGGGATTCCACACTGGGAATGTGTCAGGGATCAACTAGAGAGGGATTCCACACTGGGGCTGTGTCAGAGATCAACTAGAGAGAGATTCCACACTGGAGCTCTGTCAGAGATCAACTAGAGAGAGATTCCACACTGGGGCTGTGTCAGAGATCAACTAGAGAGGGATTCCACACTGGGTCTTTGTGAGAGATCAACTAGAGAGAGATTCCACACTGGGACTGTGTCAGGGATCAACTAGAGAGGGATTCCACACTGGGTCTGTGTCAGGGATCAACTAGAGAGGGATTCCACACTGGGAATGTCTCTTATCAACTCATTAGTGAACCCACCTTGTGGGGAGCCAGAGATCAACTAGGGCGGTGCCCCAGATTGGGAGGTTTCATAGGTCAACTACTGGTCTTGCACTGGGGAGTGTCTGTGATCAACTGGAGAGTGATCCCACACTGTGCAGTCTCCGAGATCAACCAGAAAGTGCTCCCAAACTGGGGAGTGGCTGAAATCAACTGCAGAATGATCCCACACGGTGGGGGTGTTATCAGAGATTACCGAGAGAGGGATGCCACACTAGCGGGTGCCTGAAATCAAGTAGAGAGGGATCCCTTATTGGGGATGCCTCTGATCAACGAGAGTGTGAACCCACATTGTGTGGAGTCGGAGATCAACTAGTGCGGGGCCCCAGATTGGGAGATGTCAGGGATCAACTAGTGAGGGATCTTGCACTGGGGAGTTTCTCTGATATGCTGGAGAGGGATCCCACACTGGGGAGTCTCTGAGGTCAACTGGAGAGTGATCCAGTACGGGGGAAGTATCAGAGATGAACTGGAGAGGGATGCCACGTGAGGCGGTGTCTGAATTCAATTAGAGGGGGATCCCTTGCTGGGGGAGTGTGAATGGAGTGTGGCAAAGCAAAGGCATGGTGCTTGTGTATCGGAGAGATCATTAATGATGCCACTGATCTATTTCAGAGAATTTCACAGGGTTGGCAGCCCAGATACAGACCTTTCGGCACCTCTGCTCCATACCGGTGATCCTTCCCACACCAGCCTTCTCCCACCCATGACTTCATCCCCCCCATTCCCGCATCCTTCTATTCCTTGGAGTTGCTTGGAGAGAAAGAGAGGGAGAGAGGCAGAAAAAAATAATAGAGCGAAATAAGGAAATGAAAGAGAGTGTCTTAAAAAAGGGCGGGAGAGAAAGAGAAAGGGGGAGTTACAGGGAGGAGGAGAGATTGAGAGTTAGATAAACAGCGAGAGTGACACATGGGGAGAGCGAAGGAGAGAGAAAGATAGGCATTGAAAAAGAGAAGGGCAGAGAAAAGAGAGGGAGAGGCAAAGTGAGACATACAGTGTTAGAGAGAGGGAGAGAGAGAGAGCAAAAGTGAGAGAGAAAGTGATAGAGACAGAGAAAGGTAATTAGAGAGGGCAGACAAACAGATAAGTAGAGGCAGAGAAGGAGAGGCAGAGAGATAGAGACAGGCAATGAAACAGACAAAGGGAAGTTTAACAAGCGAGAAAGAGAGAAAAAGGGAAAGTGAAAGTAACAAAGAACAGAGAGACAAAGGGAGAGAGACTGAGAAGGAGGGCGAGAGAGGGAGGCAAAGAGAGATTGTCACGCAGAGGGAGAGATGGAGAGAAAGATGAGGATAGAGAGACAGATAGAAGAAAGAGGAAGAGACAGCAGGAGCAATACAACGAGAAGGGAAGTGTGAGAGATAGAGACACAGCGTGAGAGGCATAGAAAGATAGAATCAGAAACAGAGAAAGTTTGAGAGAGAGTCGGAGGGAGGCAGAGAGTGACAGATTGTCAGAGATTGTGACAAAAGTACAGAGATAGATAGATACATACATAGAGAGAAACATATATATATACAGACACAGACAGAAGGAGAGGGACAGAGAAGGAGAGCGAGAGGCGGAAATACAGACAGATATCCATACACAGATTGAAAGAGACTGAGAAACGCGAGAGAGAGAGATACCCACCAACATGCACGCATACATAAGCACACGAACGGACACACACACACAATCACACAAAGAGAGCAAGAGAGAAGAGGAAGAGAATCAGGGAGGGAGACCGAGAGAGATGGAGAGAGAAGCAAAGAGAATCAGAGAGAGAAGGAAAGAGGCAGAGAGAGTGAGAGAGGGAAACACATGGATTGAGAGAGAGAGAATGGGACAGAAAGTGAGAGTGGGGAAGTGAGAGGGAGAGAAAGACAAAGGGAGAGCGAGAGCCAGAGAGAGATAAACAGAGTGGAAGAACAAGAGAATGGGAGGCACAGTGAGTGAAAAAAAGAGAGAGAGAGATAAAGAGTGCAACAGCGACAAAGGGGGAAAGAGCAAAACACAGAAAGAGTGAGAGGGAGAAACGTGCATGGAGATAAAGAGAGTCAAATAGACGGGGGGAGAGAGAGATTGTGAGATAGATAGGCATTAGATTGAGGTGTGGAATTAATTTTTGGGAGATTTTAAATATTTCCTGATAATTTAATTGTTTGAATTTAGTCATAAATTGTCACCATAAACCCACTGTAATCGCACAAATGAATGTCAACTGTTAAATAGAACAGTTAAATCCCAGGGTGTAATAGAACAGCGTGGAGAGAGGCACTCTTTTAACATTTTTTTATTTAATCCATAAATGGTAATAATCAAGTGATGGATATCAATGAAACAATAGGGAATCTGGAAATGGGTCTGATGATGTTTGAGTGGATAGCATATTATCCGGGTGAATACAACTCCTGTTTGTTTAATAGTTAATTAGTTTGATCAGTAAAGTCCAGTCTTTGTAACCTCGCAGCTCTATTTAAAAACAAACATATTGTTTCACTGAGCTCAATGTCATAATCTGTTTGTTCATATATTAAAAAACGATTTGAACAATGTGGCAATTTCAACATCCCTGAGGTGACCCCACAGGGTATAAATTAAAGGCTTTGGGAAAGTGTCACCTCAGCGTTTAAGGCAGAGGGATTACCAGCAGCACAAAGGGGAAATCACATCACATTGAAATGATGGACTCAATTGATGTAGCTGAGAAAATATTCTGCACTATCCTTGCTGTTATAGGTGTTCCTGGTGAGTGACCATAACTATTGAACTTGTGCAAATCTATATGTGAGCTGCTGTCTCATTTTAACTGTGACTGAAAATATTACATGCTGATCTGGTGCTCACTGTTAACATACACCGAATCAGCGATATAATTTGCTCAATTCAAATGTCTGGAAATATCTCTGCGGCTTTATTTAATTTTGTCAAATGAAAATAAGCCTTTGTTTGTAACTCACAGGCTCTCTGATGAAATAAGTCTTAATATTTTTTGGAAACGTTAAATTAGATCTCAGTGAAGGGAAAGTCTCTGAAGGAAGGTTTAGTGTTAGTCAGAGGAAAATCACCAAGAGTAAACAGAGTAGAATACCTGGCCCCAGTGACCATGTATTACTGGGTCTATCTGCCCGTGTAGAATTGTACTGAGTGTGGGTCATTAATCAGAGTGGAATACCTGGCCCCAGTCACCACTGATTCACTGACTGCATTTGTTAGTGTCAAATTGTACTAAGTGTGGGTTAGTAACCAGAGTGGAATATATGACTCCAGTCATCGCTCTTTCACTGAATGTATCTGTTAGTGTCAAATTGTCCCAAGTGTGCGTTGGTATACAGAGTGGAATACTTGACTCCAGTGACCATATATTTCTGGCTCTAACTGTTCGTTTCAAATTGCACTAAGTGTGGATGAATAACCAAAGTGGAATACCTGGCCTCAGTGATCATGTATTATTGGGTCTATCTGTCAATGTAGAATTGTACTGAATGTGGGTCATTAATCAGAGTGGAATTCCTGGCCTCAGTGATCATGTATTATTGGGTCTATCTGTCAGTGTAGAATTTAGCTGTGTCTGGGTTGTTACTCAGAGTGAAATACCTGGCCCCAGTAACCACTCTTTCACTGACTGTATCTGATGGTTTCAAACTGTACTAAGTGTTGTTTAGGAACCAGAGTGGAATAGCTGACACCAGTCAACATTTATTTTTGGTTATATCTGGCAGTGCAGAATTGCATTGAGCGTAGGTCAGTGTCCAGAGTGGAATACCTGCTCCAAATGATAATGTATGACTGGGAGCATTTGTCGGTGTAGAATTGAACTGAGTGCGGGTCAGTAACTGGAATGAAAGAAATCGGTATGATTTAGAAATCATGTTTTTTTTTGATTAGTGATCTTTCCATTCCATGGAACTGTCTCTGTCTTTTGCCATATGAATAATTTGACAACAGGAAGCGATTTGATGTTGTTTGAAGATATTTGGTGATGAGTCTGTGAAGTTAAATGTCTGGATATAACTCCATTTTCTATTGAACTGCTCCAGCAGAAATAGATGTCAACATGTTCCTGATATTGAAGCAATCCGCCAGCAGTCTTACAGTATTCCAATGTTCTTGTCGATTATTTTTTTTAATTCCATAAGATATCGGAGCAGAAGAATATCATTCCACCCATAGAGACTGCTCCGGCTTTCAGTGAGATCATTGCTGATCTGATAATCATCAACTCCACAATTCTGCCTTTTCCCCATAACCTTTGATTCTCTGACTGATCACAAATCTGTTGAGCTCAGCCTTGAATATACTTAACGACCCATCAACTACAGCCCTTTACGAGAACTAATTCCACACACACACTACACTCTGAGAGAATAAATTCCTCCTCATCTCTGTATTAAATTGGTGAACCCTTTCTCTGAAATGATGCCGGCTTGGACTAAACCCTCCCACAAAGGAAAAGAACTTCTCAGCATCTACCGTGTCAAGGCCCCCAGGAATCCAATATATTTCAATAAGGTCCGCTCTCATTCTATTAAACTCCAATGAGTAATGGCCCAATCGAATCAATCTGCCCACAGGAAATCGTCCCTCCACATCTGACACCAGCCTATTTAACCTTCTGTTGGCTGCCTCCACTTCCAGCATATCTTTCCTTAAATTAAGGGGCCAAAATTGTTGATAGTATTCTATGTGCGTGCCTTTTGTAGTTTCAGCATGACTTCCTGATTTTAATAATCCATTCCTTTTGAAATTAAAGCCAACATTTCATTTGCCTTCCTGGTTACCTACTGATCTTGTATATTAGCGTTTCCATATTCATGTGCGCGGGCTCCCAAATCCCTCTGTGCTGCAGCTTTCTGCAGTCTTTCTCCATTTAAGTATTATTGAGCTCCTCTATTGTTCCAGCCAATGGGCATAAACCCACAGATTCCGATAATCTCTGCCATCTGCCAAGTTTTGCCTTTTCAGTTTACGTTGGTCTATCCCCCTGTAGAATCTTTGAGTCATCCTCATCACTTGCCTTCGCACCTATCTTTGTGATATCTGGAAATGTGGCGATAGTTCATTCACTTCCCTCATAAAAGTCATTAATATATATTGTAAATAATTGTGGCCCCAACATTGATCCCTGTGGCAATCCGCTAGTTACAGGTTACCATTCTGAAAATGCCCCTATTATCTCAATTCTCTGTCCTCTATTAGTTAGAAAATCCTCTATCCAAGCTAATGTACTACCCCCAACACCATGAGCTCTTAACTTATTAAGTAGCCGTATGCGTGGTACCTTACTGAACGCCTTTTTGGAAGTCCAAGTATATTACATCTCCTGGTTCCCCTTTATCCATTCTGCTCTTTACTTCCTCAAATAGTTCAAATACATTTGCCAGGCACAATTTCCCCTTCATCAAGCCATGCTAACTCTGCTTGACTATAATTTGTATTTTAAATGCTCTGGTAACTTATTCTTTATAATAGATTTAACATTTTCCCAATCGCAGATGTTAAGCTAACTGGCCTACATTTACCTGAGTTTTTCTCTCCCTCTTTTTTTTGAATAAGGGCGTTACTTTGGCAGACTTCCAATCTTCATGGTCTTTTCCAGAATCAAAGGAGTCTTGGAAGACTACGACCAGTGCATCCACTTTTGTGTAGCTACTTCCTTTAATATCCTAGGATGCAACCTATCAGGGATTTATTGGCTTTTACCCCCATTAGTTTCCTTCGCACTTTTTCGCTAGTAATAGTTATTCCTTTTTACCGTGCCCCCATTTTGTGCCTTGATTATTTGGTATTTTTTGGAATGCCATTATTGTCTTCTATCATGAAGACTGATGCAAAGCATGAATTCATCTCTTCTGTCATTTCCTGGTTCCCCATTATTATTTCCACAGCCTCATTCTCTAAGGGGCAATGGTTCAGTTAAAGCTCTCTCTTCAATTTTATATATTTAAAGAAGCTGCTACTGAACCTTTTTTATATTCCCTGCTAGTTTATGCTCAATGTTTATTTTCCCAATCTCTAATGTAATTTTGATCAACTTTTCTTGGTTGTTAAAAATGTCATAATCCTCTGGTTTAGCACTAACATTTGCCACATTGAATGTATTTTTTTTGTCTTTAAATTTGATTCTCTCCTCTACTTGTTTGGTTAACCAATTTTGTTTTATCTCCATTCTTGAATTCTAATTCCTCGCTGGGATATATCTTTGATATGAGTCATGAATTATTTTCTTAAATGTCTGCCATTGTTCATCAACCATCTTCTCTGTTAAACTCCTTTCCCTGTCTACTCCAGCCAAATCTGCCCTCATTCCTTTGCAATTACCTTTTTGTAAGTTTAGCACAGTTGTTTTGACCCATTTCCTCTCTCAGACTGAAGTCAAAATTATAGCATGTTATGGCATTTTTTAAAGTTGATCTTTTACACTGAGATAATTTATTAAAAGTGCCTCATTACACATTAGCAGATCCAAAGTAGCCTAATCCCTGATTGGATCCACAGCAAATTGTTCCAGGTAATTCTCCCGGATACAGTCTATGATTTATTGCTCGTGGCTACCTCTGCCAATGTGATTTTCCCAAACGGAATGAAGATTAAAGCCACCCATGATTAAGGATCTGCCATTTTTACATGGCATATTTTTCTCCTGGCTTATTCTCATTCCTACAGTATAGCTACTGTTAGGAGCCCTATATACTACTCCCAACACTGTATTCACCCTCTTGTTATTTCTTACCTCCACCTATGTGGATTCTACATCTTCTGATCCAAAATAATCTCTTGCTATCGTACGTATTATATCTCGTGCAAAAAAAGCTGTCCCACCATCCTTTTCTTCCTGCCTGTTCTTTCAAAAATCACACACACCTGAATATTTAGTTCACAGCTTTGATTCTTTGTAACCACGTCTCTGCAATGGCTATTAGATCATCCCCATTAACCTTCATGTGTGCCGTTAATTTATTGTTTAGTTCTTAATACTACCAGCAATTAAGTAGAGAGGCATTAATTTTCACTTTTTACCGTTTTGCACCTTTGACTCAATTTGCTGTTTTTTAATGTTTGTACACTCTCTCCCTTCCCCTCACATTCTAGATATCATTACCGAAAGAGCTACCTTGCAAAATTACCATACTATTTTGCTTCTTAAGCCTACATAGCCCCTCTCCAGAATCCCCGCTCACCTATTTATCTTAAAACTCTCTCTGCAGCCCTAGTTATTCAATTCACCAGGACGCTGGCCTCTGCAATTTTGAAGCGAAGCCCGTACCACTGGAATAAGACCATAAGACATAGGAGCAGAAATTAGGCCATTCAGCCCATCAAGTCTGCTCTGCCATTCAATCATGGTTGATACGTTTCTCAACCCCATTCTCCCGCCTTCTCCCCAAAACCTTTGATCCCCTTACCAATCAAGAACCTATCTATCTTGCTCTTAAATACACTCAATGACTTGGCCTCCACAGCCTTCTGTGGCAATGAATTCCATAGATTCACCACTCTCTGGCTAAAGAAGTTTCTCCTCATCTCTGATCTAAAAGGTCTTTCCTTTACGCTGAAGCTGTGCCCTCGGGTTCAAGCTCTCCTACAAATGGAAACATCTTCCCCATGTCCACTCTATCCAGATCTTTCAGTGTTCTGTAAGTTTCAATCAGATCCTCCCTCATCCATATAGCCTAGAACTGGTGCCAGTGCCCCTTGAACTGCAAAAACATTTTTCCCACACATTTTTCTCCACATCCTCATATCCTTCTATTCATTTCTCCCTCACATGTTTGTCTAGATTCACCCACCCCTCCCTTAAATGCATCCACACAATTCAGCTCAGCCTGTGGGAGTGAATTCCATATTCTCACCGCTCTCTGAGTAAAGAAGCTTCCCCTGAATACCCCAATTGGACTTAATAGTGAGTATGTTATATTGATGGCCTCCTAATGTTCTGGTCTCTTTACCTCTGCAACCCCCCTCCCCCCACTACACAAGTGGAAACATCATCCCTAAGTCTAGCCAGTTGAAATTCTAGTTGTCCTTTTCTGGGGTCACCCATCAATCTTTGTGTTTCCCACCTCATTTTGAATACCCAGGAAGACTGCCACAAAATACATGACAGCATGAACAAACTTGCAGAATGTGCATGCAAATGGCAACTGAAGTTCAATGTGGATCTGGATAGAGGATTGCAACTGGAAGGCGCAACCACTCCTTCACAAATACGCCTCGTAACAAGGCATAGAATAAAGGTGACTTTAATTATCCAATGGCAGTTTGCCCGTGGTTCAGGTAATAATCCCAAAACTTTTTTCTTTGAGGTTCTGCGTTTTAATTTAGCTTCTGACTTCGAATACTTTCATCAGAATTTCATTTCTAGTTCTGTCAGTGTCGCCGACACCAACGTGGATGACAACAAGTAGATTTCTCCCCTCCACTCCAATTCCTCTCCAGCCCTGAGGAGACGCCTTGGCATCGGGCAGACAACAGGGCTTTCCTCACTCATGCTCAGGGCTGCAGAGAACAGTGCACATCTGCCCATTTTGCTGTCCCCTACCACCACTGCATTCTTAATTCCTCCCCAAAATTGAATGGCTCCCTGTAACACGGTGCTGTGGCAAGTTCGCTTTTCCACCCTGCAGTCCCCGCTCTCATCCACACAGCTTGCAAGAAGCTAGCAACTATTGAAAAGTTGCAGGGGCAGAGGCTCCTTGAACACGACCCCCTTGGTCCCCATAACTACGTTATCTGTGGTCAGTCCCTCCTGCCCCTGATCCCAGGCCAATTGTGAATTACCTGATCTGAGGAGTGTGACCACCTCCTGGAGCAAAGTGTCCAGGTAACTTCGCTCTCTCTGATGTGGGGCAATGTCTGCAGTTCGGACACCAGCTTCTTAAATCAGATCAAAATGTCCTTGAACTGCAAACAGTTGCTACTGATGTACTCGCTCTGGATCGCCTTTCTGTCCAGCAGGCCCACATGCTGCAGCAGCAACACATCAGGCGTCCTGCCATCGCTATTGTATTTTAATTAATTCATTAACCAATTAGATCAGCATCCCTGCTCTTTACACTTGAAGTATCCCCTGCTTGAAGCAGTTGATTGTTATTTTTTTTTTACACACCAGTACAGATCTTGTACTTAAGAAGGTTTTTTTTAAGAGACAAAAAATTCACAGACCTCAACAAAAACTAACGGCCTTACTTTTGCTTTAATGACTACAAATACCACCAATCAGCTGTTCTCATGCTCTTTTCACTCTTGTGCTCCTCCAAGGTCTATCGCCTTTCTCCAAACACTTTAATGATCTCTCTTTAATGAGTGACACAAAAGTAGGTGGGAAGGCAAGTGGTGAAAATGACACAATGTGTCAACAGATGGGTAGAGATAGGTTAAGTGGGTGGGCAAATAATTGGCAGATAGAATATAATGTGCGAAAATGTGAGGTTATGCATTTGGTACGAGGAATTGAGGAGCTGAATATTATTTAAATGGAGAAAGACTGCAGAAAGCTGCAGCACAGAGGGATTTGGGAGTCCGCCTGTGTGAACCCCGCGAAATAATTTCAGTGGGTAACAGGCAAGGCAATGGGAATATTGACCTTTAATCAACGCGAATGGAGTATAAAAATTGGGAAGTCTTGCTAATATTTTGCACAGCATCAGTTAGACCACGCCTGCAATACTGTTAACATTTTTTGCCCCTTTAGAATGGAAATATATATTGACTTTGGAGGCAGCCCAACGAAGTTTCACTAGATTGAGCTCGGGGACGGAGGGATTTTTTTCTGTCGAGTGGTTGAGTAGGTTAGACCTGTACTCACTGGAGTCTGGAAGAATGAGAGGCAACTTTATTGAATCAAATAAGATTATTGGGGGGCTTGAGAGGGTAGATGCTGAGAGGTTGATACCCCTTGGGGAAGGTGTCAGATCAGATGGCATAATCTCAGAGTTAGGGGTCACCAATTTAACACAAAGATAAGGAGGAATTTCTAAAATTAGGTGGTGGTGAACCAGTGGATTCTTTACGCTGATGGCGTTGAAGGCTGGGTCGTTAGATATATTCAAGTCTGAGATAGGCAGATTTTTAATCAGTAAGGTAACAAAGGGCTGCGGGAAAAGGAAGGAAAGTAGAGTTGAAGATTATCAGGTCAGCAATGACCTCATTGAATGGCAAACAGACTCGTTATCCGAATAGCTTTCTTTCAGCTCATAGTTTTTATGGTCTTTTGGTTTCATGCTCTCTCTTCTCCCCGTGCTCATTTATGCTCTGTGGCCTCTCTCTCCATGTGCTCTAATGGTCGTTCACTCTTCTCACACTGTCTCACTATTAATAGTCCCACTGTTCCTTTCAATCCCTCACTGTTTATGGCACCACTGGTTCTCGCACTCTCCCACTGTCAATTGCTGCGCTGCTCCTCTTGCACTCATAGAGTCATAGGATCACGGAGCAATCGAGTTAAACAGCAAACAGGCCCTTCGGCTCATCATGACCGTGCCAGGCGTCAATTACTTATCTATTCTAATCCCATTTTCCAGCTCTTGGCCCCTAGCCCTGTATGCTATGCCATTTCAAGTGTTCATCTAAACACTTGTTAAATATTTTGAGGATTCCTGCCTCTACCACCCCCTCAGGCAGTGTGTTGCAGATTCCAACCTCATTCCTGATGATGTTATTTTCATTCAAATCCCCTCTGAACCTCTTGCCCTTTGCCTTAATATTCGCTGTTTATTGACATCTCCGGTAAGGGGAAAGCGTTTATTCCTATCTACCATTTCTACACCCATTATAATTTTCCATACCTCTATCAGGCACCCCTTAGCCTTCTCTGCTTTAAGAACAGGAACACTAGGCTATCCAGTCTATTTTCATAGCTGAAATGCTCCAGCCCAGGCAACACCCTGGTGAATTTCCTCAGCACCCTCTCCAATGTGATCTCATCCTTCCTGTGATGGGGCGGCCATCACTGCAAACAGTGCTCAAGCTGTGGAATGAATAGAGTTTTATACACTTCCAACATAGCCTCCCTGTTCTTAAATTCTATTCCTCTGCTAATAAATGCAAGTATCCCATATGCCTTGTTACCCACCTTATCTACCTGTACTGCTGCCTTCAGGTGTCTATGGACTTGGACACAAACATCCCTCTGATCCATTCTACTTCCTGGTGTCCTACCATTCATTCTGTATTCCCTTGTTATTTTGGTCCTCCCAAAGTTCATCACCTCACACTTCTCAGTGTGAAATTAAATTTGCCACTGTTCTGCCCACCTTACCAGCCCACCTCTATCATCCTGTCATCTGAGGCTTTTCTCCACTCTATTTATTACACCATCAATTTTCGTATTGCCTGCAAACTTACCGATCATTCATCCTAAATTCACGTCTTAATCACTAATGTGCAGGAAAACAGCAAGTGTCCCAGCACCAATCCCATCGTCACACTGCTCATCACAGTCTTCCAATCGCAAACACAACTTTTGACCATCACACTCTGCCTCCTGACACTAAGCCAATTTTGAATCCAATTTGCTGAATTCCCTTGCATCCCATGGACTCTTAAATTTTTTGACCATTCTTCCATACGGGGCTTTGCCAAAAGCCTTACTGACGTCCATGCTGACTGCATCAACTGCACTACCTCCATCTACACAGCTCGGCATCTCCTCGAAAAATTCATTCAAATTTGTCAAACGTGATCTCGCCCTGACCATGTCACGCTGACTATCGCTGAAAAATCCTTGCTTCTTCAAGTGAAGATTAATCCTGCCCCTCAGAAATTTTAAAAGTAGTTCCTCTATCACTGACATTAGGCTCACGGTCCTGCAATTGCCTGCTTTGTGCCGATGACACTTCTTGAATAATCGATCCAGATTCGCTGTCCTCCAGTCCTCTGGCACCCCTCCTGTGACCAGAGAAAATGAAAGTAAGTGTCAGAGACATTGCAGCCTCCTCCCCTACCTCTTTTATCTGCCTGGGGTACATCTCACCTGAGCCTTTGAATTTATGCACTTTTAAGCTAAAACCATAGAAACCGCCACCCTTGCGCTGACTATACTTTTAAAATGCCTTGGGGTTTTCTTTTAACCTTTCCTGCCAGTGTTTAGTCAATGCCCCCTGTTTGCTCTCCTAACTACTTGTTAAGTACCACCCCCCCTCCCCCACCTCACACTTTTGTATTATCATCTAGGGCTCCGCTGTTTTAAGCCCCCTGTATCTCATAAGGCACGTTTCTTTTCCCTTATCCAATCCTCTATATCCTTTGACATCCAGGGTTCCCTGGAATTGTTTGTCCTACCCTTCACCTTTACGGGAACATGTTGGCCCTGAACTCTCACTTTTTCATTTCTGAATGACAACCACTGGTCTGTTGTAGACTTTCCTACAATTACCTGCTGCCAGTCCACTTTGGCCAGATGCTGTCTTGTCATTTTGAAGTCGACTTTCTCCCAATTCAGGACCTTTATTTACAACCCATCTTTTGTTATTTTCAATAACTACCTTAAACCTTCAAGAACTATGGTCACTATCCCCGAAATGCTCCCCCACTGACACTTATACCAATTGCCCGGCTTCATTCCCTAAAATTATTTCCAGTGCCGCCCCTTCTCTTGTAGAACTTCAGGGTCGGCTCAAAAAGCTCTCTTTCATGCACTTTAAGAATTCCACCACATCGAAGCCTCTCACACTAAGACTATCCAAGTTAACATTGGGGAATTGAAATCCCCTACTACTACTATCCTATCATTTGTAGATTTCTCTCAGATTTGCCTGCATATCTGCTCCCTACCCCCTGTCATGCTGAAGATTCAAACACCTGGAACATTGAGCACAAGTCCTGCCCTGACATTAAACATGTCTCTGTGATAGCAACAATATCATATTCCCATGTGTTAATCAGCACCCTCAATTCATCTGCCCTACTTGTAAGGTTCCTTTCATTAAAATAGCAGGAAACCTGCCTTACATTATTCCCTTGTGCCTTAACAGGTCTATATTACTCTGCCTTCCAGGCTGACGTAGTTCCTCTTCTCTATTAGGCTGTGAACCACCCGCTACTGCACCTTCACTCAGTATGTTATACCCCTGCCAATTTAGTTTAACCATCCCCACCTCACCCCCAACAAGTTCACCCCAACAGCACTATCAAAGCTCCACACAAGGATGTTGCTTCAGTGCCAGTTCTGGTACAATTCTGTGCGATGCGTACAGGTGCCACCTTCAGTAGAAACACACCCATTGACACAGGAACATGAACCAAACCACCCACCCCCACAAAACTTTATCAACCGTGCACTAATCTTCTCTGTCCTATGACTTCTTTACTCACTGGCATGTAACAGAGGTGGTAACCCAGAGATTGCATCCTTTGAGATCCTGCTTTTTAATCTGCTGCCTAACTACCTAAATTCATGTTGCAGATCCTCATCCCTCTTTCTGCCTATGCAGTTAGTACCAATGTGAACCAGGAACTCTGACTGTTTGTCCTCCCCCTTCAGAATGCCCTGCAGCTGCTCTGTGACATCCTTGACCCTGGTCCAGGGAGGCAACCCACCACCTTGCAGTCACGTCTAAGGCTGCAGAATGTCCTGTCTGCAACCCACACAATTGACTCTCCTACCACTGTTGCTCTTGCATACTTATCACCCCTCCCTGCAACTTGTGCAGCTGAGACACCCACAGTGCCGGGAATTCGGCTCTGGCTGCACTCTCCAGAGGAACATCCAACACAGAAAAATGTGTCTTTCCTCACTATCTGACTGGGGATGTCCTCATTACCTGCCTGGCCCCCTTCTCACTGGTGCTCACCCATTCCCTCAATGACAGCATTTCCTTAAGCTGTGGAGTGACGACATCGAACAATCTGAGATCCATGTAACTCTGGGCCTCGCGGATGCACCGCTGTGTCTCCAGCTGGTGCACAAGCTCGGAAACCCTTTCCTCAAGCTGGTCAAGCTAGCAGCACATCCTGCACATGTGGTCATCCCGACTGCAAGGCCCCATGCAGCAGACAGGACTGGGTTCCTTTGCCAAACGTTTTGTTTGTTCTTAATAAAAAAAACTATTTCCCTAAATTAAAGCCAAGTAGAAAATGACAGCTTGTTTCTGAAAAAAGACAAATGGGGAGACTCTGACCTTCTGTGATGTCGTTTTAAAGTGGCAAAGAAGGAAAACAACTTACTCACTAACTACCAATCAGCTCTCCACCTTGTCCTGATGTCACTCCTCTCGAATTCCAGCACCGCCGAGTGCCTGGGTGAGAACCGGCTCCCTCACAGCTAAACTCCGCTCCACTCTTTATACACCCGCTCCGAACCCTCACAGGTAAACTCCGCTCCACTCTTTATACACCCGCTCCGATCTCTCACAGGTAAGCTCCGCTACACTCTTTTTACAACCGGTCTGCTCCCACATGCAAACTCTTCATACACTCGCTCCGCTCCGTCACAGGTAAACTCCACTTCGCTCTTTGTACAGCCGCTCCACTCCAACACAGGCAAATGCCGCTCCGCATTTAATACATCCGTTCCACTCCTTTACAGGAAAACTCCAATGTGCTTTTTTACAGCCGCTCCGCTCTCTCACAGGCAAACTCTACTCCGCTCGTTATACAGTTGCTCCTTTCCCACACAGGCAAATTCCGCTCCACTCTTTATACAGCCGCTCCGATCCTTCACAGGCAACCTCTGCTCGCCCTCTTGAGACAGCCGCTTCGCTCCCTCACAGGCAAACTCCACACCCCTCTTGATACAGAAGCTCCGCACCCTCACAGGCAAATTCTGCTCCACTCTTTACACAGTTGTTCCGCACCCGCACAGGCAAACTCTGCTCCACTCTTTATACAGCCGCTCCACTCCCTCACAGGTAAACTCCGCTCCACTCTTTATACAGTTGTTCCGCACCTGCACAGGCAAACTCTGCTCCATTCTTTATACAGCCGCTCCACTCCCTCACAAGCAAACTCCGCTCCACTCTTTATACAACTGCTCTGCTCCCTCACAGGCAAACTCCGCTCCACTCTTTATACAATTGCTCTGCTCCCTCACAGGCAAACTCCGCTCCACTCTTTAAAAAGCCGCTCCAATCGCTCAAAGGCAAACTCCGGTTTGCTCTTTATGCATCCGCTCCACTCTCGCTCATTATACAGCCACTCTCTTCCTTCACAGAGACACTCAGCTCTGAAATTTTTCACCGGCTTTGGGCTCGCTCTTTTTTGTTGGTTCACCTTTATTATTAATCTAAATTCCCCCTATAATTACGTTATTAATTTAATAATAATCAACAATTGTTTGGTGCTCAGCTGTTAATTCCAATCTAAAAACAAAGCTAAAAGCTGAAATACTCACCAGCCAATTACCTGCCTGTCCTCCTGTGACCAAACTCTGTTTTGATGCTGAAATCCTGTCCTTATTGTCTGGGTCAGACACGGAGAATGTTTAATAATTAATTTCCAGGCTCTTCTCCCTTCTCTCTCTGACAGTTAATTTACTGGGAATTGTGATCCTGTCCCGGGGAAAGTGTGGACTCTCCAACTGCACCACTCGCTACCTGGTGGCCATGGCAATGGCGGATCTAGTGGTCCTTATCACAAACATCTTACTGAACAAGATCAATGCTTCAGAGTAAAGGGAAGACCTTTTAGAACAGAGATGAGGAGAAACTTCTTTAGCCAGAGCGTGGTGATCCTAGGAATGAAATGCTTAACATATGAGGAAGGTTTGAGGACTCTGGGTCTATACTCGATGGAGTTTAGAAGAATGAGAGTGGATCTGATTGAAACTTACAGAATACTGAAAGGTCTGGATAGCGTGGACGTGGGGAAGATGTTTCCATTAGTAGGAGAGACTAGGACCCGAGGGCACAGCCTCAGAGTAAAGTGAAGACCTTTTAGAATAGAGATGAGGAGAAACTTCTTTAGCCAGAGAGTGGTGAATCTATGGAATTCATTGCCACAGAAGGCTGTGGAGGCCAGGTCATTGAGTGTATTTAAGAGCGAGATAAATAGGTTCTTGCATGGTAAGGGGATCAAACGTTACGGGGAGAAGGTGGGAGTATGGGGTTGAGAAACTTATCAGCCATGATTGATTGGCGGAGCAGACTCGATGGACTGAATGGCCTAATTTCTGCTGCTATGTCTTATGGTCTTATTTTATTTCCCAGTGACTTTCCTGGGCCTCACTCGTGTGTATTGTTCGCATTGTCCTGCTGGCTGCAGCCACGGAATGTTCTGTCTGGTTCACCATCACTTTCTCCAAAGGGAATTTTAGATTGTGAAAGGCTGAGGACAAGACAGCGAAACACATGCACACACAAGCGGAGACACTCACACAGAAATAAAGAGAGCGCTGAGAGAAAGACGGCGATCGAAAGGGAGAAGAAGAGAGAGTTGCTGGGAGAGAAAGAGAGGGTGAGGCAGAGAGAGAGAGAGATAGAGAATCAAAGTTTGAGAAGGGGAGAAGCATAGAGACAGAGTGTGTGACATAGGGTGAGAGAGAAAGAGAGAGAGGAGGGATACAGATAGTGAGAGAAAGAAGAGAGTGAGGCATAAACACACCGACTGAGGGAGGCAGAGGGAGTGAGATTTAGAGCCACAGTGAGAGTGACACAGAGAGAGGGAGAGGGGGGGTGAGAGATAGAGAAGACGGAGAGAGATGGAGTGAAAGAGACAGAGGGAATTTTAGATTGTGAGAGGCTGAGGACAAAGAAAGCGAAACACATGCACACACAAGCGTAGACACCCACACAGAAATAGAGAGAGGGCTGCGAGAAAGATGGTGATCGAAAGGGAGAAGAAATTTATTGGGAGAAAAAGAGAGGGTGCTGCAAAGATAGAGAGAGAGGGAGAGAATGAAAGTTTGAGAGAGGGAGAAGGTGAGAGACATAGTGTGTGACATTGGTGAGAGAGAAAGAGAGAGGGGGATAAACAGATAATGAGAGAAAGAGAATAGAGAGTGAGGCGTAAACACACCGACTGGGGGAGGCAGAGGGATTGGAAGGAGTGAAATTTTGAGCCACAGTGAGGGCGACACAGAGAGAGAGGGAGAGAGAAGGAGAGAGAGGGAGAGTCACGGAGAGAGAGGAATAGACAGGGTGAGGAAAAATTGGAAATATGAGAGCGGGAGGGAAAAGTGATAGAGAGCCCGAAGAGAGAGACAGAGTTAGACAAAAAGTGCGAGAGCGAGGCAGAGAGAGAGAGAGAGATAGAAAGAGAATGAGACAAAGAGGCAAAGTGAGAGGTCGACGCAGAGAGACGTAGAGATAGGATGGGAGGGAGAAAGTAAGGGAGAGAATAAAAGGGAAACAGAGAGGGAGAGACGTGCAGACAAGCTGAGGCAGAGAAGAAGTGGCAGAGAGAGAGAGCGCGGTAGACCATTATATAGAAAAAGTGAAGTTTAGCAAGTGAGAAAGATAGAGAAAGCGAGGATGAGAAAGGGAAAGATAGAGAGAAAGAGAGGGAGAGACACACATTGGGAGAGTAAAGAGGGAAACAAAGAGGCAGCAAGAGCTATAGAGTACCAAGCAAAGAGTGAGAGATAGAGACACAGCACAGAGAAAGAGAGAAAGGGAGAGATAGAGACAGAGGGAGGGAGAGAGAGAGAGAGCTTCAGAGGGGGAGAGAGACAGAGAGGGAGGGAGAGAAGGACAAAGCTCCAAAAAGACAGAGATAAATAGATAGATAGAGCGATCGATCGGCAGAAAGAAAGATAGGCAGATAGACAGACAGGTAGTTGGACAGGCAGGCAGACACAGGGAGACAGACAGACAGATAGTTGGATAGGTAGATAGATAGATAGAAAGGCGGATAGAGGATGAGGGACTGCGAAGGAAAGCAGGAGAGGCGGAAAGACACACAGATACGCACACAGATTGAAAGAGACAGAGAAACGTGACAAATAGAGATAGAAATCTACCGACAAGCACACACACAGGTGCACACACATACACATCCATACTCACACACACACACACACACACACACAGAGGCACAAACAGACGGGCACACACATTCTCGCACACTCACGGACACACATACAGACACGCACACACACACAGGGATGCAGAGAAAGAGGCAAAGGGAATTTTAGAGTGTGAGAGGCAGAGGATAGAAAGAGAGAAACACGTCCACACAAATGTAGGCACCCGCACCATAAAAGAGAGAGAGGCCTGAGAGAGAGTGAATGGACAATCGAAGGGGAGAAAAAGAGAGGGTTGCTGGGAGAGAAAGAGAGGGTGAGGCAGAGATAGAGAGATAGAAAGAAAGAGACAGACAGGCAAACATAGAGAGTGTGCGAGAGGGGGAGAGAGACAGAGAGAGATTGACTGGCAGAGAGAGAGAGAAGGCAGAGATACAACAAGACAGAGATAGATAGATAAATAGATGAAGAGAGGAAGGCAGGCAGAAAGACAGACAGATAGACAGACAGACAGACAGACAGACAGATAGATAGAAAGATAGAAAGATAGATGGATGAATGGGCTGATAGATGTATAGACAGAAATGCAGATAGAGTGAGAGGGACTGCAAAGGAAAGCAAGAGAGGCAGAAAGACACACAGACATATCCACACATATTGAAAGAGACAGAGAAAAGCGAGAGAGAGATAGGGAACAACGAACACACACACACAAAAAGACACATCCTCACACACAATCACAGATAGAGTGAGGGAGATGAAAAGAGAGAAACAATGGGAATTTTAGAGTGGGAGAGTCAGCGGATAAAATGAGAGAAATACATACACACAAACACGTAGGCACCCACAAAGATAAAGAGAGAGAGAGGGCTGAGAGAGAGAGGACGATCGAAAGGGAGAAAAAGAGAGTTGACGGGAGAGAAAGAGAGGCTGGGGCAAAGAGAGAAATACAGAGAGAGAGAAATAGAGACAGGCAGAGAGAATGAGAAAGTTAAAGAGGGAGAAGGAGGGGTACAGAGTGTATGCCAAAGGTCAAGAGAGGAAGTGAGAGAGAGAGAGAATAGAGAGAGGAGAAATGTGCACTGAGAAAGGGAGGAGAAGAAAGTTAGGGTTAGAGGCACAGCCAGAGAGGGAGAGGGAGAGAGAGAGAGAGAGTGTGTGTGAGAGAGAGAGACAGGCAGAGAGAATGAGAAAGGGAAAGGAGGGATACAGAGTATATGACAAATGTCGAGAGAGGAAGTGAGAGAGAGAGAAAATAGAGAGAGAGGAGAAACGCACACTGAGAAAGGGGAAGAGAGGGAGGAGGAGAAAGTGAGAGTTAGAGGAACAGCCAGGGAGGGGGATAGAGAGAGAGAGAGAGAGAGAGTGTTTGCAAAAGAGAGAGGGGTAGGGAAAGCAGAGAGAAAGGCAAAGAGAGAGACAGAGTTAGGTACACAGTGTGAGAGAGATACTGAAAGATAATGAGACAGAGAGACATTATCGTGAGAGATGTACGCAGAGATTTGTATAGAGAGAGATACAGAGAAAGTGAGAGGGGCAATGAGAGGGGGAAAGAAAGGGAAGGAGAGAACGAAAGACAAACAGACAGCCAGAGTCAGAGGAAAATAGGCAGAGAGAGAGAGAACATGATATAGACAAATGGGAGTTTAGCAAATGAGAAAGATATTTAAAGCGAGAGTGGAAGAAGGAAAGAGCAAAGATGCAAAGAGAGATAAACTGAGAAAGAGGGCGAGAGAGTGAGGCACACAGAGAGAAAGAGATAGATACACAGAGGGAGAGAGAGACATAAAGAGAGTAAAGAGGAAAGACAGTGAGAGACATAGAGCGATAAGGAAATAATGAGAGCTAGAGACACAGAGAGAGAGAGTCAGAGAGAGAGAGAAAGACAGACAAGCAGATAGAGTGTGTGAGAGGGGGAGTGAGATGGAGAGAAAGAGAGAGGCAGAGTGAGAGAGGAAGAGAGGGGGCGATCGAAAGAGATAAATAGAGACGGTTGCTGGGCGAGAAAGAAAAAGTGAGGCAGAGAGAAACAGGCAGAGAGAATGAGATTGAAAGATGGAGAAGGAGAGAGGCAGTGTGTGACAGGGTGAGAGGGAAAGAGAGAGAGGGGCACAGATAGTGAGAGGAAGCGAATGGAGAGAGAGGGGTGAAACACACCGATTGAGGGCGGCAGAGGGAGATGGAGGGAGTGAGATTTAAAGACACAGTGAGAGTGACACAGACAGAGAGAGTGAGAGAGGAGAGAGAGGGAGAGTAAAATTGGAAATGAGAGCGAGGGAGATAAAAGTGAATGAGAGACCAACAAGAGAAACAGAGTTAGACAAACAGTCCAAGAGAGAGACAGAGAGAATGAGACAGAGAGACAAAGTGAGAGATGGATGCAGAGAGAGATAGGATAGGAGGGAGAAAGTGAGAAAGAGAAAGAAATGGAAAGAGAGACGGAGAGACATACAGACAGGCTGAAGCAGAGAAGCAGTGGCAGAGAGAGAGGGAGACCATGAAATAGACAAAAGGAAGTTTAGCAAGCGAAGAAGAGAGAGAAAGCAACAGCGAGAGAGGGAAAAAGAACAGATAAAGAAGGAGAGAGAGTGTATTGATACACAGAGGGAGAGCGAGAGAGAAAGGGAGGGAGAGAGACTGAATGAGTGAGTAATGCGGGAGAGGAAGAGGCAACGAGAGCCATAGTGCAACAAGAAAAGAGTGAGAGATAGAGACACAGAGAGAGAGGTACAGAAAGAGAGAGAGAGAGACAGGCAGAGACAAAGAGAGAGAGAGTGCTTGAGAGGGGTGTAGAGACAGAGAGAGAGAGGGAGAGAGAGAGGCAGAGATGGAGAGAGGCAGATATCCAGAAATACAGAGTTAAATAGTCAGATAGACAGATAAATAGATTGATAGATAGGCAGAGAGACAGAGAGACACATATAGAGATAGATTAGATAGATAAATTGATAGACAGATAGATAGACAGGCAGACAGACAAACAGGTAGGCAGATAGATGGATAGATAGATAGACAGGGAGGGAGGCAGATAGAGGAAGAGGCACTGCAAAGGAAAGCAAGAGATGGGAAAGGCACACAGAGATACGCACACAGGTTGAAAGAGGCAGAGAAATGTTAGAGATAGAGACCCCGCCACACACACAAACACATACAAACACACAGACATGCTCATACTCAAACACACTGACAGAGAGAGAGAGAGAGAGAGATGGAGAGAAAGAAAAAATGGGAATTTTAGAGTTTGAGAGACAGAGGATAGAAAGAGAGAAGCACGTACATAGAAACATGTAGGCAGCGAAGCAGAAAAAAGATAGAGATTGCTGGGAGAGAGGGAGGACGATCGAAAGGGAGAAAAGGAGAGAGTTGATGGCAGAGGTAGAGATGGTGAGGCAGGTAGGGAGCGATAAAGAGAGAGAGAGAGAGGGACAGGCAGAGAGAATGAGAGATTGAAAGAGGGAGAAGGAGGATGTATGACAAAGGGCGAGAGAGGAAGTGAGAGAGAGAATAGAGTGAGAGATGGAAGCACACTGAGAAAGGGAGAGAGGGAAGTGGAGAAAGTGAGAGTTAGAGTCACAGCAAGAGAGAGAGCGAGAGTTTGAAAAATAGAGAAGGGCATAGAAAACAGAGAGAGAGGCAAGCAGAGAGACAGAGACACAATTTGAAAGGGAGACAGAGAAATAAGAAACAGATACAACATGAGAGATGGACGCAGAGAGTTGGATAGAGAGAGAGAAAGGGATAGAGAGAAAGGGCGAGAGAAAATGAGAGAGAGAAAGCAAGCAAAGGAGAGATTGAGATGTAAACAAACATGCAGAGGCAGAGAAGATGAATCAAAGAGAAATAGACCATGAAATAGACAAAGGGGAGTTTAGCAAGCGAGAAATAGAGATAAAGCGAGAGTCGAAGATGGAAAGAGAGCAAAGATAGAAAGAGATAGACAGAGAAAGAGGGCGCAAGAGCGAGGCACAGAGGTAGAAACAGAGATAAAGAGAGGGAGAGTGTGACATAAGGAGAGTAAAGAGGCAGAGAAAGCGAGAGCCATAGAGCGGGAATGAAAGAATGAGAGCTAGAGACACAGAGAGAGAGGCACAGAGAGCAGGAGAGAGAGACAAACAGAGAGAGCATGTGAGAGGGGGAGAGAGAAAGAGAAAGATAGAGTGGCAGAGAGAGAGAGAGGGGAGAGAAAAAGGTTGATCGAAAGGGAGAAAAAGAAAGGGTTGCGTGGCGAGAAAAAAAGTGTGAGGCTGAGCACAAAATAGACAGAGACTGGCAGGCAGAATAAGAGATTAAAAAAGGAAGAGGAGAGACAGAGTCTGTGACATGGGGTGAGAGGGAAAGAGAGAGAGAGGGAGGGAGAGAGAGATTGAGAGAAAGAGAGGCAGAAACACAACGAGTGAGGGAGGCAGACGGAGAAGGAAATAGTGAGATTTAGCAAGAGAGGCAGAGAGAGAGAGAGAGAGCAAGAAATATTGAAAAAGGGAGGGAGAGAGAGAAAAAAGAGAGAGACAGAGTTAGGCACAAAGTCCTTAAGCAACACAGAGAGTTGGTGACAGAGAGAGAATGAGGCAGACAGTGAAAGAGAGAGAGATGACACAAAGATTGGCTGGGTGTTTAACAGTGAGGATGAGTGTCTTCGGCTACAGGAAAAAATAGATGGGATGGTCAAATGGGCAGCTAAGTGGCAGATGTAATTTAACCCTGAAAAGTCTGAAGTGATACACTTTGGAAGGATAATTTGACAAGGAAGCATTCAATGAACGGCATGACACTAGGAATTTCTGAGGAACAAAGGGACCTTGGCGTGTGTGTCCATCGATATCTGAAGGCGGAGGGGCATGTCAGTGGGGTGGTGAAAAAGGCATATGGGACACTTGCCTTTATCAATCGAGGCATAGATTACAAAAGTAAGGGGGTCATGTTGGAGTTGCATAGAACCTTGGTGAGGCCACAGCTGGAGTACTGTGGTACTGTGTGCAGTTCTGGTCGCAACATTATAGGAAGGATGTGACTGCTGTGGAGCGGCTGTAGAGAAGATTCACCAGGATGTTGCCTGGGATGAAACATTTAAGATATGAAGAGAGGATGGATACACTTGGGTTGTTTTTGCTGGAGCAGAGAAAACTGAAGGGCCACCTGAGTGACGTGTAAAAGATTTTGTGGGTGATCGACAGGGTGGATTGGGAGCAGCTGTTACCATTAGTTGAAGGGTAAGTCACAAGCGGGCATAGTTTCAAGGTGCGGGGCAGGAGGTTTAGAGGGGATGTGAGGAAAGCCTTTTTTTTCCCACATCATTGAAAAAGAACCTGGATGAACACTTGGCGCATCATAACATTCAACACTGTGAGCCAAGTGCTGGTAAATGGGATTAGGTAGGTAGTTCACGTGTTTCTCACATTTTGGTGCAGACTCGATGGGCCGAAGGGCCTCTCCTACATTGTGATTCCTTGTTTCTGTGATTCTGAGAGAGTGAGTGAGAAAGAGAGATAATAGAAAGAGAGGAGGAAGCGCACTGAAAGAGGGAGACAGAGGGAGGAGGAGAGATTGAGAGTTGGAGACACAGCAAGACAGGTCGAAAATGGAGACAGAGCGAGAGCGAGAGAGGCATAGAAAGAGATAGAGTTAGGCACACATTGTGAGAGAGAGACTGAGAGAATGAGACAGAGACAACGTAAGTGATAGAGACAGAGAGAGTTGGAGAGAGAGAGAGAGAGAGAAAGTGAAAGTGAGAAAGAAAGGGAAGGAGAGAGCAAGAAACAAACAGACAGGCAGAGGCAAAGAGAGAAACACTGAACTAGTGAAAGGAAAGTTTAGTTGGTGAGAAAGAGAAAGAAAGCGAGAGTAGAAGAAAGAAATAGAACAGAGAGACAAAGAGAGAGATAGAATGAGAGGGAGGGCGAGAGAGATAGATGCGCAGAGGGGAGATAGAGAGGGAGAGAGAGACATAGAGAGGGTAAAAAGGAAGAGTAAGAGACAGCAAGAGCCATAGAGCGAGAGGGAAAGAGTGAGAGATAGAGACAGGCAGAGAGAGAGAGAGAGGGAGAGAGATAGAAATTGGGAGAGACAGACATACAAACGGACAGAGTGTGCGAGAGGGGAGAGAGATAGAGTGGCGGAGAGAGAGAGAGAGAGAGAGATAGAAATTGGGAGAGACAGACATTCAAACAAAGAGAGTGTGCGAGAGGGGAGAGAGACAGAGTGGCAGAGAGAGAGAGGGAGAGAGAGAGGGAGAAGGCAGTAATACATAAAGACAAACACAGATCGATAAATAGATAGATGGGATGACAGGTAGGCAGGCAGGAAGGCAGATGGACAGGCAGACAAGCAGATTGACAAATACACAAATAGAGAGATAGATAAACAGATAGATAGATAGACAGACAGACGGGTATATAGATTGGTAGATAGATAGATAGACAGAAAGACAGATAGATAGACAGACAGACTGATTGAATGTCAGTTTGAGGGAAAGGAACTGAGAAGGAGAGCAAGAGAGGCAGAAAGACAAACAGACATACACACAGAGATTGAAAGTGATGGAGAAACGTGAGAGAGACGCAACGACATATGCACACTCACATCCACACTCAGTGTGTGTTTGTGTGTGTGTGTAAGAGAGAGAGTGAGAGAGAGAAATTGAGAGAACAAGACAAATGGAATTTTAGGTTGTGAGGCAGAGGACAGAGAGAGAGAAAATCACGTACACACACAAATGGAGACACCCACACAGAAAGAGAGAGAGATCTAAGAGAGATAAGGCGATAGAAAGGGAGAAAAATATAGTTACTGGGAGAGAAAGAAAGGGTGAGGCAGGGAGAGAGAAAGACAGAGTGAATGACTGATTGAAAGCTGGAGAAGGAGAGAGGCAGAGTGTGTGACATGGAGCGAGAGAGATGGAGAGAGAGGGATAGAGATAGTGAGAGAACGAGAATAGAGAGAGATGCGTAAATGCATTGAGTTGAGGAGACGGGGGAGATCGAGGGAGTGAGATTTAGAGACACAGCGAGAGGGGTAGAGAGAGGGAGAGACAGAGGGGGAGAGAGATAAAGAGACAGAGAGAAATGTTGAAAAAGAGGGGCAGAGAAAAGAGCGAGAGGGGCATAGATGGAGACAGGGTTAGACACAAAGTGTGAGAGCTAGACAGAGAGAGAGAAAGAGACAGAGAGAGAAAGAGTCAGAGAGACAGAGTGAGAGACAGACCGAGAGAAAGAGAGAGAGAGATAGAAGGAGAGAAGGAGACAAAGGGAAGTTTCAGGCATGAGAGACAGAGAAACAAACACACACACACATACATAGACACTGACACGGAGAAAGAGGGCTGAGAGAGACGGCGGTCGAAAGAATAAAAGGAGAGAGTTGATGGGAGAGAATGAGAGGGTGAGGCAGAGAAAGAGAGGGAGAGAGGCAGATAAATTAAGAGAGTCAGAGGAGGAGAGAGACAGACTGTGTTACATAGTGTGGGAGGGAAAGAGAAAGGGAGGGAGTTATAGGGAGGAGGAGAGAGTGAGTTAGATAAATTGCGGAAGAGACACAGACAGAAAAAGAGAGAAAGACATTGAAAAAGAGAGAAGGGGATATAAAAGAGAGAGGCAAAGAGAGAGACAGAGTGAGACACGGTGTGTGTGAGAGTGAGAAAGAGAGGGAGAAAGAAAGGGACAGAGAAAGAGAGAGAGATAGAGATATGAGCGAGAGAGAAAGTGACAAAAAAAAAGAAAGGGAAAGAGAGAGGAACAGACAAACAGACAAGCAGAGGCAGAGAGGGAGAGAGGCAATGAAAAAGATAAAGGAAAGTTTATCAAGCGAGGAAGAGAGAGAAGGCGAAATTGAAAGAGGGAAAAACAGAGACAAAGAGAGAATGACTGAGAAGGAGGGCGAGAGTGTGAGGCAGAGGAAGAGACAAGGATTGACACGCAGAGGGAGAGATAGAGAGAAAGGGGCAGATAGATAGAGTATAGACGAAGAGAAAGAGACAGCAAGAGTGATACAGCAAGAAGGGAAGTGTGAGAGATGGAGACACAGCGAGAGAGGTACAGAGAGAGATTCATAAAAGCAGAGAAAGTTAGCAAGAGAAGTGGAGAGAGGCAGAGAGAGATAGAGTGACAGAGAGACAGAAATATAGAGAGGGAAAACGAGGCACAAAATTCAGAGAAAGATAGGTTTATAGATAGATAGGTAGATATATAGATAGACAGGCAGGCAGAGTGAGGGAGAGGGAAACAAAAAGGATATAGAGACAGAGAGAGAGGGAGATAGAAAGTGGGACAGAAACAGAGTGCGGAAGTGAGAGGGGAAAAAAAGAGACAGGGTGAGCGAGAGCCAGAGAGAGAGAAAGAGAAAGGAAGAAGGAGTGAGCGTCAAAAGACAGAGGGAGGGATAAAGAGTTCAAGAACGACAGAGGAGGAAGGGAGAGACACAGCAAAAGAGAGAGAGTGAGATGTGCATGGAGAAAAAGGGAGACAGGTAGTGGGGGAAGGGAGAGAGAGAGAGAATGAGAGAAATTGGTAGTGAGATAGTTTCGCATTTGATTGTGGCGTGGAATCAGTTTTTGAGGGATTTTGAATATTTCCAGATATTTTATTCATTGAATTTAGTAATACACTGCCACCCTTAACCCACTGTAATCGCACAACTGAACGTCCACAGTTAAAGAGAACATTTACACCACAGGGTGTAATAGAACAGCGTGGAGAGAGGCAGTCTACCATTTGCAATTTGATCAATATTTGGCAACAATCAAGTGACGGACATCACTGAAACAATAGGAGATCTAGATGAGGGACTGATGGTGTTTGAGTGGACAGCATATTATCTGGGTGAATACAGCTCTTGTTTTTTTTTAATTAGTTAATTACTTTGATAAGTAGAGTCCAGTCCTTGGATCCTGGGAGCTCCATTTAAAATAGACATTTTGTTTCATTAAACTCAAAGTCATTATCTGTTTGTTCATATATTTTTAAAAAATATTTGAACAATGCTGCAATTTCAAAGTCCCTGAGGTGATCCCCCAGGGTATAAGTTAAAGGCTTTGGGAATCTATCACCTCAGCGTTTAAGGCAGAGATTACCAGCAGCACAAAGGGGCACATCACTTCGCACTGAAACGATGGAAACAATTGATGTGGCTGAGAAAATATTGTACACAATCCTTGCTGTTATAGGTGTTCCTGGTGAGTGACCATACCTACTGAAGTTGTGTAAATCTGTATGTGAGCGGCTCTCTCATTTTAAACTGTGACTGAAAATACCACTTGCTGATCTGGTGCTCACTGTCATAGACACACTGAGGCCAGACCTGCTGAGTTTTTCCAGGTAATTCTGTTTTTGTTTTGGATTTCCAGCATCCGCAGTTTTGTTTTGTTTTTATCTCAGTGATATAATTTGTTGAATTAAAATGTATTGAATGTTTCTGTGGCTTTATTCAATTTTGTCAACTGAAAATAAACCTTTGCTTGTAACTCGCAGGCTCTCTGATGAAATATGTCCTAGTATTCAGTGGAAAATTGTGCAATGTTAAAGTGGACCTTAGTGAAGGCAGAATCTCTGAAGGAATGTTTAGTGGGAGTCAGAGGAAAAATACCCTGAGCGTGGGTCATTAATCAGAGTGGAATACCTGGCCCCAGTCTCTGCTCTTTCACTGACTATACTTGTTAGTGTCAAATTGTCTTAACTGTGGGTTAGTAACCAGAGTGGAATACCTGACTCCAGTGACCATATATTTCTGGGTCTTTCTGTTGGTGTCAAATTGTACTAAGTGTGAGTCAGTAACCAGAGTGGAATACCTGTCTCCAGTGAACAAATATTACTGGCTTTATCTGTCAGTGTAGAATTGTACTGAGTGTGGGTCATTAATCAGCGTGGAATACCTGGCACCAGTCACCACTCTATCACTCACTGCATCTGTTAGTGTCAAATTTTACTGAGTGTGGGTTAGTAACCAGAGTGGAATAACTGACTCCAGGCAAAATTTATTCATGGTTATATCTGGCAGTGCAGAATTGCATTGAGCGTAGGTCAGTATCCAGAGTGGAATAGCTGCTCCAAGTGATAATGTATGACTGGGAACATTTGTCGGTGTCGAAATGAACTGATTTGGGTCAGTAACTGCACCGAAATGATTCGTTTCGATTTGGAAATCATGTTTGTTTTTACTGATGAACAGTCTTTCCATTCCTTGGAGCTCTCTCTGTGTTTTACCTTATGTATAGTCGGACAACAGGAAGTGTTTTGATGTTGGTTGAAGATATTTGGTAGTGAGTGTATGACATTAAATGTCTGGATTTAGTTCCATTTTCTATTGAGCTGCTCCAACAGAAATAGATGTCAACCTGTTCCTGACATTTACACAATCCGGCATCACTCTTACAGTGTTCCAATGTTCTTTTTGATTGTTTTATAAGACCAGAAGAGATCGGAGCAGCTGAAGGTCATTCCGCCCATGGAGTCAGCTCAGCCATTCAGTGAGATCATTGCTGATCTGATCATCGTCACCTCCACAATCCTGCCTTTCCCCCATAACCTTTGATTCTCTGACTGATTAAAAATCTGTTGAGCTCAGCCTTGAATATATTTAACGACTCATCATCTACAGCCCTCTAGTGGAGCTAATTCCACAGATACACTAAGCTCTGAGAAAATCTCTGCTTTAAACTGGTGAACGCTTTCTCTGAGATGATGCCCACTCGTCCTAAACCCTCCCACAAGGGGAAACAGCTTCTCAACATGTACCGTATCAAGCCCCCTCGGAATCTTATATGTTTCAGTAAGATCCCCTCTCATTCTATTAAACTGCAATGAGTACAGGCCCAATCTAATCAATCTCCCCACATGAAAAAAATCCCTCCACATCCGGCACCAGCCTTTAACCTTCTGTGGGCTGCCTCCACTTCCAGTATATCTTTTCTCAAATAAGTGGACCAAAATTGTTGACATTATGCTAAGTGAGTGCCTTGTATAGTTCTAGCATGACTTCCCATTTTTATAATCCATTCCCTTTGAAATTAAAGCCAACATTTTATTGCCTTTCCCTATAAACTGCTGAAATGAACACTTTCATATTCATGTATGCGGGCTCCAAAATCTCTCTCTGCTGCAGCTTTCTGCAGTCTTCTGAAAACATCTTTAGCCAGAGAGTGGAGAATCAATGGAATTCATTGCCACAGAACGCTGTGGAGGCCAGGTCATTGAGTCTATTTAAGACCAAGATAGATAGGTTTTTGATTGGTAAGGGGATCAAAGGTTACAGGGAGAAGGCGGGAGAACGAGGTTGAGAAACTTACCAGCCATGATTGAATGGCGGAGCAGATTTTTCTCCATTTAAGTAATATTGAGCTCCTCTATTCTTCCTGACAACATGCATAAACCCACAGTTTCCGATAATATCTGCCATCTGCCAAGTTTTGCCAACACACTTAACATTTCTATATGCCCCTGTAGGCCCTTTGAGTCTTCCTCAGCACTTGCCTTCACACCAATTTGTGTGATAACTGGAAATTTGGCGAAAGTACATTCACTTCCATCATATAAACCATTAATATATATTGTAAGTAACTGTGGTCCCAGCACTGATCCCTGTGGCATTCCACGACTTACAGTTTACTATTCTGAAAATGCCCCCCTTATCTCAGCTCTCTGTCTTCTATTAGTTAGCAAATCCTCTATCCATGCTAGTGTACTACCACCAAGACCATGAGCTCTTATCTTATTAAGCAGCCGTGTGTCTGGTACCTTATTGAATGCCTTCTTGGAAATACAAGAATATTGCATATCCTGTTTCCCCTTTATCCATTCTGCTTTTTACTTCCTCAAATAATTCTACTAAATTTGCCAGGCACAATTTCCCCGTCATCAAGCCATGCTAACTCTGCTTGATTATATTATGTATTTTAAATGCTCTGCTATCACGTTCCTTGTAATAGTCATGAATTATTTTTTAAACGTCTGCCATTGTTCATCACCCGTCTTTTCTGTTGAACTCCTTTCCCAGTCTAGTCCAGCCCACTCTGCCCTCATTCCTTTGTAATTATCCGTTTATAAGTTTAGCACATTTGTTTCGGACCCACTTTCATCTCAAACTGAATGCTAAAATATACCATATTCTGGTGAATTTTTTTCCGAGAGAGCCTTTTACACTGAGACCATTTATTAACCTGCCTCATTACACATTAACAAATCCAAAGTAGACTGATCCTTGATTGGATCCACAGCAAATTATTCTAGGAAACTCTCCCGGATACACTCTATGATTTCCTGATCGTGGCTCCATCTGCCAATGTGATTTTCCCAAACAACATGGAGATTCAAGTCACCCATAATTAATATACTTCAATTTTTTCATGTCATAACTATCTCCTGAATTATTCTTTCCTACGGTATGACTACTGTTAGGCACCCTGTAGACTACTCCCACTATTGTCTTCACCCCCTTGTTATTTCTTCCCTCTACCCATGTGAATTCTACGTCTGCAAATCCAAAATAATCTCTTGCTATCCAACATATTCGATCTCGTCGAAAAAAGCTATCCTACCACCATTTTCATCCTCCTGTCCTTTTGAAAATCACATGCCCCTGAATAATTTGTTATCAGTTTTGATCACCGTAATGGCGATAAGATCATTCCCATGAACCTCTATTTTTGCCTTTAATTTATTTGTTTGGTTCTGAATACTGCCAGCAATTAAGTAATGAGGCATCAATTTTGACTTGTTTACCATTTCCCCATTTGACACAATTTGCTGTTGTGTTTTTTATGTTTCTACACATTCCAGATATCATTACCTAAATAGCTGCCCTGCAAAATTCCCACATCGTTTTGCTTCTTAAACCTACTTCTCCCCTCTCCAGAAATCCCGCCCACCTATTTATCTTAAAACACTCTCTAGAGCCCTAGTTATTCAATTCACTGGAATCCGCATTTTTAAAGTGAAGCCCTTCCCACCAGAATAGCTCCCTCCTATCCCAGCACTGGCACCGGTGCCCCTTCAACTGAAACCCATTTTTCCCAAAACAAACTTTGAGCACATATTTAAATCAGTGACTTTATTTATCCTATGGCAGTTTGCCTGTTGTTCAGGCAGGAAACCCAAGATTTTTATCTCAGAGGTTTTGCTTTTCAATTAAGCTCTTAATTGTTCGAATTCTTTCAGCAGAATTTCATTTCTAGGACTGTCAATGTCGCTGGCATCAACGTGGATGGTGACAAGTTGATTTATCTCCTCAACTCCAAGTTCCTCTCCAGCCCTGAGGAGATGTCCTGGCTTCGGGCAGGAAAGAGAGCCTTCGGAACTCATGCAATGAACAATACCCCTTGCCAATTATACTGTCCCCTACCACTACGGAATTTCCTAATTCCACCCCCAGCTTGAACGGCTGCCTGTACCACGGTGCTGTGGTCAGTTCGCTCATCCTCCCTGCAGTCCCCGCTTTCGTCCACACATTTTCCAAGAACCTAGCCACTGTTGAACAGTTGCAGGGGCTGAGGTCCCTCGAACACGCCCCCCTTGGTCCCCAGACCTACGTCACCTGCGGTCAGAAGCTCCTGTCCCTGATCCCAGACCAAATTTGAATTTCCTGATCTGAGGGGTGTGACCACCTCCTGGAGCAAAGTGTCCAGGTAACTTTCCCCTCCCTGATGTGGCACAATATCTGCAGCTCGGACACCAGCTCCTTAACTCGGATCCGAATGTTCTCGAGCTGCAAACTCTTGCTACTGATGTGCTCGCTCTGGATCACCTTGGTGTCCAACAGGCCAACATGCTGCTGCAGCTACACATTAGCTGTCCTGCCATCGCTAATGTACTTTAATTAATTAATTAACCAATTACATTAGCATCCCTGCTCGTTACACTTGAATAATCTCCCCCTAGAAGCACTTGATTGTTTTTATTATTTTGCACAACAGTACCGAATTTATACTTAAGAAGCTTTTTTCAGAGGAAAACTACCCTACAGACCTCAAAACAAACTAAAGATTTCACTTTTACTTTAACGACTACACATATCCACCGAGTGCTGTTCTCGCGCTCTTTTCCCTCTCTGCTCTTTCAAGGTCTATCGCCTCTCTCTGGACTCTTTAATGATCTCATTTTAATGGGTGATACAAAAGTAGGGGAAAGGCAAGTGGTGAAGATGACAAAACGTTTCCACAGAGGGGTAGAGATAGGTTAAGTCAGTGGGCAAGCACTTGGCAGCAGGAATATAACATGGGAAAATGTGAGGTTATGCACTGTGGCACGAAGAATAGAGGAGCTGAATATTATTTAAATGGGGAAAGACTGCAGGAAGCTGCAGCACAGAGGGATTTGGGAGTCTGTCTGCATGAATCCCCCCCAAAAAAACAAACATATAATTTCAGCAGGTAATAGGGAAGGTGACAGGATTGTTGGCATTTATTCAAAGGGAATGAGGAAAACATTGGGTGGTCTTGGTAACACTTTGCACAGCATAAGTTAGGCCATGACTAGAATACTGTAAACAGTTTTGGCCCCTTATCTAAGGAAGTATATACTGACATTAGAGGCAGCCCAGAGAAGTATCACTAGATAGAGCCAGGAATGGAGGGATTTTCTTCTGTGGCGAGGTTGAGTAAATTATACCTGTACTCACTGGAGTCTGGAAGAATGAGATGCAGCTTTATTGAAACAAATAAGATTCTTGGGGAGTTTGGCAGGGTAGATGCTGAGAAGTTGATTCCCCTTGCGGAGGGTCGGGGACCAGAGGGCATAATCTCAGAGTTAAGGGTCTCCTATTTAACACAGAGAGCAGGAGGAATTTCTTCGCTCAGATCGTAGTGAATCTGTGGATTATTCACTGTTGATGGCATTGGAGGCTGGGTCTTTCATAATATTCAAGGCTGAGATAGGCAGATTTTTAATCAAAAAGTTATCAAAAGATTCTGCGAAATGGAAGAAAAGTGGAGTTAAAGATTATCATGTCAGCAATGACCTCATTAAATGTTGAACAGATTCGTTGTCTGAATAGCCTACTTCAGCTAATAGTTTTAATGATCTCTTGGTTTCATGCTCTCTCCTCTCCCCCTGCTCAGTAATGCTCTGTGGCCACACTCTCCGTGTGGTCGAATGGTCGCTCACTCAACTCGCACTGTCTCACTTTAAATGTTCCCGCTGTTCCTTCGGCTTTCTCACTGTTAATGGCACTGCTGTTTCTCGCACTGTCCCACTCTCAATGCCTGGTCTGTTCCTCTCTCACTCACAGAGTCAGAGGATCACAGAGTATCGGAGTTATACTGCATAGAAACACATTCTACGGCCCATCATGACCGTGCCAGGCGTCAAGTACCTATCTATTCTAATCCCATTTATCAGCTCTTGGCCCCTAACCCTATAAGCGATGCCGTTTCAAGTGCTCATCTAAATACTTCTTAAATGTTGTGAGGGTTCCTGCCTCTACCACCCCTTCAGGCAGTGTGCTGCAGATTCCAACATCATTCTGGGTGATTTCCCCCACCCCCTCAAATCCCGCTAACCGCCTCACTGCTTCTCTCGCTGTTTCTCTCACACTCTCTCGCTCCCTATGGCCCCGTTGCTCCTCTCTCACTGTTAATGGCCCTGCTGCTACTCTCTCACTGTTAATAGCCCCGCTTCTCCTCTCTCACTCTTCTCCAGTACACTGGCACCCCTCGAATGGCCAGAATATTTCAAAATAAGTGTCAGAGCCATTGCACCCTCCTCCCTTGCCTCATATTACAGCCTAGGATACATCTCATCTGGGCCTGTGGATTTATCCACTTTCAAGCAAAAACCACTAATACTTCCACCCTTTCAATGCTAATTTGTTCAATTATATCACAGTCCCCTTACCTGATTTCAGCCTACATCATCCTTCTCCACAGTGATCACAGATGAAAAGTAAGCTTTTATAACCTCACCTATGTCCTTCGGTTACAGCACAATCTGCCATTTTGTTCCCTGATGGGTCCTACTCTTTCCCTGGTTATCCTCAGGCCCTGAATTTATTTATAAAATGCCTTGGGTTTTGTTTTACCTTTCCCACCAGTGTTTGGTAATGTCTCCTGTTCGCTCTCCTAACTACTTGTTAACTACCACACCCCTCCCCCACCACGCACTTTTTATGCTTCTCCAGGGCTTCCGCGCTGTGTTAACCCCCCTGTATCTACCATCAGTCACTTTTCTTTTTCCTTATCCAATCCTCTATATCCCTTGACAACCAGTATCCCCTGGAATTGTTTGTCCTACCCCTCACCTCTACGGGAACATGTTGGCCCTGAACTCTCACTATTTCCTTTCTGAATGACTCCCGCGGGCCTGTTGGAGACTTTCCTACAATTAGCTGCTCCCAGTCCACTTTGGCCACATCCTGTCATAAAATATTGAAGTCGGCCTTCCCCAATTTCAGGATCTTTATTTACAAGCCATCTTTGTCATTTTCAATAACTACCTTAAAACCGCAGGAACTATGGTCTCTCTCCCCGAAATGCTTTCCCCCACTGACACTTATACCAATTTCCTGGCTTCATTCCCTAAGATTACGTCCAGTGCCGCCCCTTCTCTCGTAGGGCTTTAGCGTTGGCTCAAAAAGCTCTCTTTCAAGCACTTTAAGAATTCCACCACATCGAAGCCTCTCACACTAAGACTATCCAACATAACATTGGTGAATTGAAATTTCCTACTATTATTAACTTTGTACACATCTCTGAGATTTTCCTACATATCCGCTCCTCCAGCCCCACTGACTCTTTGGAGGCATTTAGTGCACCCCCAGCAAAGTGATTGCTGACTGTATTTAAGTTCTCTACAGATGGCCTCATTTGAGGAACCTTCTAAAATACCATCACTCCTTATGGCATTAATTTACTTCTTGATCAATCGTGCAATGCCACCTTCCATTTTAAACCCCCATCACCAAGTCACCATCAGCCCCTGTCATGCCTGAACATTCTATACCCTGGAACATTGAGCTGCCAGTCCTGCGCCACCACCAACCATGTCTCTGTGATAGCAACAATATCATATTCCCATGTGTTAATCAGCACCCTCAATTCATCTGCCCTACTTTTAAGACACCTTTCATTACAATAGCAGCGAACCAGCCTTGCTGTATTCCCCTGTGCCTTAACAGGTCTACGTTTGCTCTGCCTTCCAGACTCACTTAGTTCCTCTTCTATATTAGGCTGTGCACCACCCTCTACTATACCTTCACACATTATTACATAAAAATACCAAATTAGTTTTACCCTCCCCCCACAACCCCACCCCAACATCACTCGCAAAGCTCCCCACAAAGATGTTGCTCCTGTGCCAGTTCAGGTGCAACCTGCCCGGTGTGTACAGGTGCCAACTTTGCCAGAAACATACCCTGATCAAGGAACCAGAAGGCCTCCCCCCCTACAACATTTCTTCAGCCATGCATTCATCTTCTCTATCCTCATATTTCTATACTCACTTTCACGTGACAAGGGGGTCATCCAGAGGTTGCAACCTTTGAGGTCCTGCTTTTTGATCTATTGCCTAGCTCCCTAAGTTCATTTTGCAGAACCTCATCCCTCTTTCTACCTAAGTCGTTAGTACCAATGTGAACCACGACCTCTGAGTTTTCCCTCCCTCTTCAGAATGCCCTGCATCTGTTCTTTGATATCCTTGACCCTGGTACCAGGGAGGCAACACACCATCCTGCAGTCAGGTCTACGGCTGCAGAAGCTCCTGTCTGAACCCCTCACTAGTTACTTTCCTACCACTATTGCTCTTGCACTCTTACCCCTCCCCACTTGTGCAGCTGAGACACCCACAGTGTCTGGAATTTGACTCTGGTTGCACTCTCCAGAGGAACATTCACCTTTACCTTTTGGCAACACAGAAAAACAAGGTTTCCTCATTACCTGCCTGGTGCTTTCCTCATTCCCGCACTTCCTCAAGCTGCTGAGTGACCACATCTAAAAATGTTCTATCCATGTAACTCTCAGTCTCGTGGATGCAACGCTGTGTCTCCAGCTGACGCTAACGCTCTGAAACCCATTGCTCAAGCTGGTGAATCCAGTGACACTTCCTGCACATGTGGTCATTCAGATTGCAATGCGTGTCGAAGAATCGTCATGCAAATCACATGACTGTGTCCCTTTGCCATACGTTTGTTTGATTTTTATTAAAAAAAAACTGTTTCCCTAAATTTAAGCCAAGTAAAAATACGATTTAGCTTTTTTCTGGCAAAATCATGTCAAATGCGATAACTGTTACCTACTGTAATGTAGTTTTAAAATGGAGAAAAAAGAAAGCACCTTACTCACTAACTACAAACCAGCTCTCTCCCTTGTCCTGACATCGCTCCTTTCGAATTCCAGCACCGCCCAGTGCCTGTGTAAGAACAGACTCCCTGACAGGTAAACTCCACTATCGCTCTCTATACAGCCACTCTGCTCCCTCACAGGTAAACTCTGCTACACACTTTATTCAGCCGCTCTGTTCCCTCACAGCTAAACTCCACTACACACTTTATACAGCCGCTCTGTTCCCTCACAGGTAAACTCCACTACACACTTTATACAGCCGCTCTGTTCCCTCACAGGTAAACTCCGCTACACACTTTATACAGCTGCTCCACTCCCTCACAGGTAAACTCCACTATCACTATTTATACAGCCACTCCGCTCCCTCACAAGTAAACTCCTGCTCTATATGCACCCGCTCCACTCTCACTCTTTATACAGCCGCTCCACTCCCTCACAGGTAAACTCCTGCTCTATATGCACCCGCTCCACTCTCACTCTTTATACAGCCGCTCCACTCCCTCACAGGTAAACTCCTGCTCTTTAAACACCCACTCACATCTGGCTGTTTTTTGTTATTTCGCCTTTATTGTTTGTTTAATTTCTCCCTATCCTTAAAGTACTAAATTTAATTATAAGCAACAAGTGATGGTAAAAGAGCTGCTAATTTAAATCTAAAAACAAAGCTAAAAGCTGAAATACTCACCAGCCAGTTGCCTGCCTGTCCTCCTGTAACCAAACTCTGTTTTGGTGCTGAAATCCTGACCTCACTTTCAGGGTCAGAGACGGAGAATGTTTAATTATTAATTTCCAGGTCCTTCTCCCCTCTTTCTGACAGTTAATTTACTGGGAATCGTGATCCTGTCCCGGGAAAAATGCGGCCTCTCCACCTGCACCACTCGCTACCTGGTGGCCATGGCAACGGCGGATCTACTGGTCATTTTCACAGACGTCATACTGAACAAGATCAATAGATATTATTTCCCACTGAGTTTCCTGTACCTCACTCCTGTGTGTAGTGTTCGTGTTGTCCTAATGGTTGCAGCCACGGGATGTTCTGTCTGGTTCACCATCACTTTCTCCTTTGATCGATTTGTGGCCATTCGCTGCCAGAAGCTGAAAACAGAATATTGCACCGGGAAAACAGCAGCTGTGGTTCTAGCGACGACCAGTATCCTGCTTGGTTTAAAAAGCATCTCCTGGTACTTTACACTGGAACCTGGACAGATAATCGACAATGTCCCGTGGGGCTGTAAGACAAAGCCAAGCGTTGTTACTGATCCCGGATGGGTTGGATTTAACTGGTTTGAGACGGTTTTAACCCCATTGCTCCCATTCGGTTTAATTCTGCTGATTAACGCTCTGACTGTCAGACACATTTTAGTGACCAGTCGAGTCCGGAAGGGACTGAGGGCTCAGAGTAAGGGAGAGAATTGCAGTGACCCAGAGATGGAGAGCAGGAGGAAGTCTATGATATTACTGTTCACCATATCTGGCACTTTCATCCTCCTCTGGTCAGTGACTGTTATAAATTTCTTCTGTGCTGAAGTGAAATGGTTACTTTCCCTCACCGATCATGGAAAAGTATTACGACAACTCGGATATATGCTGCGGAGTTTAAGTTGCTGCACAAACACATTTATTTACGCTGTGACTCAGTCCAAGTTCCGAAAGCAGATGAAGAAAGCGGTGAAATATCCGGTTACATCAATTATTCAATTAATGAAGAAAAAAACCTGACTGTCAGACCTCTTGGCCAATCAGAGAGTTCCAGCCGCTGACAGACAGGCGCTTGCGCCAATGAGGGAGCTCCGCATGCTGACTGACAGTCGCTTCATCCAATCAGGGAGCTTCTGTCTTTTGGCCGAGTCACATGAACCAATCAGGGTATTCATCCTGTATTCATCTCAACCAATCAGGGAGCGCCAACTGCTGACTGATAGACAGTTCAGCCAATCAGTTCATTCCAACACCTAAATGGCATCAGCTTCATCCAATCACTTTGCTGCAACCAGTGACTCACCGACAGTTCAGCCAATCAGCGCTATTCACCATTGACCACAGAAGTATCAGCCCATCAGGGAGCTGAACACCGTCACCGACAGCCACATCAGCCAATCAGTAAGCTGCAAACGCTGCGGTCAGCACTTCAATTAATCAGACACCACAAACCAATTCCCACCATCTAGCGCGGAGTTTCGTTCAATCATAGCGTTCAATAATTGACTGATAGCTCCTCAAACAAACAAATGGAGAGTCCCGAAGGTGTGAGGGACACCTGTCCTGCCCAATTGGAGCGTTTCAGCATGAGAGTGACAGCTCTAATATCCAATTGGAGAGATGGAACAGCCCTGGAATTTCCTTGAATAATGAAAATCCCTCTTCAAAATCCGAACAACAGCCGAGCGCCTTGCTCACCTCAGCAAAACCTATCCCTGCCCACTTTGCGATTGACAGCAGCGTAAGCCAATGACTGAGTTGCTTGCAGATCATTGGCCAATCAAAATCTGGCCCAATTGCTTCGATTCAGAAAGGGTCACCAACAAACCACTGTCATGATGTTATGACGCTCTATCCTGGCTAGAGTTTGGTCAACAATCCTCCGTCGCATCTGTTCCGATGATGCTACCTTCAAAAACAGTTCCTCTGACATGTCCTCCTTCTTCCTTAACCGAGGTTTTCCACCCACGGTCGTTGACAGGGCCCTCAACCGTATCCGGCCCATCTCCCGCGCATCCGCCCTCATGCCTTCTCCTCCCTCCCAGAAACATGATAGGGTCCCCCTGGTCCTCACTTATCACCCCACCAGCCTCCGCATTCAAAGGATCATCCTCCGCCATTTCCGCCAACTCCAGCATGATGCCATCACCAAACACATCTTCCCTTCACTCCCCCTATCGGCATTCCGTAGGGATCGCTCCCTCCGGGACACCCTGGTCCACTCCTCCATCACCCCCTACTCCTCAACCCCCTCCTATGGCACCACCCCATGCCCACGCAAAAGATGCAACACCTGCCCCTTCACTTCCTCTCTCCTCACCGTCCAAGGGCCCAAACACTCCTTTCAAGTGAAGCAGCATTTCACTTGCATTTCCCCCAACTTAGTCTACTGCATTTGTTGCTCCCAATGTGGTCTCCTGTACATTGGAGAGATCAAACGTAAACTGGGCGACCGCTTTGCAGAACACCTGCGGTCTTTCCTCAAGAATGACCCAAACCTCCCTGTCGCTTGCCATTTTAACACTCCACCCTGCTCTCTTGCCCACATGTCTGTCCTTGGCTTGCTGCATTGTTCCAGTGAAGCCCAACGCAAACTGGAGGAACAACACCTCATCTTCCGACTAGGCACTTTACAGCCTTCCGGACAGAATATTGAATTCAACAACTTTAGGTCGTGAGCTCCCTCCCCCATCTCCACTGCCTTTCTGTTTCCCCCTTCCTTTTTTTTCCAATAAATTATATAGATTTTTCTTTTCCCACCTATTTCCATTATTTTTAAATATTTTAAAATCTTTTATGCTCTCCCCACCCCCACTAGAGCTATACCTTGAGTGCCCTACCATCCATTCTTAATTAGCACATTCATTTAGATAATATCACCAACTTTAACACCTATGTGTTCTTTTGTTCTATTGTTGTTGAAATCTTTTGATGATCTGCTTCTATCACTGCTTGTTTGTCCCTACAACCACACTCCCCCTCCACTTCTCTCTTTCTCTCTCTCTCTCTCTCTCTCTCTCTCTCTCTCCCCCCCACCCCCCCCGCCCCCCCCATCACACACACACACCTTAAACCAGCTTATATTTCAACTCTTTCTTGGACTCGAAATCAAGTTCTGTCGAAGGGTCATGAGGACTCGAAACGTCAACTCTTTTCTTCTCCACCGTGCTGCCAGACCTGCTGAGTGTTTCCAGGTAATTCTGTTTTTGCTTTGAATCCTTAAAGCGAGACGGCCCTGGGAATTACAGCAGAGCAACTACATTTCACTGATTCTAATTAAAGCTGGAACCGAAAGGCAGAAATTCAGAGATTGAAATAGGAGGCACACAGGGAAAAGGAAGGATCAAGTTAACTAACAGAATCACAGAACTGTTAACAAGTTGAAGGCAGCCATTTGGCCCATCGTGTCTGCACTGACTCTCTCAATGAGCAAATCACCGAGTTCTATTCTCCAGCCTTCTCCCCATAACCTGCACTTTCTTCATTTTCAGATAACAATCTAATTCCCGAATGAATGCTCATTTCAACCTGCCTCCACCAGCTCTCAATCACTGTTTTACAGAATTCAAACCACTCACTGCTCTCCTCCAGGGAAACAAAACCCAGTCTATTTAATCTCACTTCATGTTGCCCCAGTCCAGGCAACATCCTGGTAAACCTCTGCACTCTCTCTAGTGGAATCACATCCATCCCATAATGCAGATTGCAGAACTGCAAGCAATACTCTAGCTGTGGCCTGACCAGCGTTTTATATAGTTCAAGTATAACCTCTCTGCTCTTATACTCTATGCCTCATCTAATGTCGGCAAGTATCCCATAAGTCTTCACAACCAGCTGATCTACATGTTCCGCTACCTTAAGGGACCTGAGGTTATGCACACCCAGGTCCCTCTGATCCTCGGCACTTCCCAAGTATATTCATCGTGTACTCGTGAATTAGTCATGAAAACTAATATTAAGGATATAAAGTAAAGCTAATTGTAGTATTGGTCTTGAAAACATAAGGGGAGAAAAGAAAGGTATATCGGTATTTCAGCTGATAAGCAACTACATCAAAAGATTTCTGAACTGTGAGGAGGATTGAATAGCATTTCAATAGGGCATGGACAAGTTAGTGGAATGAGTAGGCAGGTGGTAGATGAAGTTCAATACAAATAGATGCGATATGATTCATTCTAGTAACTAGAACATGAGGAGAGCCTTCCTTGTCCTGCAAAAGTGAATCACCTCACACTTATCCAGATTAAATTCCATTTGCCAATGATCAGCCCAGCTGACCAGCACTTCTATATCCTCCTTTAATCTGGGGCTATCCTAGGCACTATCTTCCACACTACAAATATTCGTGTCACTTGCAAGCTTAATGATCAACCATCCTACATTCAATTCTAAATCATTTATATATACCACAAACAGCAAGGGACCCAGCACCAATTCCTGTAACTTTTCCAAGCTCAAACCTGGAAACCTGGAGGCTTATCTAGCCTCTATACAGTAACTTCACATTCCTTGCCCAGAGCTCGATGTAATCTTTCAACTAGAGTCCAAACTAGTGATTTATACAGGTTGAACTAACTTCCTTGCACTTATACTCTATTTTACGATAAATACAGCTGTGCTTTAGTTACTGATTTCTCAAAATATACTGCCACCTTCAATGGCTTGTCCCTCTGCTCATACCCCCTTCAGAGATGTATCCTTCATTTTGTGCTGTCTCTCCTCATGTTCCAGCTACTACAATGAATCATATCGCATCTATTTGTATTGAACTTCATCTACCACCTGCCTATCCATTCCACTAACTTGTCCAGGCCCTTTTGAAATGCTATTCAATCCTCCTCACAGTTCAGCAATCTTTTGATTTAGTTGCTTATCAGCTGAAATACCGATATACCTTTCTTTTCTCCCCTTATAATGTTTTCAAGACCAATACTACAATTAGCTTTACTTTATATCCTTAATATTAGTTATCATGACTAATTCACGATATGCACTAAATTGACCCATCTGTATGTTGGCTATCAAGTTAACTTTTCCAAGTCAGATCGAACATTATACCCTGTGGATCAGTTATTATGCCCAATAAAAGATACACGTACAATTGTATTCCTCTGCACAGGGTCTGAAACCCAACTTAGCAACCAAATGTCAATTTATGCTAGAGTGTATCATTTATCTTTATTATTTAGCATTCATCCGTTTGTATGTGTGTGTGTGTTTGTGTACCTGCAGTCAGGATAAACCCCAGCCGAGGGAGATTGCTGAAAGCGTGGTTGTGTGTGCATGTTTGTATTTGTCTGTGTGAGTAATTATGTCTATTTAGGTTTCTGTCCATCTGTGTGTGCGAATGTGTGTGACAATGTGTATGTGTGTTTGTGCGTATGTCCGTGGCTGTGTGCGTCTGTGTCTGCCTGAGTGCTTGTCCGTGTATGAGTACGTGCGTGCGTATATTTGCGTGGGTGTTTATTTGAGGATATGTCTGCCTGTGTGTGTGCCTGTGTGCATGTATGATTTTTGTGTGCGTGTGTGTATGTGTTTGTGCATGTTTGTGCGTGCCTATCGGAGTGTAAACATCCATTTATTTATCTGTCCGCCTGTACGTTTGTGTCTCTTTATGTGTGTGTGTGAGAGAGAGAGCGTACATATCTCTGTCTATCGATCTGTGTGCGCGTGTGCGCAGTGTGTTTCTGTGCCATGTCAACATGACAGCATCCTACAGTGGGAGAGCGCTGACAGTGACTCTGTTTTGTGTAGGTGCCTGTGTCTGTCAGCCTGTTCGTCTTCCTGTGTGTGTGTGTGTGTGTGTGTGTGGGAGAGAGAGAGAATGAAAGAGTGAGAGAGAGAGAGATAAATTGTTGTTCCAGTACACACTATGTTTTTTATTTAGGAAATACCTTGTTAATGTTCTGCCATCAATCTGATCTCTGTGTAAAAAAAAGTACAAGGCAGTGCTTGTTCTGAAATGAGAATTATAAGCCTATCCCGTTTATAAGTGTGTTTAAAATTATCAGAGTAACGCATGCTGCATCAAAAAAGATTGAACGTTAATACACTATTAGTCAAAGTGGAACAGTCATGTACAAAAGACAAAAATATGTTAGAAAAACTCATCAGATCTGACAGAATGTGTGGAGAGAAAGACTGAGTTAAAGTTTTGAGTCCGTATGACTCTTCTTCAGAGGTCCCAAGAGTAGTCATGCAGACTCGATACACTAATATTGTCTTTCTCTCCACAGATGCTATCAGAAATGCTGAGCTTCCAAGCATATTTTCGTTTGCTTCAGATTTTCAGCATCCGCATTATTTTGCCATTATGTAACAGTCATGTACTGCACCTTAACATGTTTTATGAATAAAGTATATCATTTTTTGGAAAACTAGAGTTTTACACAGTTTCCATTCTCCTTTCTCCAATTTCTCACAGACATTCATTGTGTCCATTTAATCCCGTCTTCACCCTGTCTTAAACCTCTTAATTGCCTAACGTTTTCCAGCTCTGAAATAAGCTCAATGACATAAAATATAAAGTCATTAAGTTTTGAATAGAAACACAAGGAAAAAGCCAGGTCTTCAGTAGTCAACAACGTGTCTTATGAATGTCAGTGACAGGACTGGCTTAAGACGTTCTGAGACGCTGAGGTATGTCAAGCTTAAAACGGCCCATTCCGTAAAAGGTTTCCTTTCTAATGCTCACAGAAAGTGGACTGCAAATTTTATCTTCGCAAATTTGCAACAGTAAAGGCACAAATATCACATTGATTTGGAACTAAAATACGTCTTACAAAATAACTGTTTGCATTAGGTAATAATTTCAAATAAATATATGTTCACAATTAGTTAATTGGTAAAAATGAAAACTGTTGACGACAGAAACAGAAAAGCTGTTAGACCAATCAGCAGCTTATTAAGAGGAAGCAGTAATACAAACTGCAGCAAATCTGTCTGCACATCATATGATTCGAAACCATTCAAATGTTTTCTTTCGTGAGGTTGGGAAAGCAACATGACCGATGATGTCCTCAAGTAATAAGCTACCAAATGTATCACTTTGGATGTACATAATGCTGAGGGCAGATCACTATCCTTGCAGCAAACTTTAGCCAAATTCATAGAACTCAATCCTGTGGAACTGAGCAGAATTTCTCAAGTAAGTGTTTGTGAGCATGTGTCATTCTTACAAAGATACATTTCGTTCAAAGCTTGTAAACACTTCGAATTCTTGGATTTCAAAAATTACATATCCAAAAATGTAGATATTGATCTTGTGCCAAAGAGAGAAGGAATCCGTGTGCAACTCGACCAGAGGCACAACTGATGCTGCCGTGCAGCTGGGACCAACAGGCTGCTGGATTTATACACGTAGTTTGCAAGTTAATCGTTCAACATGGAACACATTTAAGCTATAGGAAATAATTATGTGGACAGCAGCAAGGGGATCTGAATGGAATCCATCATTTTGTATGAATTTAATATTTATCACTGGGGTTTTATGGCATTTTTTTAATTAATCATTGTTACAGCTGCACAAATATATGAACTCATTCTGACTAGTAACTTTGTAACAATATAGATAATATCTTTCGCATATTAGAATGAAAAGTCCATATTTGTAGTGTAACATGTCAGTTTCAACCGATTCTGTCCAATTACCGCCCTCCCAGCCACTGACCGCCCGCCCCACACACCGGGAAGCGTGAAATCGCGCAAACCCGGAACATGCACGGACCAACTTTTCAGGACTAAACAGGATGGAGGCCTGGAAGAGCTCATGGACATTCGGAACGATTGAGAACTTTGGGCATGGTGGTTTCCTGAGCACCATATGCTGCCGATTATATCAGCCATCAATCCAATGGACCCTCCAGCATTGTCGCATCGATTGTTTGGTCTCCCCGGCAGCAGTCACATCACTCGGGTGGTCTCTCCAGCAGCAGTTACATCGCTCGGGTGGACTCTCCAGCAGTAGTTACATAGCTCGGGTGGTCTCTCCAGCAGTAGTTCCATTGTTCGGATGAACTGTCCAGCAGCAGTCACATTACTGAGGTGAACTCTCCAGCAACAGTCACATCGCTGAGGTGAACTCCCCAGCGATATACAGCTGAAGTGGACCCAGAGATGTCGTTTGGCTAAAGCAAAGCTTTGCAATCAGGGCGTGTGTGAAGGGTAAATGACAGGCATCCAGTGAAGGCTTCTAACAAGAGGCTCACAAGCACTCGGGCAAAGGCTGATTCATCCCTGTGTGCACAAGCTTCTGGGCGGCATAGACCCAGCCTGGGCTGTCCTCCTGAATTTAGGGAGTGTGCTCATGAACAAAAAACAGAAAAAGCATTGAGAACACTCAAGCCCGGCGTGGAAAATCCCGGCTTCCCTCTCAAACCCACACACACACATATACACAAACACATACTCACTCAATTACACACACACGCAGATACACAAACATGCTCACAATAACACACAGCCATAGATGTTCACTCAATCTCACACTATTAAATTGACAAACACACTTTCTTAAACATATGCACTATCTCACCTGCACTCAGTCACAGTATCATACACTCACACTGGCCCACATACACTCACCCTCCCACACACCCACTCAGACACATTTTCACTCACGCACTCAAATCCCAAGTTCACTTAATCTGACACTGAAAATGTCACACATTCTCTCTCTCACAAAAACACACACACACACACACACTAATATAGACTGACGTACACTCACTTTTCCCCACAATCACACTCACACATTTTCACGAAATCTCATCCTCCCACAATCCCACACTGTCCACATCTCTCTCTCTCCCTCCCTCTCTCTCACACACACAACATGCACACACTCACACAGGCAGACGCTCACGGACACTCTGTATTCCACATTTTTTTTCTCTCACAGACACAGACATTCACTCACTCTCTCACACACATTCACAGAAGCACTCACACATTAATCTCAAGCACACACTCATTCCGTCACACATGCACACTCCCAGAATCAAATACTCATTCAATATCACACTGTCACAATGCCACATATTCTCTTTCACCCTCACACACACTTTCACTCACACAGACTGAGGCTCACATGCACGCAACCACACACCAACATGCACACACACACAGATTCTGTCATGCAGTCACAATATCATACACACAATGTCTCACACACATTGACACGCTCACTATCTCTCACAAGCAGGCACACACACAGATTCACATATTTACTCACAAACCCTCACAAAAACCTCTCAGCTCTCACACTTGTACTCACTCACATCTCACACTCACTCAAACTCTTGCAGAGAAGCATTCATGTGCATCAACAGGCAATAGCAAACACACATTCAGAAACACTGTCCCTCTCTAATATTCATGTAGATGCTGTACAGCAGCAGTGCAAGCACACGTCCCGGAGGAAGACCATTCTTCTGAATACACCACCTGCTGCGCTATCCACCTCGTTCAACATCGAACTGGCGATTCTGAAGCATGTTTTCTAACAGCTCTGTTAAGTGAATATCTTTTGTCATCTCTAGGAACTTGCAGAGGAGACATCTATGGTTCACTGTATTGGATGCTCCTGACAGGTCTATTAAAACAACATGTTACCATCCCTTGCTCAAAACCATCTTCGATATGTTGAGCAGTTGGCCTGTTGTTGATTTGCCGGGGCGGAAACCTGCTTGCTCTGGAATGATCTTCTCATCTACAGATGGTGCTATTCTATTGAGTATCAGGCATTCAAAAAGCTTATTGGTGTGGCAAAGCAGTGAAATTGGCTGAAAACTCTTAGGATCTGAGGGATCTTTTCCGGGCTTTAATGGTGCTATTAGCTGTGCCTTCTGCCAAATATTAGATAACATGTGTGTTGCCAGGCAGTGGTTGAACAATTGGAGGAGCCATTTCTTTGCTCGCTGTTCAAAGTGCTTTCTCTGCTCCGTTGCTATGTGGTCAAGGCCAGGGAAATGAAGGAAGAGTATACACTGGTCACTGGCACCGAGGCACTAACGGAAAACAGTAAATTCCCAACTGAAAATGGTAGCAGGGACAGCTGCGTCCCTTCTGCCCCCCACGCAGCCCCACCCTCACACTGCCGCCCCCCAACAGCCATTGCTTAGTAACAGCGAGAGGGAATCTCATCAGCAATGCTTTAGTTGTCCTAGCTGAACGGGAACCCGTTGGCAGCCACTGCCCCATTGTCCCACCATAGATAGGATTTTAACAGATTCCATTCATCGACCACATGCTAATAGCCAAGCTGCCTTCCAGGTGGACTCGGGAGTTTTTCAATGTATCAGTCAGGGACTGGTACGTGCCCAATGATCGGGGCACCTCCTGGTGCTGGAGTGAAGGAACACAGGAATGACACCCCAGATTCTGTTGCACAGAGGTGAGGTCGATTGCTTTGTGCTAATGGGATGGAGGCTGCAGTCACGCTGAGAGCAGTTAAAGACAGGCATCAAAATTCAGATGCTTTGGAGGGAGAACATCCTCCGATAGATGACTGGGACTTGCTGTGGAGACTCGTGACATCTCCACCTCTGGAGAAGTGGGCTGGTGTGAGGTAGAGCAGCTTTATGAGTTGGGCCAGGCTGATCCACAGCAAGATGGTTTCTCAAGCACTGGTGGGATAGGAGGTTGTGGAATCTCCTGTGGGAGGTCTGCATGTGTCTGACACCATCGTAACTGTCCCATATCAGGCAGAGGAAATGGCTCCGTGTGATGGTGTTAGTGAGTTAGCGCTTCCTGCGGGTGTGGTCTCGCCCATTCCACCGACTGAAATGCAGGTCAAATGGAGGAAGACGATTCACTGCTCAGCAACACGGAGGCACCCACGGCCCATAGTGAGTTCCCAACTGGAACCCGTGAAAAAAAATCCCTGCAGGAAAAGTGGCGGAAATGCTGAAAATGAGAGAAGTCGAACTTTGGACACAGAGACAAAGTATTGCATCAACACGACTTTAACACATGTTTTGTCAAAATGGAGAGTGACTATCCACTGAAAATCATTTCCCCAGCTCAAGAGAAATGTGGGGAACCCCAATCACCCACTGTGCTCTCATATACACGCTGCTTTCCAGATGACAGCGCAGGATTGTCAGGGCCTGTGAAATATAGCAGATGAAGCAGTAATGTACCCGAAGGTCTGGGCACATCCTGGCGTGGGAGTGAAGTGACAAGAGCATGGAATGTGTGTTACAGGTAAAGCCAGATTCGACCATTTTTGTTGGTGCTGGTGGGCGGCTGGGTTTGGGGGGTTTGTGGGATGTGGATATGGCTGAAGCCAATCTGGGAGCATCCAATGCTGGTCATCGACATTTGGCTGCCCCCTAGTTTGGCATCTATAACCCTGGACCCTACTGGCTGCTACTTTCACACCATTGAAGAAGCGCTTGGGGTTGCACTGTGGCACTGAAACCCACACAGGGAGGAGCCATTAGTTGGCCGTATTCAGCTGGATAGCACAGCTTTGTGGGACGGCCATTCTGCAAGAAAGTATTCAAACTCCCCAGGTCTTCCTGTGCAGTCACTGTGCTTGTAAATGCAAATCAGCTTTTAACAACGAAGCAGTGAACTTCAGAACCAGGTCTCAGACATACTTGGTACACTGAGGGTTCAGTTGGAGTCTGTTCCTTTCCAGGGTATGAAACACTGGGTTCCACATTGTGTGATGATTTTGACCTCAGACACCACAGCAGCAGTTGTGTCCTGCTCCTTTCCCCATCCATTCAGACAAGTTCATCAAGCACGTACACGTATGACAATCAGTGGGAAAGGGGCAGAGACTGTGCAGTCAGTGCTTTTAAGCAGCTTTTTTGGAAAATAACTAATCCATCAGTGAGAAATAATATCCCTGGCAATGAGCTGCATGAGATTCTCATTAAACACGAATTGACAGGATCGTTCAACACATTCATCCCCCTAATGTTCATCACATGACTTATTTATCTAAGTAACTTTATTAATCGCTCTCTGCTAATGATTTTGCTGCTGATACTGAATCGCAGCAATGGAGTTTGAAACTCTGTCATGTGGGGCTTCAAGTGAGAACTTCAAAAAAAGTGATGCTGCTGAATCAGCCAACTGTCATGACTCGTGGTCGTTATAAGTTAGTTATGATCTAAGCTTTCTCTTCCAATTAAAAACAAGAAAATAACGTCCTGGAATGGAGGATGGTGTGAAGTTGAATTCAACTCTTCCAGGAGACAGGGAATTGTGATCTGGTTGACATGGATAGCTGGGGCCCTGGTTCAATCCTACTAAAAGTCAGTGCTGAGCTTTAACATCTTGACACAAAGGAAGAAGTAACATGTGCTTTGATGAGTACAGAATTCCAAATCTCGGAATCAGTCAGAGCGGAAGTGTCAGGGGAAAGAAGACCCACAGCAGGTGCTGCTATGCCATGCAGTAGAAAAGGACTGCTTTTCAGATAATGACCAAGCAGATAGCTTAGAACCACGGACTGGGAAGAGCTAAAGATGGTGGAACCACCAGAGGGAATCTTCAATGGGAATTTCAGTCGATTATGTTCAAAGGCTTGAATGGTAGAGACTTTGTTTCACCTCGGTGAAGAAGGGAAAAGGGTTCCTATTAGAGCCGGAATGCGCCAGACGTTAAAGTTAGGGCTACATGTCTACAGATAATGTATAAACTTGGAGTGAGTTTTTCTTTTTAGTTATGACGTCAAAGCGGGATATATTCCCTGTAATTTAACGTATTAGTTGCCTGCTCATCAATGTTTAGTCTTGGTTGATTTCAGTGAACTTTGCACAGCAAAAGTCTTAAAATGAGAAAACTCATTTTGCATAACTTTGCAAGGTCACTTGGTCTTCAGATCTCTTTCTAAATGTTTGCAGTCTTTGTGCAACAAAACACACAGACATATGGTTCAACAAATGGAGAGAAATTGAGGATTTATTAATTCCACAACTGATCTGTTCTGCTGGTCAGGGCAATGACAGAACATGCAGCCCAGTCAGCTGCGAAATTTTCACAAAGTTGTTTCTCAGATCCTTAGAGCTCAAGATGATCAGGCAGTTACTATGGTCTCCTTCTTTACTGGACTGTTGAGAGCTCCGCTGGTTTCAGTGCTGCAGTTCATCACCACAGTGGTGAAATTTTATTGAGGGATTTGCTGAACCTCTGTCCTGTTACTGAGTGGTTGGTAACAGGACAGAGGTTGGTCATTTTCAACTTTACTCCTGAAATGTCCAAAATGTTTCCAAGTCCCCCGATGTGCCTGCAACCTGTTCACATATATGCAGAGTCAACTGCTGCTGTCCAGACCCTGAATAAAAACGAAATCCCCAGGATATGAACCTCCTACACCTCCTCCTCCTTTTTAAATCAATTCATTCTTCTCCAAAAATTAGATATAAATAAAGCCTTGGTGTATATAACAGGTTGTTCTACCTCAAATAACTATTGTGTGCACTGCAAATAAATATATTTCCGGGTTATGTCAATACTGGAGGACCAGAGCCTGGGAGAGACACATGATCTGACACATGCAGAACCAGGGAATCAGACACTGGCAGAGACGGGGTCTGACACTTTCTCAACGAGAGGATATGACACTGTCTCTACCAGAGGGTCTGACATTGGCCAAATCAGGGGGTTTGACAATGATTGAATCAGGGGATCAGCCATCAGCGAAATCATGGAATTAGTCACTCGCTGAACCAGGCGATCAGGGACTCGCTGAATGAGGGTTTCGGGCACTTGTTGAGCCAGGGGATTTGATAGTTGCTGAATAGATGCCATAGAGTCACGAAGTCATAGTTGTGGACTTGTACAGCGCAGGAACAGGCTCTTCATCCAATCATATCTCTGCCGGCCACCTGCACCAATCTACTCTAATCTCATTTTCCATCACTGGGCACATAGCCTTGTCTGCTATGACATTTCAAGTGCTCATCTAAATACTCCTCAAACGTTGTGAAGTTTCCATCCTCTACCACCACCTCTGGCAGGGTGTTCCAGATTCCAAACCCCTCTGGGTGTAAAAAAAAATCCTCAAATCGCCTTACCTTAAATCTATGCCCCCTGGTTATTGACACATCATCTCAGGGCAAACGATTCTTCCCACCTCCTCAATCTATTTCTCTCATAGTTTTGCCGACCTCTGTCAGGTCCCCCCCAGCATTCTCTGCTGTAAGGAAAACAGCCCTAGCCTATCCAGCCTTTCTTCATAGCTGAAATTCTCAGCCCAGGCAACATCCTGCTGTATCTCCTCTGCATCCTCTCCAGTGCAATCACAGTCTTCCAATAGTTTGGCGACCAAAACTGCACACAGTACTCCAGCTGTGACCCAAATATCGTTTTATAATGCTCCAACATAATCTTCCCGATTCTAAATTCTATGCCTCGGCTATATCCCGTAAGCCTTCCTAACCACCTTATCTTCCTCCGCTGCTGCCTTCAGGAATCAATGGACATCTACACCAAGGTCCCTTTGATCCCCTGTTCTTCTGAGTTTCCTACTATTCACTGTGTATTCCATTGCCATGTTTGGCCTCCCAAAAAGCATCAGCTCACATTTCTCAGGATTAAGTTCCATTTACCACCGCTCTGCCCGTCTTACCAGCCCAAATATATTGTCCAGGACTCTAAGGCTTTCCTCCTCACTAATTACATCACCACCAATCAGCAAAGCTACTGATCATAGCTTCTATATTCACGTCCAAATCATTAATGTGCAGTAAAAACAGTAGGACTCCCAGCACCAATCCCTGCGGTACGCCACTGGACAGAGGCTTCCAATCGCAAAAGCAACCTTCAATCATCACCCTCCGTCTCCTGCCACGAAGTAAATTTTGGCTCCAATTTGCCAAATTGCCCTGGATCCCATGGGCACTTAACTTGTTGACCTGGATCCCATGTGGGTCCTTGTCAAAAGCCTTACTGAAGTACATGTTCACTACATCAACAGCACTACCCTCATCTACACAACCAGCCAGTCCCTCGAAAAATTCGGTCAAATGTGTTAGATATGACCTCCCTCTGAGAAAGCCGTGCTGACTATCTCTGATTAACCCCTACCTCTGCAAGTGGAGATTAATCCTGTCCCTCAGACTTGTTTTTGTCAATAGTTTCCCTACCACTGATGTGAGACTCACTGGACTGTAATTACCAGGTTTATCACTGCAACACTTCTTGAATAATGTTATTACATTCCCAGTCCACCAGTCCGCTGGCACCTCTCCTGTGGACAAAGGGTTTTGAAAATTAGTGTCAGGGCCCTTCCATTCTCCTCCCTTGCCTCACAGAGCAGCCTGGGATACACCTCATCTGGGCCTGGGGGTTTATCAATGTTCAATCCCGCTAAAATCATTAACACCTCATCGCTTCCAATGCCAATTTGTTCAGGTATATCACAGTCCCCCTCCCTGATTACTACACCTACGTCCGACCCCTCCCTTTTGTGAACATAAGTGAAAATTAATAATTCAAAACATCACTTACGTCCTTCACCTCCACGCATATATTACCACTTTGATCCATAATGCACCCTACTCTTTCCCTGGTTATCCTCTTACCCTTATATTTACAAGAAGCCTTGTGATTTTCCTTTATCTTGCCCCTTATTCACCCTCCTAATTACTTTTTCAGTACCCCCTACACTTTCTACACTACTCTAGGGCTTCCAATGTTTTCAGCCCTCTGTATCTGACATGAGCTTTCTTTATTTTGCTTATATCCCTTGACATCCAGAATGCACTGACCTTGTTGGTCCTGCTCTTCACCTCTACGGGAATATGTTGGCCCTGAAATCTTACTATTTCCTCTTTGTATGCCTCCCACTGGTTTGATATAGACTTTCCAACAAGTAGCTGCTCCGAATACACTTTAGCCAGATCCTGTCTTGTCAATTTGAAATTGGCCTTCTCCAATTCATGATCTTTATTTCCAGTCTATCTTTGTCCTTTCCCATAATTACCTTAAATCTTACAGAGCTTTGGTCATTATTTTGGAACTGCTCCCCCATTGACTCTTTAACCACTTGCCCAGCTTTATTCCCTAAGACTCGGTCCAGAACCGCACCCTCTCTTGTAGAAATTGATGCGTGCAGGCGCAGAAAAGCTCTCCTGCATGCACTTTAAGATTTCCGTCACTGTCCACCACTGCCCCCCCACCCCCCACCCCAACCCGCTCCCTCTAAGCATTCCACACTAACACTCCCCGTTAACATTGGGGAAGTTGAAATCCCCTACTAGTATTGCCCTATTACATTTAATATTCTCTAAGATTTGCCTACATATCTAACCCTCTTCCCAATAACTTCCCTCCTCCCACGCTCCCCCACCCCCACCACCCCACACATCCCACTACCCACCCAGCGCTGAAACAAAGGATCAGATACTGGCTGAACATGAGGATGAGACACTGACTGAATCAGAGCACAAGGCACGGTATGGACCATTGGATCTCACCTTGTCAGGATCAGCAAATATGATACTCTCTGATCCAGAGGATCTGACTTGAACCACAGAATCTGACACAGTCTGCACAATTGGATCCCATTCTGTCTGAATCAGAGCGTCTGGCACTGACTGTAACAGTGGATCTCACTCCGTCTGGGCCATAGGATCTGACATTTTCTGACATTTCTGATCCAGTGGATCTGATCGTGCCTGATCCAGTGGATCTGACACTGAAGCAGAGGATGAGACACTGGGTGAAACAGAACACAAGACACGGTCTGTAACAGTGAATCTCACTCTGTCCGATCCAGATTACCTGACACTATCTGAACTGGAAAACCTGACACTAACTGAAAAAGAGGATCTGGCCCTGCCATGACCAGAGTATCTGACATTCTCTGAACCTGAGAAAATGACACTGCCTGCTGTAGTTTATCTGATACTTTCTGAACCAAAGCACCGGACAAAGCCTGTAGCACTGCCTGAACCAAACATTCTAACACTGCCTGATACAGGAGATCTATTACTAATCGTTTCAATGGTTTCACACTATCTGGAGCAGCGGACCACACTCTGTGTGAACCAGAAGGTCTGAAACTGCCTGCTCCAGTTGACATGACACAATCTGAACCATGAAATCTGACTTTGTCCGATCTATTGGACCTGGCACGATCTGGAACATTAACTATCACTCTGTCTGAACCAGATGATCTGACACTGTCTGTTCCAGAGGATCTTACACTGTCTGATCCAGTGGACCTGATACTATCAGAAACGCTAGGCCTGACACAATTGGACACAATGGATCTCACTCGCTTTGCTCCAATGGATCTGACATTTCCCGAAACAGTGGATCTGGTACTATGTGATCCAATGGATCTCATTCTGTCTGATCCGCTGAATCTGTATCTCTATAAACTGTTTATTATATTTTCGACAATGGTTGCATCTATGGACAAACTCGTGCCTCCCACAACATCCTTGCACAGTTCAGAATGCAGGAAACATTCCAGTGAGTGAGTGAATTGAGAGCCCGGATTACACTTCATGCTGGGAATACCTTAGGACTCTTAAATAAAAAATAAAAATACCTGGAAAAACTCAGCAGGTCTGACAGCATCAGGGGAGATGAACACAGTTAACGCTTCAAGTCTGTATGACTCTTCAACAGAACTAAGAAAAAGCGAAAGGTGAAATAGAAGCTGGTTTAAGAGGGGTGGGACAAGTAGAGCTGGATAGAGGGCCAGAGATAGGTGGAGATAACCAAAAGATGTCATAGACAAAAGGACAAAGAGGTGTTGATGGTTGTGATATTATGTAAGAAATGTGCTAATAGGTGACATTAAGGGTAGAAAGCAGGACGAGCAAGATACAGATAGCTCTATTGGGGGTGGGGTGAGGGGAAGGAATCAAAACAGGCTAAAAGGTAGAGATAAAACAATGGATGGAAATACATTTAAAAACAATGGAAAAAGGTGGGAAAAGAAAAATCCATATAAATTATTGGGAAAAAGGGGGGATCGGAAAGGGGGTGGGGATTGAGGAGAAAGTTCATGATGTAAAGTTGTTGTTTTTCCATTTTTCCTTGTTCTGTTGAAGAGTCATACGGACTTGAAGCGTTAACTGTGTTCCTCTCCGCAGATGCTGTCAGACCTGCTCAGTTTTTCCAGGTATGTTTATTTTTGTTTTGGATTTCCAGCATCCGCAGTTTTTTCCTTTCACCTGATGACTCATGTCCCGGACTGGAGAGCGGATGCGCGGACAGAGGATTGTGGGGAGAGGGGGTGTGAATGGCAACACATGCGCAGAACAAAAACAGAATTACTTGGAAAAACTCAGCAGGTCTGGCAGCATCGGCGGAGAAGAAAAGAGTTGACGTTTCGAATCCTCATGACCCTTCAGCAGAACTGGGTGAATCCAAGGAGAGGGGTGAAATATAAGCTGCTACAAGGTTGGCAGGGGATGGTGGGGGGGGGGGGTGGCGAGGGGAGGTTAGGTGGGGGGAGACAATTGGAGGGGGGTGGTGTGGTTGTAGGGACAAACAAGCAGTGATAGGAGCAGATCATCAAAAGATGTCACAGACAAAAGAACAAAAGAACACAGAGGTGTTGAAGTTGGTGATATTATCTAAACGAATGTGCAAATTAAGAATGGATGGTAGGGCACTCAAGGTACAGCTCTAGTGAGGGTGGGGGGCATAAAAGATTAAAAAAAATAATGGAAATAGGTGGGAAAAGAAAAATCTAGATAAATTATTGGAAAAAAACAAAAGGAAGGAGGAAGAAGCAGAAAGGGGATGGGGATGGAGGAGGGAGTTCAGGATCTTAAGTTGTTGAATTCAATATTCAGTCCGGAAGGCTGTAAAGTGCCTAGTCGGAAGATGAGGTGCTGTTCCTCTGGTTTGCGTTGGGCTTCACTGGAACAATGCAGCATCCGCAGTTTTTTGTTTTTATCTTTTTGATTTTAACTGTTGCGCAGATCCGGGAAAGAATGTTGGACGCGTGCGCAAAACCGTTGGTGAAGGCGGAACGCGGAACTCATTTATGGACGGAGCGTGTGGGGCGCTTGGCGCATGCGCGAAACAGTAAGGGCGGGGGGGCGTGGTGAGGGGAGCGCGGCGCGAAGAGCAGGTGATTTCGCTGCACGGGCAGCGGAATAATGAGGGTGAAGTGCGGGATTGGAGACAGCGGAAGCCCTTTCCGTGCCAGAATGTGTTGGAAGAAAGTCAATGCGCATGTGCGGTGGTTGAGGAGGCGGGACTGTGTCAACATCGTGGAGGAATGCGGACGGACTGCGCGTGCTTGTCCGGTAACAGTGGGGCTGCGCATGCCCGGATGCGCGTGCCGGGAAGAGCAGCGCGAGATTGTCGATTCAAGAATAAACGGTCGGGCAACGACCGCGCCTGCGCAAGATCGGGAGATCCAACCGGTCCACAGAGATCAGCTAGAGAGAGATTCCATACTGGGGCTGTGTCAGAGATCAACTAGAGAGAGATTCCACACTGGTGCTGTGTCAGAGATCAACTCGAGAGAGATTCCACACTGGGGCTGTGTCAGAGATCAACTAGAGAGGGATTCCACACTGGGGATGTGTCAGAGATCAACTAGAGAGAGATTCCACACTGGGACTGTGTCAGAGATCAACTAGAGAGAGATTCCACACTGGGGCTGTGTCAGAGATCAACTAGAGAGGGATTCCACATTGGGACTGTGTCAGAGATCAACTAGAGAGAGATTCCACACGGACTGTGTCAGAGATCAACTAGAGAGAGATTCCACACGGACTGTGTCAGAGATCAACTAGAGAGAGATTCCACACTGGGGCTGTGTCAGAGATCAACTAGAGAGGGATTCTACACTGGGGATGTGTCAGAGATCAACTAGAGAGAGATTCCACACTGGGGCTGTGTCAGAGATCAACTAGAGAGAGATTCCACACTGGGGATGTGTCAGAGATCAACTAGAGAGGGATCTCACACTGGGACTGTGTCAGAGATCAACTAGAGAGAGATTCCACACTGGGGCTGTGTCAGAGATCAACTAGAGAGAGATTCCACACTGGGGATGTGTCAGAGATCAACTAGAGAGGGATCTCACACTGGGACTGTGTCAGAGATCAACTAGAGAGAGATTCCACACTGGGGATGTGTCAGAGATCAACTAGAGAGAGATTCCACACTGGGGCTGTGTCAGAGATCAACTAGAGAGAGATTCCACACGGACTGTGTCAGAGATCAACTAGAGAGAGATTCCACACTGGGGCTGTGTCAGAGATCAACTGGAGAGGGATCTCACACTGGGACTGTGTCAGAGATCAACTAGAGAGGGATCTCGCACTGGGGCTGTGTCAGAGATCAACTGGAGAGAGATTCCACACTGGGTCTGTGTCAGAGATCAACTAGAGAGAGATTCCACACTGGGGCTGTGTCAGAGATAAACTAGAGAGAGATTCCACACTGGGGCTGTGTCAGAGATCAACTGGAGAGGAATCTCACACTGGGGCTGTGTCAGAGATCAACTAGAGAGAGATTCCACACTGGGGCTGTGTCAGAGATCAACTAGAGAGAGATTCCACACTGGGGCTGTGTCAGAGATCAACTAGAGAGAGATTCCACACTGGGGCTGTGTCAGAGATCAACTAGAGAGAGATTCCACACTGGGACTGTGTCAGAGATCAACTAGAGAGAGATTCCACACTGGGGCCGAGTCAGAGATCAACCAGAGAGAGATTCCACATTGGGGTTGTGTCAGAGATAACTAGATTGAGAATCCACACTGGGACTATCAGAGATCAGCTAGAGAGAGATTCCACACTGAGGCTGTGTCAGGGATCAACTAGAGAGGGATTCCACACTGGGGCTGTGTCAGAGATCAACTAGAGAGAGATTCCACACTGAGGCTGTGTCAGGGATCAACTAGAGAGAGATTCCACTCTGAGGCTGTGTCAGGGATCAACTAGAGAGAGATTCCACACTGAGGCTGTGTCAGGGATCAACTAGAGAGAGATTCCACACTGGAGCTGTATCAGAGATCAACTAGAGAGAGATTCCACACTGGGGCTGTGTCAGAGATCAACTAGAGAGAGATTCCACACGGGCTGTGTCAGAGATCAACTAGAGAGAGATTCCACATTGGGGCTGTGTCAGAGATCAACTAGATTGAGATTCCACACTGGGGCTATCAGAGATCAACTAGAGAGAGATTCCACACTGGGGCTGTGTCAGAGATCAACTAGAGAGAGATTCCACACTCTGGCTGTGTCAGAGATCAACTAGAGAGAGATTCCACATTGGGGCTGTGTCAGAGATCAACTAGATTGAGATTCCACACTGGGGCTATCAGAGATCAACTAGAGAGAGATTCCACACTGGGACTGTGTCAGGGATCAACTAGAGAGAGATTCCACACTGAGGCTGTGACAGAGATCAACTAGAGAGAGATTCCACACTGGGGCTGTGTCAGAGATCAACTAGAGAGATTCCACACTGGGGCTGTGCCAGAGATCAACTAGAGAGGGATTCCACACTGGGGCTGTGTCAGAGATCAACTAGAGAGAGATTCCACATTGGGACTGTGTCAGAAATCAACTAGATCAAGATTCCACACTGGGGCTATCAGAGATCAACTCGAGACAGATTCCACACTGGGGCTGTGTCAGAGATCAACTAGAGAGAGATTGCACACTGGGGCTGTGTCAGAGATCAACTAGAGAGGGATTCCACACGGGCTGTGTCAGAGATCAACTAGAGAGAGATTCCACATTGGGGCTGTGTCAGAGATCAACTAGTTTGAGATTCCACACTGGGGCTATCAGAGATCAACTAGAGAGAGATTCCACACTGGGGCTGTGTCAGTGATCAACTAGAGAGAGATTCCACACTGGGGCTGTGACAGAGATCAACTAGAGAGAGATTCCACACTGGGGCTCTGTCAGAGATCAACTAGAGAGAGATTCCACACTGAGAAAGTGTCAGAGATCAACTAGAGAGATATTCCACACTGGGGCTGTGTCAGAGATCAACTAGAGAGAGATTCCACACTGGGACTGTGTCAGTGATCAACTAGAGAGAGATTCCACACTGAGAAAGTGTCAGAGATCAACTAGAGAGGGATTCTACACTGGGAATGTCTCTTATCAACTCGTTAGTGAACCCACCTTGTGGGGAGCCAGAGATCAACTAGGGCGTTGCCCCAGTTTCGGAGGTTTCATAGGTCAACTACAGAGTGGTCTTGCACTAGGGAGTGTCTGTGATCAACTGGAGAGTGATCCCACACTGTGCAGTCTCCGAGATCAACCAGAAAGTGTTCCCAAACTGGGGAGTGGCTGAAATCAACTGCAGAATGATCCCACACGGTGGGGGTGTTATCAGAGATTACCGAGAGAGGGATGCCACACCAGCTGGTGCCTGAAATCAAGTAGAGAGGGATCTCTTATTGGGGATGCCTCTGATCAACGAGACTGTGAACCCACATTATGGGAGTCAGAGATCAACTAGTGCGGGGCCCCAGATTGGGATTTGTCAGGGATCAACTAGAGAGGGGTCTTGCATTGGGGAGTTTCTCTGATATACTGGAGAGGGATCCCAGACTGGGGAGTCTCTGAGGTCAACTGGAGAGTGATCCAGTACGGGGGATGTATCAGAGATGAACTAGAGAGGGATGCCACATGAGGGGGTGTCTGAATTCAATTAGAGGGGGATCCCTCGCTGGGGGAATGTGAATGGAGTGTGGCAAAGCGAAGGCACGGTGCTTGTGTATCAGAGAGATCAATAATGATGCCACTGATCTATTTCAGAGAATTTCACAGGGTTGGCAGCCCAGAAACAGACCTGTCGACACCACTGCTCCATACCGGTGATCCTTCCCACACCAGCCTTCTCCCACCCACTACTTCATCCCCCCCATCCCCGTATCCTTCTATTCCTTTCTGCCTGATGCGTTTACCAGCTCCCCCACCCCACACCCCCTCTATGTTCATCGTCACCATTCACCTCCTCCAATCCCTTTGGGACCTAGTTCCACATTCCCACTGCTTTCTGTGTGAAGAATTTCCTCCTCAAACACCCGACTGGATTAAAGGCTTAGACTTAGCTTGTCTCCAAAGCCATTCTTTGTAACCCAGTTGCACTGCAGCCCTACGTTACCATAGTGACTACTCATTAAGAACGAATCCATTCGTTTTCCTTTGGGGACATTCTGAAATGGTGAAAGTCGCTGAAGAAATGCAAAACTTTATTTATATTTCCCATTTGCAGAATCCTGCACTTTGATCGCTGGCTCTTCACTCAAGACTCGAAGTTGGGGAAATGTGATTCGTGCTGACATCACACTGTCCAGCGCGAACCCATTGTGACATAGTCCTGTGTTGTCAAGGCACCCGCCATGTGTGTCGACACCAACCTGCATCGCCCGCTTCCATAGTTACACCCGTTCACTGAATGTTTACCGTTGTATCGATGTTCTACCTGCCAACTGTCTACAGGGGCAGCAGCTACTGCGGGTGAGTATTGCATTTTCCCCATCCCCACTGCCCCCCACACCACCAACCCCACAACCAGTCATCAAGCGTTATGTCAAAATGGATTATCTTTTTGTTTTTGAGGACGTGGGTTGTTTTTGGGCAAATAAATTCCGTCCCTGTTTCACCATCGGTTAATGAGCTGGAAAGGCCGATGGTCAATGAAAATGGAGCCAGGGGGAAATCTGGCCCAACGCGACACCGAGGTGACGAACTCAGCTGTCACAGCACCTGAGGAGGCAGCACCAGAGATCGGGAAGTTGGAAGTTCCTGCCTAGCAGGTGGAAGTCACAGTCATGTTAACACAATGTGATGCTGAGGAGAAGATAACTTCCCAGGCACTCCATAAAGCCCAAATGAGCAAGGGAGCCATGTTAACTGGACAACGAATCAGATCATGATGACTTTTGAAAAGATGGATTACGACCTAGTGGGCTGGATCAGAAATACCAGCCTCCTGCTAGATGGTCTCACAGGTAACTCATAGTCTCTGTGACCCAGGGGATGAGCCAGGTATGTGCCCAACAATCTTGGCACCTCCTTCTACGGAGATTGAAGGTACACAGGAGCTCCGATCGCTGATTCAGTGGCGTCTGCTAACTCACACAGGGCTGATGGCCCACTCGCTGGTAGGGGTGTTGTGTGCAAGCAAGCTGTAGGTGTCTCCTGCAGGGGTTTAGATAGGGCTGCTTTTGACCAAGGCCACCCTACAACCGATGATTTGGTGAACCACCCCCTCCCCCTCCAAGTCCCCAGCACTTGTGGAAGTCTCTTCCCCTGGTCAGTGAGGCAGGACGCAGCAAAAGGCCAGGACACAACACGACAAGGTGGCTTTACAACCATTAGGGAGACTGCAGGCATGAGCCCTTCTGACAGCATTAATGGTCTACCAAGTAGGGAAATTAATCTGGATGTCAGTCCCAGCGAGTTTGGAGCATTAGATGAAGGCTTCTCCATTTCCACCCAATAGCAGTGCAGGTAAAATGGAGGAAGAGGACAGACTGGTCATACACAGAGACATTCACGACAGACAGTGAGTTCCCTGTTGGAGCGTGTGGGGAAAAAAATCCTTGCTGGAAAAGGGACAGGTGAGCTGCAGAAGGTGGACATTGAACACCGCACGGGCACAGTCAGAAAGAATCTCAGGAACAGAGCCTTGGCGCTGTGCCTTTGCAAGATGGGGTGTGAGTACCCATGAGCAAGAATTCCTGCAGAAACGGGACAATTTCAAAACAATTCCGTTTACCGACTGCACTCCTGGGGATGGATGCCCGATTAGCTCATCAGCCAGAAGGTGGAGCAGAGCACAGAAAAGTTGAGCTTCTATGAGAGCTCTGCTGTGCAGTTTAAAACCGGGAGACTGGGAACTTGGTCATCCTATGCAGGCGGCTGGGGATAGAGCCACAGGAACAATCGAACCAGTGACATGGAACCCAGACCTGTGCTCAGTATTCCGAGTGTGATGCGGAAAGTGGAATTTTGCACAATACTCCGGTGAGGTCTAACTCAGGTTCTATATAAGTTCCAAACACCTATCCTACTTTTCAATTGTACTTTTCTCATTATCAACCACAAAGCTTTGTTTGTGATTATTATAGCTTTGCTGACCCGTGTTGCCACTGGTAATGTTTTGTGAATCAGTAACACGTGATTCCTTTATTCTATGCCTTGTTACGAGGCGTATTTGTGAAGGAGTGGTTGTGCCTTCCCGTTGCAATCCTCTATCCAGATCCACATTGAACTTCAGTTGTCATTTCCATGCACATTCTGCAAGTTTGTTCATGCTGTCATGTATTTTGTGGCAGCCTTCCTGCGTATTCAAAATGAGGTGGAAAACACAAAGATTGATGGGTGACCCCAGGAAAGTACAACTACAATTTCAACTGGGTAGACTTAGGGATGATGTTTCCACTTGTGTAGTAGGGGGAGGGGGGTTGCTGAGGTAAAGAGACCAGAACATTAGGATGCCATCAATATAAACATACTCACTGTTAAGTCCAATTGGGGTATTCAGGGGAAGCTTCTTTACTCAGAGAGCGGTGAGAATATGGAATTCACTCCCACGGGCTGAGCTGAATCATGACGATGCATTTAAGGGAGGGGTGGGTGAATCTGGACAAACACGTGAGGGAGAAAGGAATAGAAGGATATGAGGATGCGGAGACATGAAGTGGGGGTGGGCGGAGACTGGTGTGGGGCAGGGATACAAGCAAGGAGTAGGGGGCCGCTGAATAGCCAGATCTAGTGCAGTGAATCATCTGTAGTCCTTTGAAACAGAGCAAATGGTGCATTTGGTTCTATGACACTGTCTGGTAGGTGCATTTAGTGGAAATCTTGGGCTTGTTGAGAGGTGAAATTTTGTATCTTACCTTTATGAAAAGAGCTCAGTGGGCATTAGTGTCATGTCGGGAATAGGTTGCCACAATACAATGGTGGGTAAAGCAGCACCTACAAGTCCCTTCTGTGTCTCAATGAAGAAACAGTTCTCAGTCATATGATGGGCTTCGTCAAGCAAACATTGACCAAACCAGAATAGTGTTGCTGAGCTCACACCAACCGCCAACAGCAGGCTCCCATCTTCCTTACAAGCATACCGCCACTAAGGTACTTTTTTGACGTGTAGTCAAGACGGTGGCCAGTTTTTGCAGAACAAGGTCCCAGAGACAGCACGGGTTCACATATAGGGCATGGTGCGTGTGGGGTCTGACTAATGGGATGTGATGGGTGTAGGAATGTCACTGATGGGATGTGATGGGTGCATCTGTGACACTGATGGGGATGTGATGTATTTAGGAATGTTACTGATGGGATGTGATGGGTGTAGGAATGTCACTGATGGGGTGTGTTGGGTGTACGAGTGTCACTGGTGGGATGTGTTGGGTGTAGCGATGTCACTGAAATGATGTGATGGGTGTGGGAGTGTTACTGTTGGGATGTGATGAGTGTAGGAATGTTACTGATGGCATGAGATTTGTGTATTAATGTCACCGAGAGAATGTGACGGGTGTGGCAGTGTCACTGAAGGGATGTGATGGGTGCAGGAGTGTCACTATTGAAAAGTGATGGTTGTCGGAGTGTCACTGAGGGAATGTGATGGATGCAGGAGTGTCACTGATGAAATGTGATGGTTGTCGGAGTGTCACTGATGGGATGTGATGGGTGTAAGAATGTCACTGTTGGGATGTGATGAGTGTCGGCGTGTCACTGATGAGATATGATTGGATTAGATGTGTCACTGATGGGATGTGATGGGTGTAAGGAGTGTCACAGATGCGATGGGTGTTGCAGCATCAAAAACATGATGGGTGTAGCCGTGTTCCTGAAGGAATATGATGAGTGTAGTAATGTCACTAATGGGATGTGATGGGGGTAGTGATGTCACTGAAAGGCTGTGACTAATGTGAGAGCGCTACAGATGGGATGTGATGAGTGTGTAATGTCACTGATTGGATGTGATGGGTGTAGTCATGTCACTGAGAGAATGTGAAGGGTGTGGGAGTGTCACTGATGGGATGTGATGAGTGTAGGAGTGTCACTGTTTGGATGTAATGGGTGTAGGAGTGTCACTGATGGGATGTGATGAGTGTAGGAGTGTCACTGTTTGGATGTGATGGGTGTAAGAATGTCACTGTTGGGATGTGATGAGTGTAGGAGTGTCACTGATGGGATGTGATTGGATTAGGAGTGTCACTGATGGGATGTGATGGGTGTAAGAATGTCACTGTTGGGATGTGATGAGTGTCGGAGTGTCACTGATGAGATGTGATTGGATTAGGAGTGTCACTCATGGAATGTGATGGGTGTAAGGAGTGTCACAGATGCGATGAGTGTTGCAGCGACAAAAACGCGATGGGTGTAGCCATGTTCCTGAAGGAATATGATGAGTGTAGTAATGTCACTAATGGAATGTGATGGGGGTAGTGATGTCACTGAAAGGATGTAACTAATGTGAGAGTGCTACAGCAGATAGGATGTGATGAGTGTAGGAATGTCACTGTTGGGATGTGATGGCTGTAGGAGTGTCCCAGATGGGATGTGATGGGTGTAGGAATGTCACTGAGAGAATGTGAAGAGTGTGGGAATGTCACTGATGGAATGTGATGAGTGCAGGAGTGTCACTGAAGGGATGTGATGGGTGCAGGATTGTCACTGAGGGGAAGTGATGGGTGTCGGAATGTCACTGAGTGGTAATGTTGGGTGTAGGAGTGTCACTGATGAAATATGATGGGTGTAGGAGTGTCACTGATGGGATGTGATGGGTGTAGTCCTGTCACTAAGAGAATATGAAGGGTGTGGGAGTGTCACTGATGGGATGTGATGAGTGTAGGAGTGTCACTGATGGGATGTGATGAGTGTAGGAGTGTCACTGTTGGGATGTGATGGGTGTAGGAGTGTCCCAGATGGGATGTGATGGGTGTAGGAATGTCACTGAGAGAATGTGAAGAGTGTGGGAATGTCACTGATGGAATGTGATGAGTGCAGGAGTGTCACTGATGGGATGTGATGGGTGCAGGATTGTCACTGAGGGGAAGTGATGGGTGTCGGAGTGTCACTGAGTGGTAATGTTGGGTGTAGGAGTGTCACTGATGAAATATGATGGGTGTAGGAGTGTCACTGATGGGATGTGATGAGTGTAGGACTGTCCCAGATGGGATGTGATGGGTGTAGGAGTGTCACTGATTGGATGTGATGGGTGTAGGAGTGTCACTGATGGGATGCGATAGGTGTAGGAGTGTCACTGATGGGATGTGATGGGTGTAGGAGTGTCAGTGATGGGATGTGATGGGTGTAGGAGTGTCACTGATGGGATGTGATGGGTGTAGGAGTGTCACTGATGGGATGTAATGGGTGTAGGAGTGTCACTGATGGGATGTGATGAATGTAGGAGTGTCCCAGATGGAATGTGATGGGTGTAGGAGTATCACTCATGGGATGTGATGGGTGTAGGAGTATCACTCATGGGATGTGATGCGTGTAGGAGTATCACTCATGGGATGTGATGCGTGTAGGAGTGTCACTGATGGGATGTGATGGGTGTAGGAGTGTCACTAATGGGATGTGATGGGTGTAGGAGTATCACTGAGGGGATGTGATGGGTGTAGGAGTGTCACTGATGGGATGTGATGGGTGTAGGAATGTCACTGATGGGATGTGATGGGTGTAGGAATGTCACTGATGGGATGTGATGGGTGTAGGAGTGTCACTGATGGGATGTGATGGGTGTAGGAATGTCATTGATGGGATGTGATGGGTGTAGGAGTGTCATTGATTGGATGTGATGGGTGTAAGAGTGTCACTGATGGGATGTGATGGGTGTAGGAGTGTCCCAGATGGGATGTGATGGGTTTACAGCAATTGATTTGGAGCACATGGCATGTCGGTGTTTACTGCAAGGGAAATGCAATTTAAGAGCTGGGATAATTTGATAAAATTATACATGGAATTGGTGAGACCACATCTGGAATGCTGTGCACAGTTTTAGTCTCCTTATTTGGAAGGGTCTTCTTGCATTAGCAGCAGTTCAGTGAAGTGCTCTGAAGTGACTGATTGCTGGGACGACTGGTTACTTTATAAGCTAAGGTTGGACACGTTGGGCCTGTATCCATTGGAGTTTAGAAGAATAAGAGGTGAACTTATTGAAAAATTGAAGATTTAGAGAGTTTTCACAGAGTGATTGTTGAGAGGATGTTTTCCCTTGTGAGAGAGAATAGACTTAGGGCACACAGTTAATAAATCAGGGATCTCAATTTAAGACGGAGTTGAGGAGATTTGTTTTTTCTTTCAGAGGGCGGTTAGTCTGTGGAATTCTCTTCCATAGCGAGCGGTGGAGTCTGGCTAATTGAATATGTTTATGTTAGAAATTGATAGACTCTTCACTTACAAGGGAGTCAAAGGGCGTCGGAGGGAGGCGGGAATGCAGAGTTGTGCCACAATCAGATACTGTTGAATGACAGGAGCAGGCAGGAAGGACATACTCCTGCTCCTAATTCCTATTTCCGTATGTGTTGCGTTATCAGTGATTATAACTCTTGTTGCTTGTATACAACTGTGACTGATTGCTGCATTTTTTGTCCCTCATTCGCTCAGCAGCCAATAAGAGTTGAGTTGACAGTAGGGATTATCGCCAGTGACAAATAGAAAGCTGTGAGCGTGGGCGTGGCCAAGGGTGCCTGTACCACTTGAGGAGTGGGGGTGACGATTTCTCCATGCGCAACAGGAGCAGTTCAGCAAGATTGTGGGTGTCCACTGCTCGGGCGGGCCAGCTCTGTCTTGTGTGCCTGTGTGACTCTCCAATCCCTGCGGGGTTTCAGCCAGCACGCCTGTTTGCAGTACCAGTTGCTGGCAATGCGCTTGTGCCTCATCACCTGTTCCCTCCCTCCTTCAGTGCCGCATGCCTCACAGCCCAGGAGAGTCCAAAAGAGATTGGGTGGGATGGAACGAGGAGAAAGGGCAGCTGGTGCGACAGGCCGTAAATGTGAGAGACCGTGGAAGGACAAAAAAAAGCATCAAATTTTTGGTGTACAGATGCATGCGGTAATGTTACTGCAATAGTCATCCTGTGCGCTGAACGAATGATCCACGAAGTACACAAAGAGAAACAGAAGGAGGTCATCCTGCCTGTCTTGTCCATGCTGGATTTCTACAAAAACAACTCAGCTAGCCCCACTCTTCCTGCCCATTCCCCCGAGCTCTGCCACTTTCTTCTCTTCAGGTAATAATCCAATTCCCTCTTTAAAGACTGGGCCCATCCTACCTCCACCACACAGTCAGGCAGCTCAGTCCAGATCCTAACCACTCGCTGCATGAAAAAGCTTCTCCTCACATCTCCATTGCTTCTTTTGCCAATCACCTTAAATCTGTGTCCCTCTGGTTCTCGATCCTTCTGCCAATGGGAAAAGCTTTTCCCAACTTACCCTGTCCAGACCCCTCATGATTTTGAACACCTCGATCAAATCCCCTCTCAGCCTTCTCTTCTCGAAGGAGACCAATCTCAATTTCTCCAACGTAGCGACATAAATGATGCTCCTCATTCCTGGAACCATTCTCGTGACTTTTTTCTGATATTTCTCTCCCTCCAACCTTCACATCCTTCCGAAAGTGTGGTAGACAGAATTTAACACAGCTTCCCCCACTATCACCATCCCAGGGGTTACAATTGACTAGAAACTGAACTGCATTAGCCATATAAATACTGAGACTACAAGAGCAGGTCAGAGGCTGGGAATTCTGCAGAGAGTAACTCACTTCCTGGCCCCACAAAGGCTAAACAGCATCTACAAGGCACAAGTCAGGAGTGTGATGGAATACTTTCCAGTTGCCTGGATGAATGCAGCTCCAGCATCATTCAAGAAGCTTGACACCATGGGGGTCAAAGCAGCCTGATTGATTTGCATGCCATCCACAAACATTCACTCCATCCACCAGCGATGCAGTGTGGCAGCAGTGCGTACCGTCTAGAAGATGCACTGCAGCAACTCACAAGCCTTCTTTGACAGCACCGCCCAAACCTGTGACTGCTACCACATAGAAGGACAAGGGAAGCAGACACAGGGGAACACCACCACTTGGAAGGTCCTCTCCAAACCACACAGGATCCTGACTTGGAAATATATCGGCCGTGCCTTCACTTTCAATGGGTCAAAATCCTGGAACTCCCAACCTAACAGCACTATGGGTGCACCTAAACCTCATGGTCTGCAGCAGTTCATGAAGACAGCACACCACTACCTTTCCAAGAGACACTTAGGGATGGGCAACAATTACTGGCCTTGCAAGCAACGCCAACATCCCATGAATGATTTAAATAAGGAACTGAATGATGAGGGAAACGGGGCAAAAACGGCTTGGCGCATCGAATGATGAGGTATTGGAAGGAGTGAAGGTGGAGTGTGATTCTGAATGATGAGGAGGAATGTGGAAGGGCATGGGGCCAGGAATAGCTCAGGACACCAATAATGTTTCTCGGAAAGCATTGGAGGCTGTATCAATGAATATATTCAAGATGGATTCTTGATGTAGAAGGCAATCAAGTTGTGGGGATTGGCGAACAGGAAGGTAGTGTTGAAGCCAGTCAGATCAGCCGTGATCTTATTGATTGGAGAATCAGACTCGAAGGGCCGAATGGCCTGCTCCTGCTCCTAAGCCTTCTATTCCTATAAGTAAGTATTGAGGCAAAGAGTGAGAGAGATGTAGATCCATGATGTAAAGAGTACAGGGAGCGTGAGGCTGTGAATGATGAAGGTGACAGGGCAACAAATGAGTTAGCTGGGCTTAGGGTGATGGAGATTAGCACAGAGTAAATTGCGTGCGGGTAACTGCAACTACAGATGAAAGTGGCTTCCGGTACAGGCAAGGCAAGGAGGCATTGAACAGTGAGTGGGGGTCTGGCAGGGCAGTGCATGGGACGGAGTGTGACAGGTCATTTAAAGAGGTGGTGAGTACAGATTGTACATGGAGTGGCATGGAGGGAGTGGACAGATAGTAAGTGGCCATCTGTGTAACATCTGCCTTCCATCCTCCCACTGAGCTGATAAATCACTGCCCACAATGACCCATGCAAATAATCAAATGTTCTCTCCACTGCAGCGCCAGTGTCTTTTGCTCCACTTTAGCCAGGCTGGTGTGCAGATTGGCAACGCTTGCTGGGAGCTGTACTGCCTGGAGCACCAGATCAAAACAGAAGGGACAATACACAGTCACAGGAGCACCAGAAGAGGCGAGGATTCCTTCAACACCTTCTTCAGTGTGACAGGGGCGGGTAAACACATTCTCCGATCCGGGTTTATCGATTTGGAGCCCACTGTGATTGGTAAGATTGCCCATGGATTTAGCTTAACTCATGGTCTGTACAACAAATGGAGGAAGAAAGGACTGCGGTTTCTGGAGGAGCTTTCACAATGTCCCATATTGTTTTATAGACAATGATGTACATTGGAATTATACTCCCAGCTTTAATATAGGAAACAATATTTGATATACGAAATGAATTGATTTATAAAATAATATGACATAAAAACTAACGTGAGGAAAATTGAAATCCTTGTTTAAGATCAGATATAAATCCAATAGAAGCAGTTCAGGGAACGTTCACTCGAGTGATACCTGGGTTGGGGGGTTACCTTTTGAGGAAATGTTGGCGACGCTGGGCCTGTATCCATTGGAGTTTAGAAGAATCAGAGGTGATCTTGTTGAAACATTTAAGATCCGGAGGGGGTTGACAGGATAGATACCGCGAGGATGTGTTTCCCTGTGGTGGGGGGGGATTAGGGGACACAGTTTAAAAAATAAGGCACCTGCTATTTCGGACAGAAATGAGGAGAATTCTCTTCTCTCAATGGGTTGTTAGTTTTTGGAACTCTCTTCCGCGGAGAGCGGTGGAGGCAGCGTCATTGAGTATTTTTAAAGCAGAGGTGGATATCTTCTTCACAAAAGGAGGCAAAGGTTATCAGGGTAGCTGTGAATGTGGAGTTGAGGTTACAGTCAGATCAGCCATCAGCATCTTATTGAACGGCAGAGCAGGCTCGAAGAGCTGAACAGCCCATTCCTGTTCCTAATTCATGCGTTTGTATGTAGGTGGAACCCCTTTCTAAAAGTACTGTGGGTGTGCATATACCAGCTGGACTGTAACATTGAAGAAGGCAGCTCACCACTGACTTCTCAAGTAGAAATTAGGGATGGGCAATAAAGGTTTGGTTTCCCAACGACAATCTCATCCCATGAAGAAATAAAAGCAAATAGTTGTTTGTTAGTGCAGAATTTGAGTATTGCTGAAAAAAGTGATATGCTGTGGAAGCTTTTCATCTTGCACTCATCAGGACATATTCACAATTGTAAAGGGAACGACAATGTATACTGCATGGAGAAGAGAGTGCTGATTGGTTGGCACGTGGACTCTGATTGGTAGAGATGTTGTCATAGAGAATGCAACAGGGAACAGTTAACTGCCAAGCATTTGTTCAAATTCTAACCTGGCAAGTTGACTCTCAATTGGTCAAGGCATTGCAATGGGAAATGAACCAGGGAATGACTGTCCCCCAAGTTTTTATTTAGTTGAAAAAGTCACAGTGCATAGACATGAATTTTCTATAACAAAATAAAGGCAAAATACTGCAGATGCTGGAAATCTGCAACAAAAACAAAAAAATGCTGGAAACACTCAGCAGGTCTGACAGCATTTGTGGGGAGAAAGGCAGAGCTAACGTTTTGAGTCCGAATGGCTCTGAAGAAGAGTCAGGTGGACTCGAAGCAGTAACTCTGTCTTTCTCTTCACAGTTGCTGTCAGACATGCTTCTTCTGTCTGTGTCCAACATTAGATGTGATTCCGGGATAGGACAACACTTGCTAAACAGCCCTGATTGTGCTCAGAATTACACTGAAAACCAATTGAAGGTTATCAGCCGCGTTCGCAGTGCGGCTCACTTACACATGCTAGAAGCCACACACACTCACACACAGGGCCCTTTCCTGTGCTGACAGAAATGCAGTGGGGAGCGTCCCTGCTTCTGAGCCAGAAGCTCTAGGTTTAGTCCCACTTCAGGACTTGATGGTCATGGGAGGTGGGCTACAATGGCAGGCAGTAAGAGCGGGAGAGAGTCCCAGTCATCCGCCTTCATAAGGCAATGGCAAACCTCTCCAGTATCTTGCCAAGCATAACCATTGGCCAATCCAATGGAACATAGGGAACAGGAGTAGGCCATTCTGCCCTTGAACCTGCTCCGTCATTCAACGAGAATATATCTGATCTTCTACCAAAGCACCATTTTCCCGCACTATCCCCATATCCCTTGATACCTTTAATATCAAAACAACTGTCAATCTCTGTCGTGAACACACTCAATAAATGAACCTCCACAGACCTCAGGAGTGGAGAATTCCAAAGACTCATTACCCTCTGAACAAAGAAATTCCCCCTCATCTCAGGGCTAAATGGACTACCTCTTATTCGGAGAAAGTGTCCTTTGATTCTACCCCGCCCGTCGTCCCCGTACCCAGGGCAAACATCTTTCTGCATCTGGCCGATTGACCCCTGGGAGAATTTTGCACACTTCATGAAGTCACATCACATTATTTGAAACTCTAAAGAATCCAGGCCCAGTCTGCTCACTCTCTCCTCATCGGACAGTCTCGTCATAGAAACTAGGAGAATGCGTAGGATTAGGCACTTCGGGCCTGCTCCTCTATTCATTATGGTCATGGCTGATTATCCAACTAAAGAGCCTGCTCCCACTTTCTCCACATGCCTTTTGATCCCCTTCGCCCCAAGGGCTACATGTAACTCCTTCTTGAATGCATACAATGTTTTAGTCACAACTACTCTCTGTGGTAATGAATTCCACAGGCTCAGCACTCTCTGGGTGAAGAAATGTCTCCTCATCTCAGTCCTAAATGGTCTACCCCATATCCTCAGAATGTGACCCGTGGTTTTGGACGACCCTGCCATCGGGAACACCCTTCCTGCATCTACCCTGTCTAGTCCTGTTAGAATTTTACATGTTTCTATGAGTTTCCCCCCCCACCCGCCCCCCGCATTCTTCTGAGCTCCAGCGAATATAATCCTAATCGACTCAATGTCTCCTCATTTGTCACTCCCGCCAACCCAGGAATTAGTCGGGTAAACCTTCGCTGCAGTCCCTCTACAGCAAGTACATACTTCCTCAGATAAGGAAAACCTGCACACAATACTCCTGGTGTGGTCTCACCAGGGCTCTGTACATTTGCAAGAAGTCATTCCTGTTCCGGTACTCAATTCCTCTGGCTATGAAGGCCATTACACCATTTGCCTTCTTTACCACCTGCTGCACCTGGTTCACAGCGTCTGGTTTACAAGGACACACAGGTATCGTTGCACATTGCCCTCTCTCAATTTATTGCCATTCAGATAGTAATCTACCTTCCTGTTTTTTCTACCAAAATTGATAACCTAACATTTATCCACTTTATACTGCACCTGCCCTGCATTTGCCCACTCACTCTACCTGTCCAAATGACACCAAAGCATCTCTGCATCTTCCTCACAGCTCACCCTCCCAAGCAGCTTTGTGTCACCTGCAAATTTGGAGATATTACATTTAATTCCCTCATATTAATCACTAATATGTAGTGTGAATAACTGGGGTCCCAGTACCGATCACTGCGGTACCCCACTAGGCACTGCCTGCCATTTGGAAAAAGACCCGTTTATTCCTCTTCTTTGTTTCCTGTCTGAAAACCAGTTTTCTATCCATCTCAATACACTAACCCCATTCTCATGCGCTTTAATTTTACGTGCCAATCTCTTATATGGTACTTTGTCAGAAGCCTTCTGAAAGCCCAAATAAACCACATCCACTGGCTACCCCTCATTAACTCTTTTCGTTACATCCTCGAAAAATTCCAGTCGATTTGCCAAGCATGATTTCCCTTTCTTAAATCCATGCTGACTCTGTCCAATTCTGCCACTGTTTTCCACCTGCCCAGCTATTACATTTTTATAATGGACTCTAGAATTTTCCCCACTACTGACGTCAGGCTGACTGGTCTATGATTTCCTTTTTACTCTCTGCCTCCCTTTTAAATACTGGCGTTACATTAGCTACCCTCCAATCTGTAGGAACTATTTCAGAGTCCATCGACTCTCGGAAGATGACGACCAATGCATCCACTATTTCAAGGGCCTCTTCCTTAAGTAATCTGGGATGTAGATTATGAGGCCCCGGGGATTCGTTGGCATTCAATCCCATCAATTTCCCCAACACCATTTCCCTACCATACTGATTTCTTTCAGTTCCTCCCTCTCACTAAACCCTGTGTTCCACAACATTTCTGAATGTTATTAGCGTCCTCTTTTGTGAAGACAGAACCAAATTATGTATTTAGTTGGTCATCCATTTCTTTGTTCCTCATTTTAAATTGCCCTCTTTATGACTGCAAGGGACTGACATTTGTCTTCACCAATCTTTTCCTCTTCACATACCTGTAGAAAAATTTACAGTCAGTTTTTTTATGTTGCCTGCAAGCTTACTTTTGTAATCTGTCTCCCCTTCTTTATCAATCCCTTGTTCCTCCTTTGCTGAATTCTAAACAACTCCCAATCCTCCGGTCTGTTGTTTTTCCGGCCACTTTTTATGCCTCTTCATTGCATCTAATACTATCTCTAATTTCCCTTCTAAGCTATGGTTTGGCCAATTTTCCTGTATTACATTTGCGCCTGACAGGAATAAACAATTGTTGCAGTTCACCCATGCGCTCTTTGAATGTTTGTCATTGCCTATCCACCGTCATCCCTTTAAGAAACGTTTCCCAATCCATCATAGCCAACTCATGCCTCATACAATCCTATTTTCCTTTATTAAGATTCAGGACAAAAGTCTCAGAATCAACTATGTCACTCTCCATCTTGATGAAGAATTCTATCACATTATGGTTGCTCAACCCCAAGGGGCTTCGCACATCTGGATTGCCAATTGTTACTTTCTCATTACACAATACCTAGTCGAGGTTGGCCTGTTCTGTCGCTGGTTCCTCAATGAATTGGGTCAGAAAAACATTCCGTATACAATCCAGGAATTCCTCCTCTACAGTATTGTTACTCATTTGTTTTGCACAATCTAACTGCATATTAAAGTCATCCATAATTACAGATGTTCCTTATTTACATGCCTCTCTAATTTCCTGTTTAATGCCATTCTCAACATCACCACGACAGTTTTGGTGTCTACATCCAACATCTGGTGAGAAGTGACTGAAGCATTCTGGGAGAAGTCATCGCAACCATCACGACTCAGGAGGGAAGTGAGGAGGACCCATTGTCAAAGAACAGAGCAGCCCCAAACATTACATTGCTGTAGTGTTTCCATCCCTCCCTCCTCCTCCAACCTAGAACAAAAGAGAGAGAGGAAGAGGCAGTGCCTTCAGGAGTGCACCAGACCTGCGAGGGACACTCTTCTGAAAGTGGATTTTAAAGAAAAAGCAGCTGATTGGTGAGTAAATCCTGGGAGCAAACTGCTGCTGGTGACCTGCAGGCTAGTCATTCTGAGCGGTGACTTCAACTGCATCATCGATGCAGCTGGACGATCCGGCAGGGCCAAAAGCAGATTGGACGCTACGTCCAGATCCCTGATGGAAACAGTAAAGGATGCCAAGCTGCACGACGTCTTCAGCAACCCTGCAGATGGAGCGCAGCGTAGATACACCTGGTCGTGGCCTGATGGGTCCGTCCGTTCCAGGATAGATTTCCTGTTTGTGTCCCGTGCATTCGCAGTCAGATCCACCGACGTCAAGCCGGTGTCTTTCTCTGACCACTGCCTCCTACTGGCTGACTGCCACTTAGAGAAGGACCAGAGGATGGGCAGGGGGGCATGGAAGCTAAACGTGCAACCGCTGACCCCAGAGAACATTGAGGAGCTTAAGAGGGATTACAAAGGTTGGAGAACCATGAAACCCCACTTTGAGTCACTGACACACTGGTGGGAAGCGATCAAGGGAAACATCAAGAGGTTTTTCATCCTCAAAGGCACCCAGAAAGCTGGAAAGGAACAGAGGGGAATGTCCCGACTCCAGAAAAACATGCAGAATCTGCTCCGGCTGCAGTCGATGGGGGTCAATGTCAAGGAGGAACTCCAAGAGGTGAAGAGCCAGCAAGCCTCGCTCTTTGCCTCGGAGGCCTCTAAGATCATCTTCCGTTCCAGAGTCCGCTCTGTGCAGCAGGACGAGACGTGCTCACGTTTCTTCTTCCAAAAGCTACACAGAGAGAGCTCTGTGATCAACAGCCTGAAGGAAGAAGACGGCTCAGTAAAGTCATTGCAGTCCGACATTTTGAGGATCAGCAAATCCTTTTATGTTGGATTCTATCCTTTTATGTTGGATTCTATGACGTGAAGCCCACAGACAGCACGGCCTCCCAGCCCTTCCAGTCCTCTATCATGGAGGTCTTAGACGACAGTACACAGGAGAGCCTGGACAAACCGCTAACTCCTGACGAACTGACTAAGGCCCTTGAGTCCTTCGAGAAGAGTAAAACTCCTGGAAGCGATGGCTTGCCAGTGGAGTTGTATTCGGCTCTGTGGAACTGGATCAGCCCGGACCTGCTAGAAGTGTACGAGAGTATGCTCCTGGCTGGCAGTATGTCAGAATCCATGAGGAAAGGCATTATCACCCTCATCTACAAGCACAAGGGGGAAAGGGAGGAAATTAGAAATTGGCGACCCATTTCACTCTTGAATGTGGACTATAAGATTCTGTCCAAGGTCATCGCCAATCGGGTCAAATCTGCTCTGGAATTGGTGATCCACCCTGACTAGACCTGCACTGTGCCGGGCAGGAAGATCTCTGACAGCCTCGCGCTGCTCAGGGATACGATTGCCTATGTACAGGACAGGGGTGTGGATACCTGCCTCATCAGCCTGGATCAGGAGAAGGCCTTTGACAGAATATCGCACACCTACATGGTGGATGTGCTCTCCAAAATGGAGTTTGGGGAGGGAATTCGCAATTGGATCCAACTGCTCTACACTAACATCAGTAGCACTGTCTCAGTCAATGGGTGGGAATCAGATAGCTTTCCGATTAAATCTGGAGTCAGGCAGGGCTGCCCTCTCTCGCCTGTCCTGTTTGTGTGCTCCATAAAACCCTTTGCTGAATCCATCAGGAAGAATCCGGGCATAAGAGGAGTGACGATCGCAGGCAGTAGAGGCACTCAGATCAAAGCCTCCCTGTACATGGACGACGTCGCCGTCTTCTGCTCAGATCCGCTGTCGGTGCGCAGACTAATCCACATCTGCGACCAGTTCGAACTGGCCTCGGGAGCCAAGCTAAATCGTGGGAAGTGTGAGGCCATGTTCTTTGGGAACTGGGCTGATCAATCCTTTGTCCCCTTCACTGTCAGGGCTGACGGCCTGTACGTGCTGGGGATATGGTTCGGAGGGATCAGAACACGCATTAGAAACTGGAAGGAGCGAGTGTCTATGGTGAAAAGGAAACTGGGCATGTGGGAGCGATGCTCCCTCTCCATTGCGGGTAAGAACCTGGCCATCAGGTGTGAGGCACTCTCATTGTTGCTGTATGTGGCGCAGGTCTGGCCCGTTCCACACTCCTGTGTGGTGGCAATCACCCGAGCCATCTTCCGCTTTATCTGGAGATCGAAAATGGATCGTGTCTACAGGGACATGATGTACAAGTCTCTAGATAAAGGGGGAAAGAAACGTGCCCAACATCGCCTCATACTGATGGCCACCTTTGTGTGTGGCTGCATCAAGTGGTGCGTAGATCCTCAGTATGCAAACACCAAGTGTCACTACGTGCTGAGTTTCTACCTGTCCCCAGTGTTGCGAAGGATGGGTCTGGCCACGCTGCCACGGAACACTCCAAGTAGTTGGACCGTGCCCCCACCTGGCCCTTGTGGGAAAATTTATGCAGAGAAACACCTTTGACCACAAATCCATCAGGCAGTGGTCGGCATGTAACGTCTTAAAGGCCCTGAGGGAAAAGGAGAGGGTGGATCCTGTGGGATGGTTCCCTGAGCAGACTGACAAAGTCATTTGGCAGAATGCCTCATCGCCAGAACTTTCCAACAAGCACCAAGATGTAGCTTGGCTGGTGGTGAGAAAGGCCCTCCCTGTCAGATCCTTGCAGCACACCAGGAGTCTCATCCCCTCTGCACGTTGTCCTCAAGGTGGCTGTGGTGGGGAAGAGACCGTTGTTCACCTCCTTGTAGATTGTGCCTTTGCAAAGAAGGTCTGGAGAGAGATGCAGTGGTTTCTGTTGAGGTTCGTCCCGAGCAGTTCTGTGACACAGGACTCTGTGCTCTATGGGTTGTTCCCAGGGTCACACACCTAGACAAACATCAACTGCAGCTGGAGGATCATCAGCTCAGTGAAAGACGCTCTTTGGTCTGCCCGAAACTTGTTTGTCTTCCAGCACAAAGAGTTGTCCCCGACCGAGTGTTGCAGACTGGCACATTCCAAGGTCCAGGACTACGTGCTGAGGGACACAGTTAAGCTTGGGGCAGCCGCCGCAAAGGCGCAATGGGGAAGGGTCGCTGCCTAAGACCTTTCTGCCACAGTGCACCGAGGGGCTGGGAACTGTTGAGAGCCCCTCAGGCTGTACAGCTTAAAATGAATGTCTGCCAATGATTGTAATATTCATTGTCTGTACTGATACACCTTGTGATTCATGTTGTAAAAGTTGAACCTGTTTGTATTTTTGTAATGGTGATTTTGAAATGGTTCGAAATGTTTTTAAGATTTATGAATAAAGTATATTTTTACAAAAAAAAGGAAAAAGGGGTGTTGACGGTGTTGATCTTAACTATAGAATGTGCTAATGGTGACATTAAGTGTAGAAAGCAGGACGAGCAAGTGACAGGTAACCCTACTGGGGGTGGAGCAGGTGAAAGGGATCGAAATGGGCAAAAATGTGGAGATAAAACAGTGAATGGAAATACATTTAAGAATAATAGAAATAGGTGGGAAACAAAAACTATGTATAAAAATTATATATATAATTAAATATATATCTATACATTATTCGAAAAAGGGGGATGGGAAAGGGTCTGGGTATGGTGGAGGGAGTTCATGATCTGAAGTTGTTGAACTCAATGTTAAGTCCGAAAGGCTGCAAAGTGCCTTATTGGAAGATGAGGTGCTGTTCCTCCAGTTTGCGTTGAGCTTCACTGGAACATTGCAGCAAGCCAAGGATGGACATGTGGGCATGAGTGCAGGGTGGAGTGTTGAAATTGCAAGCGACAGGGAGGTCTGGGTTATGATTCTGGATAGACCCGAAGGTGTTCCGCAAAGTGGGCACCCAGTCTGCGTTTGGTCTCCCCAATGTAGAGGAGACCACATTGGGAGCAGCGAATGCAATAGACTGAACTGAGGGAAGTGCAAGTGAAGTGCTACTTCATTTGAAAGGATTGTTTGAACCCTTGGGCGGAGAGGAGGGGGGAAGTAAAGGGGCGGGTGTTGCACCTTCTTTGTGTGCATGGGAAGGTGCCATGAAAGGGGTTTGAGGTGCAGTAGGTGATGGAGGAGTGGAACAGGGTGTCCCAGAGACAACGTTTCCTATGGAATTCCGACTGAGTTGGTGAAGGGAAGATGTATTTGATGGTAGCATCATGCTGGATTTGGCAGAAATGGTGGAGGATGATCTTTTGAATGCTCAGGCTTGTGGGGTGATTAGTGTGGACAAGGGAAACCCTATCATGGTTCTGGAAGGGAAAGGGAGGCGTGAGGGTGGATGTGCTGGAGATGAGCCAAACAATTTTGAGGGCCCTGTCATCCAACGGAGGTGGAAAACCTCAATTAAGGAGGAAGGGAGAAATGTCTGAGGAACTGTTTTGGCAATTGTCATATTCGGAACAGATGCGACGAAGGCGAAGGAAGTGAGAAAATGGGATGGAGTCCTTACCGGGTGCATGCTGTGTTGTGCTGTAGTCGAGGTAGGTGTGGTAGTCGGTAAGCTTGTGATAAATATTGTTGGAGAGTCGAACAATAGAACTTGAGAGAGAGGTCAAGGAAGGGGAGGGAAGTGTCAGTGATGGACCATGTGAAAATGATGGAGGAGTGGAAATTGGAAGCAAAATTAATATTTTTTTCAAGGTCCAGACAAGAGCATGGAGCAGCACCGAAGCAGTCATTGACATACCGGAGAAAAAGATGTGGGAGGGGTTCTGATTAGGACTGGAACAAGGAATGTTCGACACACCCCATAAAGAGACTGGCATAACTGGGGCCCATGCTGCTACCCATGGCTACACCTTTTATTTGAAGGAAGTGAAACGAGTTGAAGGGGAAATTGTTCAGTGAGAGAACAAGTTTAGCCAGACAGAGGAGAGTGGTCGTGGATGGGGATTGTTCGGGCCTCTGTTGAGGAAGAAGTGGAGAGACCTCAGACTATCCCAGTGGGGAATTAATTTGTAGAGGGATTGGACGCCCTTGGTTAAGAGGAGGCGTTTGGGGCAGGGATCCGGAAAATCTTGATATTATGTAGGGCGTCAGAGGAGTTGAGGATGTAGGTGGAAAGAGACTGGACAAGGGGAGAGAGAATGGAGTCAAGATACAAGATATTAGTTCCGTAGGGCAGGAACAGGCTGACGCGATCGGTCTGCCGGGACAGTCCTGACTGTTGATTTTGGGTATCAGGTATAAGCGGGTCATCCGAGGTTTGGATATCATGAGGTTGGAAGCTGTAGAGGGAAGATCTCCAGAGGGGATAAAGCCAGTGACAGTCCGAGAAACAATGTCTAGATGTTGAGTGGTGGGTTCATGGTCCGGGGGAGGTAGGAGGAATAGCCTGCGAGTTGACATTCAGCCTGTACGAGGTAGAGGTCAGTGCGCCAGACCACCCTTGTCAGCAAGTATAATGACAAAGTCGGGGTTGGACCTGAGAGAATGGAATGCAGCAAGTTCAGAAAGACACTTTGACAACAACAAGACATCTGTCGACACAATGGAAGGACATCCTGACTGGCCAATTTGACTGTCGTCAATATGATGTATCACAATCCCTGATTTGTGAAGTGACTGTCAATCAGCCAGCAGGTCACCTTGAATGGTTCAGGTGGCTGTCAGTCAGCGAGCGGAGTTACCTTAATGGCTGAGGCGCCTGTGGGTGAAACCTAAAGCTGCCCCATTGTCTGCCACGTCTGTCAGTTGTGGAGCTGTTTCCATGGTTGACACACGCAGCTATCCGTCAGAAGGCAGAGCTTTTTGATTGTCTGAGGCGTCAGGCGGTCAGTTGTGTTTCTTTATGAATTGAATAACATGATGTAACCAGATATTTCACTGCATCCTTGATTTGCTCTCTGAACTTGGACTGAGTCACCCCATAAATAAATGTGTTTGTGCAGCAACTTAAACTCCGCAGCATAAATCCGACTTGTTGTAAGACATATCCAGAATAGGTGAGGTAAGCTGCTTCTCTCAGATCACTATAAAGGAATTTTACAACATACGCTGACCACAGGATTATGAAGGTGCCGGATATGGTGAAGAGTAAAATCATTGACTTCCTCCTGCTCTCCATCTCTGGGTCACTGTGATTCTCTCCCTTACTCTGAGCCCTCAGTGCCTTACGGACTCGACTGGTAACTAAAATGTGTCTGACTGTCAGACCGTTAATCAGCAGAATTAAACCGAAAGGGAGCAATGGGGTGAAAACCTTCTCAAACCAGGAAAACCCAACCCATCCAGGATCAGTAAAATAGTTTAGCTTTGTCTGACAGCCCAGTGGTACATTGTCCATTGTCTTTCCAGGTTCCACTGTAAAGTACCAGGGGATGTTTTTTAAAAAGAGCAGGATGCCGGTTGTCACTAGAATCACAGCCGCAGTTTTCCCGGTGCAATATTTTGTTCTCAAATTCTGGCAACGAATGGCCACAAATCGATCAAAGGAGAAAGTGACGGTGAACCAGACAGAACAGTCCATGGCTGCAGCCAGCAGAACAGCGCAAACACTACACACAGGAGTGAAGTCCAGGAAAGTCACTGGGAAATAAAAATAATTGACCTGGGTCAGTATGGGGTCAGTGATAATGACCAATAGATCCGCCGTTGCCATGACCACCAGGTAACGAGTGGTGCAGGTGGAGAGGCCACACTTTCCCCGGCACAGGATCACAATCCCCAGTAAATTAACTGTCAGAGAGAGAAGGGAGAAGAGAATGGAATTTAATGACGATACATTCTCCATGTCAGACACAGACAGTAAGGATAGGATTTTAGGGCCACAAAAGGACCTGAGGAGAATTGAGGCAGGGATGTGGTAGAGAATAAATTTGCAGGCTGGGACACAGCAAATGTAAGTGCAACATTTAAGAATGGAGCGAAAGATAAAATAAGAACTACAGACCAGTTAGTTTGACGTCAGTGGAAGGAAAATGTTAATGTTAATATTTTTTGTAATCCTGGAAGTGCCTGATTTAATCTGTTTTGGAGGATTGCTTCTGACCGGTATCAAAGTGTCCTTGCTAACCAAGTGTCAATGGGAACTAGGGGTATTAATCCCAGCTGTTTGGTGTCAAGCTGATCACAAAGGAAGATGGTTGAGGCTGTTGGAGGTCAGTCAAGGCAGCTCCAGGACATCACTGCAGGTGTTCCTCAGTGTAATGTCCTCGACCCAACCATCCTCAACTGCTTCATCAATGACATTTGTTCCTCCATAAATCCCAAAGTGGGAATGTTCACTGACGATTGTAAAATATCCAGCACCATTCGCGACTCTCCAGACACTGAAACAGTCCATGTCCAAATGCAGCTAGCCCTGGACAATATCCAGACTTGGGCTGACACAGTGGAAAGCAACCTTCGCACCATGAAGAGTTTTAATGACCATTTCCATCAAGAGGCTATCTAAACATCACCTCTTGACATTCAATGGCATTACAATCTCTGAAAGCTCCACTATCAAAACCCTGAGGGTTACTGTTGACCAGAAAGTGCAATGGACTAACCGAATAAACACTGTAACTACAAGTGCAGGTCATAGGATAGGAATTCTGTGATTAGAAACTCACCTCCTAACTCCCTGAACACTGTCCACCATCTGCAAGGCACAGTTTAGGAGTGAGATGAAATGCTCCCCATTTGCTTGGCTGAGTGCACCTCCCACAACACTTAATAAGTTTGGCCATGTACAGGTCAAAGCAGCCGGCTTGTTTGGCAGCCCATCCACACACATTCACTCCCTTCAACATCGATGCTGAGTATCAGCAGTGTGCACCATCTACAAGATGCACTGCAGAACTTCACCAAGGTTCCTTCGATAGCAACATCCCAACTAGCGACCGATACCATTGAGAAGGACCAGAGCAGCAGATAGATGGGAATGCCAACACCTGGAAGTTCCCCTCCAAATCACTCATTTTCTTCACTTGAAATGTGTCGTTGTTCCTTCACTGGCAGTTGGTCAAAACTCTGGAAACTTCTCCCGAACAGCAATGCGAGTGTGTCAGTGCCACATGGGCTGCAGCCATTCAAGAATGCAGCTCACTATCACCGTCTCAAGGGCAATTAGGGCTGGGCAATAAATTCTGACCGAACAAGCAAAGGCCACGTCCCCTAAAGGAAGACAGAATAATCCCAGGAAACGAGCCTGTCCAGCACTGAGCGCCCACTAAGTAATGCTCAGGATAAGACTCAGGATCAGACTCAGAATCACACCCTTTCCCGGTCTGGAAAGTCTCCCGCACAAGTTCTTTTCTGGAATAGTTCCCCTCCAGGTTGGCAACTTTAGCAGTGCACCACCCCAGGAACATTTCTGCTCCAGATTTGGTCCCTCAGCATCTAATACTCTTCCTAGAAGCCTTTCATCTCCATGTCTGTTCCTCCGCAGATCACATTATTCCCAGGGATAGTGCCTCTTCAGGATCAGGCTCTCCCCAGGTCACAATCAATCCAGGAATAGACCTTGATCTGGTTTGGACCCTTCCCAAGTCACATTCATTCCAGGAGTAGACCCTGTCCTGAGATCGGACGCTCCCCAGTTTACAATCTTCTTAGGAATATGCACTAACCATGATTGGACATTCCTCAGGACACAAACTTCCCAAGATTGGAAATGTTCTAAACGCCAGACAGCAAATTCTTCCCAGGAGCTTATGCTATCCGGCCTCACATTTACCATGACACACATTTCCCCAGAACAGAATCTCTCTCCAGGATTGCTCACTCCTTATGAAACAATCTTCCCAGGAATGGACCTTCTTCAGTTTTGGACGCAATCCGAGGCTTTACCAGGAATATACCCTCTCCAGGTTCAGACCATACACACAACACACTCTTCCCAGGAGACCCTCTCCTCGTTTGGGAAATGCCCATAGCACAAGCTTCCCAGGTGTAAACCCTCTCCAGGTTCAGGGCCTCAACAGGCCACATTCTTTGCCGTAATAGACCGTATCCACGCTCGGACATTGTACAGTGCACACTTTTTGTATGTAATGGATCTCTCCAGTTTTTGGCCTTCCCCAGGTCACATTCAATCCAGGAATAGACGATCTTCTTGTTCGATAGCTCCCCAGAACCGGCACTGCTAAGGAATATCAAGATGTATTATTGAAAAATCTCCTGGTCACACTCTTTTTAGTAAAACTCCCCCTCCAGGTTCAGACCCTCCACAGGGAACACTCTTACCAGGGATAAACCCTCTCCAGTTTCAGGGTCTCCTCAGGGAAAACTCTTCACAGGAGCACAAAATCCCAAAATACCGAACACACCACCTCGCACCCCCGCCCCGCAACCCCTCCCACCACCCCCACCCACCACCCACATCACTCTTTTCCCTGGATGTGAACTTCTACAGATTCAGATCCTTCCCAAGTTACAGACATCCCAGGGTTTGAGCCGTCTTGGTTCAAATATTCCTCAGATCAATCCATTCTCAGGAATGGCCCCTGTCCTGGTTCAGACACCCCCCAGGGCACACACTTCTCAGGAATGCTCCCACTCCAGGTTCCCAACCTCCATTGGGCACTCTGTACCGAGAAATACACACTGCCCAGTTTCAGAACTTTCAAATGCATTTTGTGTTTCCCAGGACCATACCCTCCCCAGCATTGGAATGTCCCCTGTCTCACACGACCCATGAGAAGAGCCTGCCCATGTGCAGGCCTTCACTAGGGGAGAGGCATGTGGGGAAACAAACCAGCGAAGATTTGAAATCCCCATTGCACACTTCACAGGAATGCTGACCAAATGGCCTACTCCTGCTCCTATGTTCCCATATTCCAAAGGAGAGATCCTGTCCAGATCTGGACACTCTCCAGAGCATACAATTCCCAGTAATAGTTGCTCTCCAGATTCGGACTCTCCCCAGCTCACATTCCATAAAGGAATAGGCACTCCCGTGTTAGGACCACGTCACTCACTTCCGTTACTCTCACAGTTAAAAACGCTTCCGGTCACCCCAATTCCAGGAATAGATCCCAAGGTTTTGAAACGCTCAAGAAGACACTCTTGTCAGGAAAATAAAACCCTTGGCCAAGTTGAGCTCTTCTCCAGGGCATACTGTTTCCTGCATCGACCCACAGCAACTTCAAGATCTCGCCATCTCAACATTTCTCCAGGAATAAACCCTATCCATTGTCGGACACTCTCCAGGGTAGACCAATAGGGAGAGAGCATTTGAGAGTGGAGAGAGAGAGGCCACAGAGCGTTAATGAGCGTAGAGAGAGAGAGAGGGGAGCATATAAGACCAAAATGCCATGTGGCCGATGAACATAAGTAGGCCATTAGGCCCATCGAGTGTGTTCCATCACTCCAAGAAATTGTGTTTGAACTGATAACCCTCAGCTCCACTTTCCTTCCTTTCGCCATAAACTTTGATTGCCTTGCTCATTAAAAATCTGTCTATCTCATCCTTGAATATCTTTAACAACGCAGCTTTTAAAGGCCTCAGCATTAAGTAATCCACAGATTAACTAACATCTGAGAGAAAAAAAATCCCCCTGACCCCTGCCTTAAATAGGCCAACCCTAATTCTTAGATAATGCCCTCTTGCCCTAGACTCCACAACAAGTGGAGACAACCTTTCAGCATCTACCCTGTCAAGCACCATAAGAATGTTTTGCGTTTCAATATGGTCACCTCTCATTCCTCTAAACTCCAATGACCAAAAGGTCAACCTGCCCAACTTCTTCACATAAGAAAATCCCTCCATACCCCAGGATCAATCTAGTTAACTTTCTCAGTACTGCCTCTAAATTCAGTATATTTTCCTTATATTAGGGGACCAAAACAGTTGAGAGTAATTTAGGTGTGGTATCACTAATGCCTTGTATAGTTGTAGCAAGACTTCCAAATTTTTATACCACATTCCCTATGAAATAATCACCAACATTCCAGTTGCCTTCCCCAACACCTGCTGAAAATGTATTTTATTTTTGGTGATTCGTGCCCGAGGACTCCCAAATCCCTCTGTGCTGCAGCTTTCTACAGTCTTTCTCCATTTAAATATTACTCAGCTCCTCTGTTCTTCATACCAATAAGCGCATAACCTCACATTTTCCCACGTTATTATCCTCCTGTCAAGTTTTTACCCACTAAGTCTATATCTCCCTGCAGGCTCTTTAAATGATCCTCACTACTTGCCCTCCAAAATATTTTTGGGGCATCCATTAAAGATACACCAATAAGGAGTGCGGGGATAGAGGTGATGGGTCTTTAAAGAGCATGGGAGGGAGAAAAGTGCAGAGAACAGCTGATTGGTGGGTATCTGTAGTCTTTAAAGTGAAGGTAAGGCGTTTAGTTTGTGCTTAGGTCTGTTGTCTATCCTTATCGCTTTAAAAAAATGGCTTCTGAAGTATAAGATCGATACTAGTTTTTTTTAAAATACAATAAAGCATAAAGAGCGGGGGATTTTTCAAGTGTGAAGAACAGGGATAGTGGATTAATTAATTAACTAATTAATTACAACAGCGATGGCATGACGACTGATGTGTTGCTGATAGAGCATGTGGGTATTGCTGGTCACTAAAGTGATACAGGACGATCACATTTGTAGTAAATGTTTGCAGTTCAAGGAACTTTGGATCCAAGTTAAGGAGTTGATGTCCAAGCTTCAGGAGTTGCGCCAAATCAAGGAGGGGAAAGTTACCTGGACAGTTTGCTTCAAGAGGTGTTCTCACCCCACAGATTATGTCATTCAAATTTGGTCTGTGATCAGGGACAGGAGGGTGTAACTGCAGGGGAAGTAAGTATGAGGACCCAGGGGGTTGCGTTAGAGGAGCCTCAGCCCCTGTAACTACCCAACAGTTGCTAGGTTCTGGCAAGCTGTGTGGACAAGGGCGGGTCTGCAGAGAGGATGAGCGAACTGACCACGGAACTGTGTTACAGGGAGCCACTCACTTTGGGATGTTAGGGGGCAGTATATTTGGGAGGATAGATACTGTTCTCTGCAGCTCTGAGTGCGACTCCCGAAGGCTGTGTTGCCTGCCCCGTGCCAGGGTTATGGAAACCTCCTCAGGGCTGGAGACGAATTTGAAGTGGAGGGGAGAAATCTAGTTTTATTCACAATGTTGCCGCCAACGATGCTGAAAGAATTCGAAGAGTTAGGAGCTAAAGTAAAATCCATAACCTTAGAGGTTATGCATTTTACTTTAGCTCCTAATTCTTCGAATTAAGGTAATAATCTTGGGATTACTAACTGAGCCATGGGCAAACTGGCATAGGATAAAGTCAAGGAGTTAAATGCTTAGCTCAAAGTTTGTTGTGGGAAGAATGGGTTTCAGTTCAAGGGCCACTGGCACCTGCACTGGTGTAGAAGGGATCTGTTCTGCTGGGGCGGGCTTCACTTGTACTGTGCAGGGACAGGTGTCCTGCCGAATTAAATAACAAGGGATCAAAAGACCGTTTGTAAACTTAATTGCAGTTGGGGAAGCTGGAGAGCGGAAAAGTAGACTTACAAAGGAAAATAATATGACAGCATTGCAGGTCAGCTTTTTAGGTATCGATGCCATGAATATGACAGGAAGGACAGAGTGTTCAAACATTAAAAAAGAAAACCAGCAGAGAATATCATAAAAGGGACAAAATGGTTAAAAGTCAAAATTGATGCCTCTTTAATTAAATGCTCATAGTATTCAGTAAATAAAATAAATTAATTAACGGCAAAATATAGGTGTGATCATATTGACATTAGGGAGACGTGATCATGAGGTGTCCAAATCGGGGACAAAAACATTCAGGGCAATGTGATTTTCAAAAGTACAGGCAGGAAGAAAAGGGTGTTGGGGTAGCTTTTTTAATATGAGATGGAACAAGTACGGTAGCAATAAATGATTTTGCATTGGAGGATGTAAAATCCACATGGGTAGAGTTAAGAAATAAGGTGGAATGAGACTGTTGGGAGACGTCTATAGGCTGCCTAACAGTAGCTATACTGTGGGGCAGAGAATATGTCAGGTGATAAGGTGGGCATGTAAAAAAGACACTACTTTAATCATGGGTTAGCTTAATCTTCATGTGTTTTGGGAAAATGAAATTGGCAGAGGTAGCCACGAGCAAGGGAATCATCCAGATTATCCGGGACAGTTTCCTGGAACAATTTGCTGTCATTCCAACAATGGAGCAGGCAACTTTGGATCTGTTTCTGTGCAATGAGTCATGTTTAGTAAATTATCTCAGCGTAAAAGATCCCCTTCGGAAGCAGGGAACAGAAAGTGGTAGAATTTAGCATTCAAATTGAGAGTGAAGATTGGTCCGACACAACTGTGCTAAACTTACAAAAAGGTAATTACAAAGAATGAGGGCAGATTTGGCTGGAGTGGACTGGGAAAGGAGTTTAGCAGAAAAGATGCTTGATGAACAATAGCAGACGTTTAAGTAAATAATTCATGGCTCTCAACAAAAATCTATCCCTGTGAGTAAGATGGGTCCTTGGAAGGAGATCCACCAAGCATGGTTAACCAAGGGATTTAAGGATGGAAAAAAATTGAAAGAAAACGAAACGAACAATGTGACAAAGATTAGTTATAAACCTTAGCATTCGGAAGTATTTAGAAAGCAATAAAATACGACCAAAAATATAATAAAGTGGGTGCAAAGAAATGTTGAGGGTGAACGAGCAAGTATTATAAAAACGGAGAGCAGTATATATTTTTAAATATAAAAAGAAAAGAGAGGCAGAAGTGATTCTTGACCCCTTAGAGAATGAGGGCCTGGAAATAATAATGGGGAGCCAGGAAAAGCAGAGGAGTTGAATAAATATTTTCTATCAGTCTTCATGGTAGAATACACTTGTAACATACCAAAAAATAGTAAATAATCAGGGGGAACATGGGGGTAGGAAATGAAGCACAATAACTATCAATAGAGAAAAAAAAAGTATGAGTGAAACTACTGGAGCTGAAACCGATAAGTCCCGTGAACCTGAGTGTTTGCATTCTAGGATATTAACGGGAGTAGCTACACAGTAGTAGATGCACTGCTGGTAATCTTCCAAGAATCTTTAGATTCGGGAAACTCCCAGAAGATTGGCAATTTGTCAAAGTAATGCCCTCATTCAAACAGGAGGGAGACAAAAGACAGGTAACCATAGGCCAGTAAGCTTAACATCCATCATTAGGAAAATGTTAGAGTCTATGATAAAGTAATTCTTAGATTCATAGAGGTCTGAAGCACAGGAAAAGGCCCTTCAGCCTATTGAGTCTGCGCCGGTCAAACACTTAACTATTCTAATCCAATTTTCCAACACCAGACCCATAGCCTTGTATGAAATGGCACCACAAGTGCACATTCAAATTCTTGTTAAATGTTATGAGGGCTTCTGCATCTACCACGCTTTCAGGCAGTGAGACCAGAATCCAGCTACCATCTGGGTGAAAAGATTCTTCCTCACATACACCCACTAAATCTCCTGCCCTTTATGCTAAATCTATGCCCCCTGGTTGTTGATCCCTCCACCAAGGTGAAAAGTTCTTTCCTGTCAAACCTGTCTATGCCCCTCATAATTGTTTGCAGTTCAATAATATCCCACCACCAACCCCCCCTCCCCGCCCCCTTCAACCTCCTCTGCTCCAGGGGGAAAAACAGTCTGTTCAATCTCTCCTCAAAACTAAAACTTTCCATCCTAGGCAACATTCTGGTCGTTCTCCTCTGCACTCTCCCTGGTGCAATGACATCCTTCCTTTATTGTGGATTCCAGAACTGCCTCCAATACACTAGCTGTGGCCTAAACAGTGTTTTATGCACTTCCAGGATAACCTCCCAGCTCTTATATTATATGCCTCATCTAATAAAGGCAATTATCCCATATGCCTTCTTAACCACCTCATCTACTTTCCTGAGACATTAAGGGACCAGTGGAAATGGAGACCAAGGTTAGTCTGATTCTCAGCACTTCCCATGGCCCTTCCATTAATCAAATATTCCAGTGTCTTGCTTGACCAGCCCAAGTGCATCACCTCACACTCATCTGGATTAAATTCCATTTGTCACTGATCAGCCCGTTTGACCAGCCTGCCTATATCCTCCTGTAACCAAAGGCTACCCTCCTCACTGTTTATCACCCCACCAATTTTCGTGTGATCAGCAAACTTCCTCATCAATCCTCCAACATTCAAGTCTAAATAGTTTATATATACCATAAGCAGCTAGGACCCAACACCGAGCCCTTTGGAACCCCACTGGACACAGGCATTCAGTCAGATACACACCTCGACCATCACGTTCTGCTTCCTGCCACTCAGCCAATTCTAGATCCAGTTTTCCAATTTGCCTTGGATTCTATGGTATAGTTATCTTTCTCCCATGAGGGAACTAATCCAATGCCCTGCTGAAGTCCAAGTAGACTACGTCAAATACATTGTCCCCATCTACACAACTGCTTACCACTGCGAAATAATCAATCAAGTTGTTCAGACATGCCCTCCCCTTAGCAAAACCATGCTGACTGCTATTGATTAATCCATGCCTCTCAAAGTGTAGATTAATTCAGTTCCTCAGAATGGCTTCCAAAATTTCCCCAGCACTGAGGTTCGACTGACTAGACTTGTAGCTCCCTTGTTGGCCCCTCCCTCCCTTCTTGAATAAGAAATGATATAATAACAGATCAATTAAAAATGCTCATTAAAATCAAGAAGATTCAGTATGGCTTCATGAAGGGGAAATCATGCCTGACATATCTATTGTAATTATTTGAGGAGGTAACAAGTAGAATGAATAATGGGAAACCAGTAGATGTAATAATATTGAATTCCCAAAAAGGCATACAATAATGTACCACACACATAAGATAAGAGCCCATAGTATTGCGGGTATTATGTTAGCATGGATAGGGGTTGGCTAACTAAAAGAAGACAGGGAGCTTGGATAGTGAGTCTGAGGCAGTGGTGGGGAGCGGGGGTGTTGGTGGCCCGCATTTTCATCATGGTCACCTGTAACTATTGGAGCGCCACATGGATCAATGCTTGGGTCACAATGTTTTACTGTTTATATTCATGACTTAGATGAGGGAAGTGAATGTACTATCCCAAGTTTACAGATGACACAAAAATATGTGAAAAGGCAGGTGGTGAGGATGACACAAAGAATCTACGTGGGAATATAGAAACGTTAAGTGACTAGGCAAAAACTTGGCAGATGCATATAATGTGTGAAATTGTGAGTTTATGCACTTTGTCACGAAGATCAGAGGAGGTGAGTATTATTTAAATGGAGAAAGCCTGCAGAAAGCTGCAGCACAGAGGGATTTGGGAGTCCATGTACATGAATACAAAAATGCTAACGCACAAAGTCAGCAGGTAATAGGTGAAGTGAACAAAATGATGTCCTTTATTTCAAAAATAATGTCTTATAAATTTGTGACATGATGCCAAAACTATAAAAGGCACGAGTTAATCCTCACATAGAATACTGTGAACAATTTTGACCCCCTTATTTAAGGAAAGCTATGCTAGCAGTGAGAGCAGTCCAGAGAAGGTTCACTAGGTTAATCCCAGGTATGGAGTGATTTCATTGTGGAGAGGTTGAGTACGTTGGGTCTGCACTCATTGGGGTTTAGAAGAATGAGAAGCCACATTCTTGAAACATATGTGAATCTTAGGGGCTTGACAGGCTGGATGCTGACAGCTTGTTTCCATTGTGGTAGAGTCTTGGACAGGAGGGCATAATCTCAGGGTCAGGGCTCACCAATTTAATCAGGAGACGAGGAGGAATATCTTCTCTCAGAGGACAGTGGATCTATGGAACTATTTCCCGCAGAGGGCTGTAGGGACTGAGTCATTAATTACATTCCAGGCTGAGTTAGACAGATTTAAAAGAGTAAGGGAATCAAGGGTTTTGGGGAAAAAGCCAAAATGTGGAGTAGAGCATTATGAGATCAGCCGTGATATCATTGAACGCCCTAGCAGACTCGATGGGCGGAATGACAAGCTTATGCTCCAATGTCTTATGGTCTTATATTTTAAAAAAATCAAAAAGAGGACTGGAACACTGTCAGAGTGCTGCTGGATCGCTTAAATGTCAGGAACTGGTTGACACCTATTTCTGTTGGAGCAGTCCAATACAAAATGGAACGATATCCAGACATTTAACTTCATACACTCATCACAATGTATACTCAACCAACAGCAAAACGCTTCCTGTAGGTAATCTATTCACATGGCAAAACACAGTGATAGCTCCATGGAATGAAGAGATCACTCATCAATAATAATAAAAAAACGTTATTTCCTAATACAAGCAATTTATTTAATTCCAGTTACTGACCCACACTTGGTACAATTCTGCACTGACATATACACCCAGTATCACTTGGATCAGGTATTACACTCTGATACTGACCTCGATTTAATGCAGTTCTAGACTGACAGGAATACCCAGTAAACAATGGTGACTGAGGTTAGCGATTCCACTCTGCTTACTGACCGACACTTAGTACAAATTGACATGAACAGATACTCTCAGTAAAAAATGTCGTGACTGGGGCCAGGCACCTCACTCTGATCAGTGATCCACACTCAGTACAAGTCTAAACTGGCAAATAGATACAGAAATATATGGTCACTGGATTCAGATACCCCACTCTGGTTAGGGACCCACAATCAGTGTGATTTTCCTTTCACTGTCACTGAACATTACTTCAGAGATTCTGCCCTCACTGACGCCTAATTTAACATACACGATATTCCGTTAAATGCTAGGACTTAATATATAAAGGAGCCTGTGAGTTGTAAACTAAGGTTTATTTTCATTTGACAAAAGGAAATAGAGTCGCAGAGATATTTCAAGAAGTTATAATTCAGCAAATTATATCACTGATTCGGTGTCAATAACAGTGAGCTGCAGATCAGCATGTAATATTTTCAGTCACAATTTAAAATGAGAGCAGCTCACACATAGATTTACACAACTTCTATGGTTATAGTCACTTACCAGGGACACCAATAACAGCAAGCACTGTGAAGAATATTTTCTCAGCCAGTTCAATTGAAAGAAGCATTTTCAGTTTGAAGTAATGCGCCCTTTTGTGCTGCTGGCAATCCCTCTGTCTTAAACGCTGAGGTGTTACATTCCCAAAGACTTTAATTTATACCCTGATGGGTCACCTCAGGGATGTTGAAATTGCAACATTGTTCAAATTATTATTTTTAAATATATGAACAAACAGATTATGTCACTGAGCTCAGTGAAAATGTGTTTATTTTTAGATTCAGCTTCCACGTTCCAAAGACAGGCCTATGCTGATCACATTAATAAACGAATAAAAACAGCAGCTTCATTCACCTGGATAACATGCTGTCCACACAAACACCATCAGTACCATCTCTAGATCTCAGATTGCTTCAGGAAAAGCTGTCACTTGACTGTTACCATTCAGACATTAAATTCCAGACATTAGAGTGTGTCTCCCCACGCTGTTCTATTGTAAACTGGGATGTAGCTGCCCTCTTTAACTGTGGACATTCAGTTATGCGATTAACATAGGTTAGAGGTGACAATTTATTGCAAAATTCAATGAATAAAGTTTCAAGAAGTGTTTAAACTCCCACAAAAATTGATTCCACACCTCAATCAAATGCGACTCTCTCACAATCTTTCTGTCTCTCCCTCTCTCTGTTTCTGTCTCTCTCTCTGTGTTTCACTCTCTGGCTCTCCCTCTCTGTCATTCTATTTCTCTCGCTCTCTCCCTTTGTGTGTGTCTCTGTCTCTCTGTGTCTCTTTCTCCTCTGCTCACTCTATCACTTCCCCAATCTCTCTTTTTGTGCCATTCTCTCACTCTGTCTTTATGCCACTTTTTCCCTCTCTCACTCTCTGTCTCTTTCTTTCTCTCGCTGTCTCTCTCCATCTCACCCTTTTCTTCTCATTCGGTCTAACTTTCTGTCTGTTTCTCTTCCTGTCTCTTCATCTCTCTCTATCACAGAATCACAGTGCAGAAGAGGCCCTTGGGCCCATCAGGTCTGCGCCGACACGTGAGGAACACCTGACCTAACTATCTAATCCCATTTACCAGCACTTACTTGGTCCATATGCTTGAATATTATAACGTGCCAAGTGCTCATCCTGGTACATTTTAAAGGATGTGAGGCAACCCGCCTCCACCACCCTCCCAGGCAGCGCAATCCAGACCATCACCACTCTCTGGGTAAAAAAGCTTTTCGTCACATTCCCCCTAAAACTCATACCCCTCACCTTGAACTTATGCTCCCTTGTGACAGACCCTTCAGCTAAGGGTAACAGCTGCTCCTTATCCACCCTGTCCATGCGCCTCATAATCTTGTAAACCTCGATCAGGTCACCCCTCAGTCTTCTCTGCTCCAAAGAAGAGAACCCAAGTCTATCCAACCACTCTTCATAACTTAAATGTTTCATCCCAGGCAACATCCTGGTGAATCTCCTCTGCACCCCCTCCAGTGCAATCATATCCTTCATATAATGTGGTGAACAGAATGTCTCACAATCTCTCGATGTGTGTGGTTATGTGTGCCTGCCTGAGTGTCTCGATCTCTTTCTCTCTCACTGCATCGCTGTCTCTTTCAATCTGCGTGTGTGTATCTGTCTGTCTCTCCGCCTCTCTTGCTCATCTTCTCAGTCCCTTTCCCTCTATCTATCTGCCTGTTATGACTGTTTGTTTGACTTTCTATCTATCTATCTATATGTCTGTCTATCTATTTATAAATCTATCTATCTATGTCTTTTTGTCTCTGTCTCTCTGTTAGCTGTTTTCTCTCTCCGTGTCTCTCCTCCCTCATGCACAGTCTCTGTTTATCTGGCTTTCTCTCTTTCTCTCCCTCTATCTCTCTGTGCCTCTCTCACCTTGTCTGCGTCTCTCACTCATTCATTCTCGCTCAATATCTCTCACTGTCCCTTTCTCTTCCTTTTTACCCCATCTGTTGTATCTCCCTGTCTCTATCTCCCCTTCTGAGTATCAAACTCGCTCCCACGCTCTCTCTCCACCTTACCCTCGCGCTCTACTTCTGAGCCTCCCTCTCTAACTTTATCTCTCTCTTCCATCTCACTCTCTCATCTCGCTATCTCTCTCCCTTTCTCACTTTTCAACCATCCCTTTATTTATTTCATGGTCTGTCTATCTCTCTCTCTCTGCCTGTTCCGCTCTGTCCCTGCCTGTCTGTTTATCTCTCTCTCTCTTCTCTTTCCTTTCCTTTCTCTCTCTCCCTCTCGTTCCTCTCACTCTGACTCATTCATTTTCTCTCTCTCCCTTCTCTCTCTTCTTCTCCCCCTCGCCGCCCCCCCACCCCCCCGCCACCACCCTCTCTCTCTCTCTTACTCTGTCTCTCAGCCCCTTTCTCTCTTTAGTTTTCACTCTCTCTCTCTCTCTCTCTCTATCTGTATCTCCAATTTTCACTCTCTCTATTGGCTGAATCCCCCCAGATTTGTGCTAAGTGCAGCAGTGTGTGGGAAAGGAGAGGTTTGAACCCCTGCCACAGTGGGGGCTTTTCACACTATCTGGTCACTTCCTGCCTCATTAATTACACAGCCACAGGAAACACGCTGTCTGGCTTGCTGACAGCCTCTGAATTGCCCGCCATGCTGTTAACAAACTGTTTCCTCACTCCAGGCGCCATATACAAAGCGGAGCTGCGCTCACTGTTGTCAATTCTTGCAGCCCTGGGCTGCACCAGTGAAGACCTGGCCCTGAACGCCAAGAAGAGTTCATCAAGCCGTTACTGGAATACATTTAGTGATGCCCTCCACCTCCGCCCTGGCCGAAAGAGTTGCAGCCAACTCACCACACCGGTTTGGGAGGCGGTGACAGTGGTGCTCAGGGCCCAGGCTCCACAGCATAGATTGGCCACCCAGTGACTGAAGGAGGACAAGTGATCTCATGCCTGCCACTAGGTTTAGGCAGCCATCTTATCACTTTCACCTTCCAGACTCACACGGCCATCACACATTCACTGTCATTCAGGGGATATCACCACTCACACTCTGGCAGACACCCTCTCATCTCCATCCGGCCTGAATTGCTCTGGAGATTGTCTCCTCATCCACGGCCATTTTGAGAGCGCTTGCACAGACATACATGTGGCTCCCGTCCTGACCTCGCCCTGCAGCCTCTTCCCTTCCCTGAGGCCGCTTATCCCTCTTCCCCAAGCAAGCCCTAGCCCTGCAGCCACTAAAAAGATGGCCCAGCTTTAAGCTGGTTTGGTAGTTAGACACCAGCCTGTGAGCCCTCCTGAAAGTGATGTGCTGCTGCCTGAGAAGCCTGGCGCAGAGACAGCCAGTGCTGCCTGAAGCTAGGTGGACAAACACATTTCGAGGTTCCGAGTGAAGTGCAGATCACCAGGTGCGTGTCACTTATGTATGGAAATGAAACACGTCAGTGAGATTGCCCGGTTATTCCAGCGATAGAGGATGATTCTGGCCAGCAGGGCTTATAACGATATGTAGAGGTATTAACACAATTTTCCCGAGGTCCGGCATTGACAGGCACAGCAGATTATTGAAGACTGAGTTCACAGGGGCGTGAAAATGATTTTTGACTTCCTGCTGTATTGTCCACTCACACCTGCCTACAAGGACTATTCCGCCCTTTGACTCTTTGTCTACCTCTCTCTCTGCTCTATCTCTATGTCTGTCCCTATCTCTAATGTGAAACTTGCTCCATCTCTCTCTCTCCCTCTGCCTCTTTCTCTCTGTCTCCCTGCCTCCCTCTCACTCCCACTGTGTTTGTGTGTATGTCCCTCTCTTTTTCTCTCTCTCTCTTGCTTTCTTTCCCCCGCTCTGCCTTTCTCTCTCTCCCGTCCCTCTTGCGCCCTCACACACTTTGCCTCTTTGTTCTCACTCTCCCTTCCACTCTGTCTCTTCCTTTCCCTCTCCCTCTCTCACTCACTCTCTCTAACTCCACCTGTCTGTCTCTTCCCCTCTGTCTTTTGGTCTTTCTTTCTATCATGCACTCCCTCTAGCTTTCTCCATATCTCTGTCTATCTCTTTCTCTGCTTCTCACTCTCTCTGTCTCTCCAACTCTCTCTCTCTCATTTTCTGTCTCTGTATCTCTCTGCCTTTGTCTAACTCCCTGCTTTCTTTCCTCTCTTCTTTTCTCCATTCCCTCTCATTGTGTCTCCCGCTCTGTTTATGTCTCTGTCCCTCTCTCTCTCTCTCTATCTATCTCTCCTTGTTTCCCCCATTCTCCATTTATTTAGCTGCCTCTCCCCCGATGTCTCTCGCTCTCTCTGCATCATTTTCTGTCTATTACCTCTTTCTCTCTCCATCTGTCTCTGTGTATTTATTTTTTACTGCCGACAATCACGATGTTACCGTCATGTAACACGGTGCTTGCCCGTTGGAAACAGCCAACTAAAGGGGAATCATGTCGGTCATTAGCTTATTTCCCTTCACGCCCAAAACCCCACTCAAACTGGAAATATGGCAGTAATTGAGAGATTCTGGAAACAATAAGTGACTCAGTTCCCCCAGTGACAGCCACTCCACCCGCTGCAAATATCAATTAAAACAAGAAATGCCAGGAAAATCTCAACAATTCACTTCTTTGCATCATTTAATGAAGTCAAGAATTGTAATGAAGGGATATTTCAGCACACGAGCGCTGAAGAAGAGTCGTACTGACTTGCCACTTACCTGCTGAATACTGAAGCCTTGCTATAACAAAGATATGGATGAGGGTTCCAGGAGTGGATGAGCTGGGGTAAGGGTGAAGCAGGATGATGTTATGAAAGGGGAAGTAGGCGGCATTAATGATGGAGAGAATATGTGCTACCAGGGTGAGAAGCCTGCTTCAGTCTGAGAAAGTTCAAGGGAGAGGCATGGAGTTGGCAGGTGGGGAACAGGGTTTGGGACGGGGACTGAAAACAAAATTGAAGTCTTCCCATATATTTAGTTTGAATGACAGATGTTTGAGATATTCCATGTTGAGCTAATGGACATGGAGACAGATCGCAAGATAAATATACGGTGAATGTTTTTGGACGGTGCAAGAACAGAGAGACCTGCGTTATTTGTGAACAAAACTCTGAAGTTGACAGGACAGGTGAAAGCTGTCAGTACAGTATGTGGAATCCTGGGCTTCATAAATAGAGACGCAGAGAACAATGTACAGGAAGATATGGCGAAGCTGCATCAAGTTCTGGTTTCATCCTAAATGGCATTATGTTTGCAAGACTGGTTTCCATACTTGAGGAAGGAAGTGAAAATTTGAGCAGGTACATAAGAGATTTCTTAGAATTGTCCCTGGGGAACCGGATCTTGCAGTGACGTGGATAGACTGGAGAAGCGGGGATTGTTCTCCAAAGAGCAGAGGAGATTAAGGGGAAGCTGGATGGAGGTTTTAGAATGACGAGGGGTTAGTTAAAATCAATGGAGAGAATTTGTTCCAGTCACTTAGGGCTCGATGACCAGAGGACACAAATTTAAGGTGACGGATAAAAAAGGTAATGTGTGGGGATATTTTTGACATTAGAGTAGCTTTGGTTTGGAAGGCAATGTCTGGCATGGTGGTGGATACTGATTCTGTCCCTATTGAAACGGAAATGGACAAATCTGTGAAGGATAAAGACAGAAATTGGGGCTTTTTAGAATGTTCAAGAAACCCAAGAAAAATTGGATCGGCCCCAATGAAACCGTGTGGTTCTGCTAAATTTGATATTTGCCATTTTTCCTGTCCTTCCTAAAGCTGTTTGATAACATGCTACAGAACAGATTTGTTAACAAAATTGAAACAAACGGGGTTAAAGGCCGATGACAGCCGGACTTCGAAATTGGCTTCGTGACAGAAAGCAGGGAGTTCTGGAGAATGGTTGTTTTTCAGATTATGAGGAAGTGTCCATGGGAGTTCCATGGGTCAGTATTGGTTCCAATACTCCTTTGATGAGTGTAAATGCCTTGCACTGAATCGCACAGGTGTAACGATAAAGATTTCAGGCGTTAAAAAATAGTGAGAAGGAGAGAAGCAAATTTCAGGTGGAGCGAGGCTCACTGGCACCTGAAAGATGCAATTTATCACACACAAGAGTAAACTCATTCCTGTTGGTAGATAATACAGTGAAATGAAAGCTAAGGAAAACATTTTCAATTAGGAACAGGGACAGAGAGAAATGGTGGTTGGTAGTGGGGTGGTGGGGAACAGGGGTTGGGGGAGAGCGGGGTCAGGTCCCTTTGCATGGTTCGTAACACATGAGTCCGAACAATTCCCGACTTCAGACTGTGCACCATGCTCCAAAGTATAATTCTGCAATAATTCCATCTGAGAGAGACGTGGACAGGGTATCGGAAAAGGTCTTGGTCCCAGAAGAGCTTGGGTGTGGAGGTGGGCTCTTCCTGTCCGGTCTTCAGTGAAATGATATTTAGCAGTGCCAATTCAAAAGTTCTCCCTGAAAAGGACCTGAGAGGACACTGGGGAGAATTCTGATCATTGCACTGTAATCCACTGGTGACTGTAATATTGTTATCCTGTGAGAGCTGGCACAAGAAGGCCATTTTCCTGAGTGCAGTCTTTAGTCTTTGCTGTGTCCACTGTTCAAGTCCAAAGTTGGCAATCTATTCTAATCTCTGTGCAACCTGCTGTAACAATATTTTACTGATCACTGCTAAAAGACATTGACTTTAAAAATATATATATATGCTTTATCTCACATAGCTCTGGTGATTAGACAGGAGAACATTTCTGCTGCTGCGCTCCTCACTCACAACTCGGACCTTCTGACACTCAGGAAGGTTTATGCACTCCGGCAAGGTGAGTGAGATGTCACTACTTGGCATGCGGCCTGGCAATGCTGCATGCTGCATGTCAGGCCTGGGATGGACACAGTGTGCATGATGCTCAGCAGCACCACAGGAACATGTCTCTTTGGCCAATGTGAAGCAAACAATGCCAATGACAAAGGACAGCAATGAGGATAATTAACTGCAGCCCTCTTGGAGGAATCTCCAATCAACATGACTCGGTGAGCCACAAACTCATTTTTCTCCTTGGTCATTACTGGAAGAGAGGGCACACAATGCCCAAAAGAGCAGAGGACCTTTGATGGAGCCCCAAACCTTCCAGCAATTGGGCTTGCGGAGGAGAGGGCAATGCACCTTGCCAGAATACCGTCCACGGAGCGTGTGGGAGGCAGGAAGACGGCCCTCCCACGTTCACATGGCGGTTGTGTTATTTCACTGGTGCAGCTGGTGCCGTGGGCTGTCTGGATGAGGAGTGGGGCTGAGATGTGGGAGGGGCAGCTCGAGCGGGAATCGTAATGAAGTAACTCCAAAGTGTGGTCGGTGTTATCCAGGGAGGCTGTGAATGGCTGCATCTGAGGACTTGGATATATTTGGAAGGCTTTCACTTAAAAAAAACGAAGGGAATTTTCTGCATATCCTCATCTCATGACTGCCTTGTGTTTCCATCGCAGGCCCAGGAGCTGTGGTCTCACTCTCAGCAGAAGAGTCAGGGCAGAGACACCAGGAGGACCTAGTAGTGTCTGAGGATGTGCCATAACCATCACCTCACTCAGCAGGCAGGAGCCCAGAGGGTTTCCTCGAATAGTGATGTGTTAACATAAGTTGAGGAGCATTAGGTGATAAGCACAGCAGTCGTGTGTAGGAAGAGCTGTTAAAGGCCAAGGTTTCTAATCACAGTTTGCCCCGGAAGTCCAGGGCAGTCACAGGGATACCCTTTTGGGCAGTGATGCTGAGCCTCTGCAGTCTTAAATTTGGGTTCAGTATTTGGGCCTTCAACAGGAGACAAGTGGCCATCTGATGGAGTTCCCTGAGGCATTGTGAGTCCTTGCACTCCGAATGCAGGAGTCCATGGTGATCAGGGTTTTGACCGTGCCTCAGTTTATGTAGCACATGATGAGCAGCCACGAGAGACTGGAAAACTCGTGGCGCTCCAGACAGTAGCAGCGAAGTTTGCTGCTCTGCGACACTAACTCCGTTGCTGTAGTGGGAGAGGAGCTAAGGACTCTGAACAGGAATATCTAGCGGGTAGCAGAATGGTGAATCGAGGAGGTGGCATCAGCTATTCAGCAAGAGAGACACAATATTTACAAATGTTTAAGAATCTTTGTGTTCAGAGGTCGTCATTTTCTCAACGACAGCCTTTCCCCAGCATCTAGTAAACCTCCCTCGTGTGTGACATGTCATCGGATAAATGAATGATAAAGAGCCGTGACTTTGGTGTTTCTATCTCCCTCCTCTCCCTCCCAGGTCTTCGGTCACACTCTTCCCAGGCAGCTGCCATATGCAGTGATGCTGGATGAGCAGCTCTCTGGCACAATGACGTCCTGCATGTACTCCTGTGTCCCTCCCTGCCTCATCGTGCACCTCGTCTCCTCTTTTGCCCTCACTATCCACCTCTTCATTTTCCTTCTCTTCTTCCTCCCCGTCCAGCTTATCTGGTCCTTATCTTCCTCATTCGTGGTCAGGCTCCCTTCCTCGCCCTTCCCTGACTCCAGTGCCAGACCCCTTTATAGCGTCAATCACGGAGAATGCAGTAAGCTACAATGATATGGGACACACTGGCAGGGGCGAGATGTAAAGACCCCTCTGAGCGGCTGTAATAGTCAACAAAATGAAGAATGTCATCAGGCTGAACTCGATAGGTCAGTTCCCTGACTTCTTCCCGGCCTGGATTGGAATGGGGACACAATCACGTGATATTATTACTCCCAGCGCTGGATTGCCCGGGTGATACAGATTGAAATCATTTCCTCCGGTCATATTCAGACATTGAGCACCAGGCTGAATTTTGCGCTGCCTTTTGACACTTTGTGATGCCTCGGGCCCCTGTTTATTTGCTTTTATTGGATGTGGGTGTCTCTGTCTAGCCCAGGATTTATAGCCCAGCTGAAATGGCCCTTGAGAAAATGGTGCTGAGCTGAAGGATCTCGTGTCTGAAGAAATCCTGCTATGACCAGCCTTTCATCATCAATTAGCTATTGAGCTATGACACTGAGATGTCCTTCATGCACAAAGTTTTTTTTCAGGTGAAATTGTTTGGTGCATATTCTGCTCGCCTTTTGTCTGCAGTATTCTCTAAGTTTAGCATATTCGTCATCTGCATTAAATGCATATTGAGTTTTATTTGGCCTCTAGGTTGATGCTGGTGGGAATTTTGTTGTTAATGAGGACACTGTTCTGAATCCTTAATAAAATTTCTGTCCTCCTGTTCAGGCTTCTCAACAGGAATGTGTGGCATTGGGCCTGCTGTTGCTTCTTCTTTTCCTTGCACATATTCAGTTGTAACATCAAACCTCAAGGTTCTCTCTTTTTGACTCTACATGTCCTCATTGTTAGTTTCTTAGCATTTAATAGAGCAACCAATGATTTGTCCTCTGTCCCAACTGTACATTATAGGTTTAAGGCTTTGTCAGCGAACATCCCACAGGCCCTTGTGGATGCTAAGGCCTCTGTCTCGACTACATTGTATCTTTACTCTGTTCCAGACAATGACCGACATGTGCATTAAAATAGCCTGCGTGATACATCCTTCTGGATTTGAAAGAGTGCAACTCCTATTCCAGTCACTGATGCATCTGCAGCAGCGATTGTGGGCAGCTGTGGTCTGAGTGTGCCAACATGCCTGGTGAAACGAGCATATTTTTTCATATCGTGAACCACGATTGTTTGATTATCACGGAACCAGATGTACCAGATTAGCTGGGACCTTCCTCATCTGATAGCCAACACCCGCTTGACTGGCACCACATCCACAAACATTCATTCCCTCCATGACCGAAGCACCATCAACATTAAACACTGCAGGATTTCACCAAGTCTCCTTCGTCAGCACCTTCCAAACCAATCTGGGTGGATAACGGCAGCAGGCACATGGGAGCACTGCCACTTAGAATTTCCCCTCCAAGTCACTCGCCAAGCCAACTTGGAAAGATATCGACTGTTGCTACAGTATCGCTGGTTCAGAATCCTGGAACTCCCTTCCTAACAACACTGCGGGTGACGTACATCACATGTACTGCAGCGTTTCAAGAAGACAACTCACCACCACCTTCTCAAGGGCAACTAGGGACGGCAACAAATGTTGGCCCAGCCAGTGAAACCCACACCCCAGAAATGAATAAAGAAAAGGAGCATTGAAGCATTGTAACAGTGAGGAGTGGTGAGAAACTCTTGATTGCCTTGGCTTTTTATTTTGCGAACCAGCCTGCTGCTTGAACGATGTGTCCCAGAAATATATTTGTTGGTCGCAAGAACTCAATTTTTGCTGAGTGTTCGTGCTGCTTCTTCCAAGTGTTGGAACATTGCACTCACTCTCGTGCCATGCTCCAATGTGCTGGACCGGTGGATCAGGATATTGTCCATGTGTCCCATTTTAATTTTAAAATGTGTCCCATTTTAATCCCCGCCAAATGCCTGCAATTGTTCTCTGCAAAACTTCTGATTAAAAAGGGTAGGCGATTGAAGCCATATCTGCCGATAGGTGTGATAAATATAGGCACGAGCTTGTATTTCTTGTCTAATGGGAGATGCCAGAAGTCAATGTTTGTATCCACCTTTGTAAACATGCTATATTTTGCTGCATTTTTCCAAACTCCTATTCACAAATACCAAGGGGTAGATGTTGCCTTCTAGTGCTTTGTTTCACTATGTGAGGTCAAAACTGATTAATATTGAGCCATTCATTCTCGGCACTTGAACCATGCCTGAAAACAAAGGTGTGGGTTTGTTTATAGGTGAGATGGCTTCTTGATCTTCATGCAGTGTATCTTGTAGTTGGCACACAGTGAAGGAATTGTGCATCAGTGGTGGAGGGAGTGAATGTTTGTGCGTTGCTATGCCATGGATGGTGTCGAGCTTCTTGAGTATTGTTGGACCTGCACTCATCCAAACAAGTGGAGATTATTGCATCACGTTCCTGACTTGTGCCTTTGACAAGGTGCGCAGGCTTTGGGGAGTCAGGAGGTGATTTGCCACTGGATTCCCAGCGATATGCTCCAGCAGCCACAGTATTTATATGGCTCGTTCAGTTCAGTTTCTGATCAATGGCAACCCTCAGGGTGCTGATAGCGGTGAATTCAGCAATGTCAATGCCATTGAATATTTCGGGGCGATGGTGAGATTCTCCATAACTGAAGAGAGTCATTGCCCTCAAGTTTGGTGGCGCACATATGCCACTTACCCCTTGTCAGCCCAAGGCTGGATATTGTGCAAGTTTTGTTGCATTTGTACATAGACTACTTCACTGTTTGAAGATTCGCTAATGTTTTCTGAATATTGTTCAACCATCAAGGATTATCCCCAATTCTCAAATTATGGTTCATGGAAGGTCGTTAATGAAGCAGCTGAAGATGGGTCAGCCGAGGACATTACCCTGAGGAACCCCTGCAGGGATGTCCTGGAACTGAGTTGATTTAATTCCAACATATTCGTCTTCCTTTCTGCTAGGCATAACTTGAATCAGTGGAGAATTTTTCCCCATTTCCCATTCACTTAAGTTCTGCTATGCTTGGTAAATTTCTCGGGGTCTGGGTGTTGCTCCCAAGGCAAACCTTTGTGCCCAAGCATAATTCTTCCTTGAGAAAGTGTTGGCATGCTGCCTGCATTAACTGTTGCAGTCCGTGTGGCAAACGCAAACCGCAGTGCTTTTTGGGAGGGTGTTCCATGTTATTGACACAGAGATGAAAAAGCAAAGGCTGATATCGTTCCAAGTTAGGATGTTCCGTTGGTCCTAGTACAGCTTGCAGCCAGGTGGTGTTTCCGATCCATCCGCAGCCATTGCCCTTCTAGGTTGTAGTGGTCACTTGTTTGGAAGATGCTGTCGAAGAAGTCTTGGTGAGTTCATTTAGTGCATCTCGTAGAGAGTACACACTGCTGCTACTGGTCGACGGTGGTGGATATACTGCTTGCCTAAAGCAGTAGATGGGGTGCTGATCAATTGAGCTGCCTGACGTGGACGATTTCGACATTCATGGGTGTTGTTGGAGCTGCAGTCCCAAACACAAGCGAAGAGTGTTCCATCACAGTCCTTTCCTGTGTGTTGTCGATGTTGGTCAGGCTTCGGAGAGTTTGGAGGTTAGTTACTCGCAGCAGAAATCCTAGCGAATGTCCTGCACTTGCAGCCATAGCATTTATAAGGCTGATACAATTCCAATGGTAGCCACAGGATGTTGATAGTGGGGAAGTTGTGTCTAATACTGAATAATGCACTTTAGGGTGGACGTGAAGGTTTCAAGGAGAATGCAGATAGAGGTTCACAACAGCTGTTGCAGGGCTAAGGGACGTCAGTTCCCTGGAGAAATTCTTATAACCTGGGATGCTCTCTATGTTGATGAGAAGATTGAGATGAGATTGGATAGACATGTTCAAAATTATGATTGCTCTTGCAGAGGGGAGAGGGAGAAACTGGTTCAGTTGTGGAAGGACTGAGAAGCATAGGGACTCAGATTTAAGTCAATTGTTGAAAGAAGCAGGACCTCTTTAAGCATCACGTGGTAAGAACCTGGGATGTGCTGCCTGAGATTGTGGTGAATGCAGGTTGAATCGAGCCATTCAAAATTGAATTGGTTAATATTATAAAGATAAGAAAATTGAAGAGCTACAAGGAAAAGGCGGGGGTGGGCTGATTAGCTGAATTGTACTTGTTGAGAGCCAGGTGCAGGCAGACAGGCAGAATGGCCTCCTGATGCGCGGCAACTGTTTTTGACTCCATGCATCTCGGATCAATAGTTCAGGCCTCTAGGTAACTAGTCTGGTAACATAACCGTAATTCTTCTCTACACACCAAAAGCTGCACTTTGTTCGTCACCACTTCCATATCCTCCAATCATTCAACGCCTCAGCCCAACCATTTTCCCATCCTCCTCATGTCCTTCTACCCTTTCCCTTCTCCTGGCTTGTGATGCATGTGGCCCTCTAGGGAAGGAGAAGAAGGGAATGATGCACAAACGCATCTCCAACAACCGGTACTCCACACAAGCATCGGTGATTCATGTCAGGGGTTTGCGCACTGCACAGGCACACAAGGCCTAGATGGGCACGTCCGAGCAGCGGATACCCACCATCTTGCTGAGCTGCTTTTGTTGTGTGGCAGGAATTGGGCTCCCTCACTCCTTCCTCACGATGACAGCTGGCCACCTGATTCCACGCCCGCCATGCAGGCACGGTTTCCTCGCAGTCAGGTCATCCCCTATTGGCTGCTGAGCTAATTAGGAGCAATATATGCATCAATCAACCACTGATGCAGCCATCAAAGCAGAGATACAATGGATGACAACCCTGAACTTTCAGAAGTGGGTTTTAGCAACAGGATATGAGCATTCAGCCCTTCAAGTCTCCTCGCACCATTCAACAACATCGTGTCTGATCTGATCACGGCCTCAACTCCATATTCTGTACTCTCTCCTTTATGCCTTGCCTCCCTTGTTGGAAATGAATATTTCTAAATCTGCCATAAAAATATCCAATTCGTCAGCCTACACCACTGTCTGTGGAAGAGAATTACACACACTCACCACCCACTGATAGGAAAAACAATACTCCTCAGTTCCACCTTCAATCAGAGATCCCTTGTTTTTTTACTCCGTGTCCTTTTGTCCTAGTCTAAGCATTCATTCCCTCATATTATTCAATAAGATCACCTCTGAGTATTCTAAACTCCAACGGATACAGGACGAACCTGGCCAACCTTTCCACATAAAGTAACCCTGCATCCAATGAATCAGGAGATTGAACCTTCTTTGTACTGTTACTAATGAAATTATGTCCTTCCTGATGTAAGGACGTTAAAACTGTAAACAGTGCTTCAGATGTGGTCTGAATAATACCTGTTACAATTTTATCAAAGGATCACTGCTTTAATATTCCATTCACCTTGCAGTAAACAGTTACATTCTATGCCTTAATAATATTTTATTGCACACAAATCCCATCCCAACAATGACACTCCTACACCCATCATATCCCATCATTGACACTCATGCATGCCTCGCATCCCATCAGTTACACACTTGCAACCATCACATCCCATCATTAACACTCTTCATCCATTACACCCCATCACTGACATCCCAATGGCATCGCACCTGATCAGTGACACTCCAACACTCATTGTATCCCGCCATCGAGACTCGTGCACCCATCACATCCCATCAATGACACTTCTGTGCTTATCACATCTCATCAGCGATATTCCAACACACATCACATTCCATCACTCTCTCTCCTATGCCCGTACACAACACATCTGTGACACACCAATACCCATCGCATACCATCAGGGAAAGCCCCACATCCACCACGTCCCATCATTGACACTCCTACACCCATCCTATCCCATCATTGACACTTGAAATCACATCACATCCCATCAGTGACATTCCTATACCATCACATACCATCCGTGACATTCCAGGACCAAGCACATCGCATCAGTGACACTCCTACATCCATCACATCCAATCAATGACACTCCTATACCCAACATATCCCATCACTAAAACTTGTACACCCATCATATCCTATCATTGACACCTCTGCATTCATCGCACTGCATCAGTAACAATGCTACACCCATCACATCCCATCCATGATACTCCAAATCCCATCTCAGACCACTAATGACACGCCTACATCTATTGAATGCCATCAGAGACACTCTTACTGACATTGCATCGCTTTACGTGACTCTCCTACACACATCACATCCCATCATTTAAAGTCGAAACCCCCTCACAGTCTACGTGCAACATTCCTACATGCAACCAATCCCAGCAGTTACACACACACATCTCATCTCATCAATGACACTCCTACACCAAGAGCATCCCATCCGTAACACTCCTAATCCCATGACAGCCATTAGTGACATGCCTAAACACATCGAATGAGATCAGAGACAGAATTTCACACATTGCATCTCTATAGGTAACTCTCTGACACACATTTCTCTTTCATTAAATTCCAAATCCCATCGCACCCTATTAGTTACACTCCTACACCCATCCTATCTCAACAGTGACACTCCTACACCAATCCTATTCCATCAGTGACACTCCTACATCCATCCTATCTCAACAGTGACACTCCTACACCCATCCTATCTCAACAGTGACACTCCTATACCAATCCTATTCCATCAGTGACACTCCTACACCCATCCTATCTCAACAGTGACACTCCTACAGCCATCCTATCTCAACAGTGACACTCCTACAGCCATCCTATCTCAACAGTGACACTCCTACACCAATCCTATTCCATCAGTGACACTCCTACACCAATCCTATTCCATCAGTGACACTCCTACACCAATCTTATTCCAACAGTGACACTCCTACACCCATCCTATCTCAACAGTGACACTCCTACAGCCATCCTATCTCAACAGTGACACTCCTACACCAATCCTATTCCATCAGTGACACTCCTACAGCCATCACGACGCATCAGTCAGGTCACATACCGACCATGCTCATCGGCGAACCAGTGCTTTCTGCGGAATCTTGCTCTGCTGGAGCTGGCCACTGACTTGATAACACATCAATAAAACAAGTGGTTTATTGGCAGAATGCTTGAAAGGAAGGTGGGAGCCCATTATTTGCGGTTTTGGTGAACTCAGCAATCCAATTATGGTTTGGCCAATGTTCGCCTGATGGTGCCCATTGTGTGACTGAGGACTTTTGCTTCATAGAGAAATGAAGGGAGTGTTAACGCTGCTTCATCCCCCATTATTCAACAATGTGTGTCACAGAAGCTCACCTCTGAAAAAGCCTATGATTTCCACTAATAGCTCATTCCAGGCAATGTCAGTGCTTAATGTTCTCAGTGCTTCATTTGAGAGAATTCCATAGGACTTACAGCTCCAGAAACAGACCATTCGCCCCCTCTGCTCCTTGCCAGTCTTTCTGCCCCGAAGTAATCACCTCCCTTCCCAACTTCACATTTCTCTACCTCATATCCTTCTATACTTTCCTCCACCACCTGTTCAACCAGCATCCCCAAGCACCGACAACACTGAAATACATCGGCAATATGCACCTCGAACACGCCTGTTGAGAGTGCGCTCCACATTCTGACTGCTCCTGGTTAAGAATTTTCACCAGAATTCCCGGATTGGATTCATCACTGAATATGTTGTATCGATGCAAGTCGAAGTTCTGGTCTCTTTGCGCCTCACCACCGCCAAACCGCACCCCAATACACACACCCGCCGACACTTCACTCGTGGAAAATTGTCTACGCTGTGGATAGTACAGTTGCATTTGCATGTTCTCATGCCTGAGTCCTTTCCTATACCACCTTGTTGCGCATATCGAAGAAGCCTGCTACAAAATACATGGTTTTACGAACAAACTTGCAGAATGTTCATGTATTTGGCAACTGAAGTTCAATATGGTTCCGGGTACGGCATTGCACTCTGGAGGCAGAATAATGAGGCCTCCAACCCCTGAGCAAATAAGACTCATTACAAGGCACAGGAGTAAAAGAATCTCAGGTTACAGATTCAAAAATCGTTAACAGTGGCAACAGAGATTAACAAAATGCTAATAATGACAAAGAATGCTCCGGTGTTGATATTTACACACATATATTTGCAAAGCAGAGTAGCTATCTGTAAGTAATATAGAACCTGGGCTATAACTCTCTGTAGTCCTGTGCATAGTTTTGGTCTCCGAACAACACCCAGGATACTGCTGTGTATAATTCTGGACTCTGTATCACCTCAGAAAACTGAGCCAAGTTGTGGTGGCTCTGGTCTCAATATTAGAAACATGATGTGGGGTCACTGCAAAAATAGCAAAGAAAGGGATATTGAGGTAACCTCTGTTTTGCGGTCAGGAAAGAGTGAAAAGGCTGAAGTTTATTTCTCTCGAATTTGGAAGGTGCAAACGTAAAGACACATATCATTATATTTAAGAAAGTGTATGGGAATGGAGGCAGATAGATGGTTCGACATAGGCGGGGGAGAGCGATCGGAGGCGGCAAAACCACTAAATGCTGGAGCATAGCCGCCAGTGCAGACCAGTTGTGCTAAATGGCCTGTTTCAATAATCCTATTGCTTCGTAAAGCCGCAGACGGGGCCGACTCGTGGGTGGGAGGAGGAAATGCAGACAGGACTGCGCTGTCGCTCCAAACCTTAAGAAGCAAAATCCCTTGTGGTAACTGCATAGGAAAAGGGGATCCAATTTAACCCCGGAAGAGCCAAGATTGTGTTTATTTTGCATAGTATTTGCCTTGGCCAATGTTACTCCAATAAACTGTGCTCCCCAAAATAAATTAACTGGGAATTTCTCCCAGTTGCAGTGCAAACTGTTCGGAGTATTTGTTTTAGATTGAAACATTTACAATAATTATACAAACACAATAACTTATTCATGGTAAAGACAAACATTAAAAGTGAACTTTCCCTGCAATCGATCCTCTGTCGGGATTGAGTCATTGAAATATGGGTCCGTGGTCTGATTAACCCCTTTTTTCCAGCCGCCTGCACAGTTTGTCCAGGAAAGCCGCTTTACGGGTTTTAAACTGCAAGTCCAAAGAGGCTCAGCGTGACCGATGGGTCTTTTCTTTGCTCTGGTCCAACTCCTGCCTGCTGAGCTAATTTGGCATCCATCCCCAGCAGTGCAGTTGGGAAACGGAATTGCTCAAGAACTGTCTCATTTCGGCAGGACTTCCTGCCAATGGTTACTGACACTCCATTTCACAAAAACGCAGCGCCAAGGATGTGGTGTTAAGATTCCTACCTGCTGTGTCTGAGAGGTGTTTACCGTCAACCTTCTGCAGCTCAGTTGCCTTTTTCCATCAACCATTTTACACTCAGGCTCCAATAGAGAACTCACTGCCTGTCATGAATGTCTCTGTGTTTGTCTAGTGTGCCCTCTTCCTCCATTTTACCTGCTCTGCCATTGGCAGACATGGAAAAATCTTCATCTGTTGTTCCCACCTAGCTGGGACCGTCATCCAGATTAGTTTCCCTACTTGGTATGCCATGAAACCTGTCAGAACAGTTCACGTCTGCAGGCTCCCTGGTGGCTGTGAGGACACCTTGAAGTGCCATGTTCTGGCCTAATTAAGTGACTTACCCTGCCTTGTACTTGCCCACTATCCAGGGGCTGATATGCCCACAGGTTCTGTGGTGTTGGGGCGCGGGATGGGGTACGGTGTCCGAAACACTGGTCGCAAGGAGGCTATTCTCCAAAACAGCCCTTTTTTAACCCCTGTCAGTTAACACTTGTGGCTTAGCTGCAGCATCATCGCTACCAGCGAGTGGGTCACAAGTCCCATGTGAGTTAAAACAGGCCATGGAATCAGCGATGGGCATTCCCATGTGTTTTCAATCCCTGTTGGAGGACCTGCTAAGATCCTTGGGCGCATTTGCGCTTCCTCCCCTGGTTCACGGAAATGATGGGAAAGCTGTCAGTCCACCTAGGATGCAGCTTTTATATCCGGCCCAGCCCACTGGGTGTTAACCCATGATCCCATTCGGTGAGCAGCTCACATGTCTCCCCTTGCTCAGATAGGCTCAGTTATCCTCGGCTGACCCGCTCTCCTCAACGTCAGATCGCGTTGCCATGGCAGTGACTTCCAACAGCTTGGCAGCAACTTCCATGTTCCTGATCGGAAGTTCTGCCACCTCAGGTCGCATTGCTGCTGAGGTCTTCACCTCAGTGTCACGTTGGACTAGAAATCCCCCGGTTCCATTTTCACCGGCCACCGGCCTGTCTACCTCATTAACGAAAATGGGACGCAATTTTTTGAGCCAAAACTACCCATGTTCACAAAATAAAGATAATCCATCCTGACATAACCTTTAATGACCATGATTGTGGACTCGGTGGCAGGCGGCTGGGCAGTGGGAATGGGGACAATGCAACACTCATACGCAGTATCTGCTGACCCCGTGGACAGTTGGCAGGGAGAACATCGAAACAACAGTAAACATTCAGACAACTGGGGTAACAATGGAAGCAGATGATGCAGGATGATGTCCACAAACATTGCGGATACCTTGACAACATGGGACTATGACACAATGGCTTTGCACTGGACAGTGTTACTGCACCATGAATCACATCTCCCAATTTTGAGTCTTGTGTGAAGATCCAAGGATCAAAGTGTAGGATTCTGCTTCAGGGGAAAAAAAATAAAGCTTTGGATTGCTTCAGCGACTTTCACCGATGCAGAAAATCCCCAAAGGAAATCCAATGGATTCCTTCTTGAATAGTATTCGCTGTGGTAACATACGGCTGCATTGTAACTGGTTTGCAAGGAATGGCTTTGAAGACAAGATAAACCTAAGACATTAATCCAGCCAAGTAATTCAGGGGCAACTTCTTCAATCAGAAGTTGGTGGGAATTTGGAACTCGCTCCCACAGGGACTGGTCGAGGTGAATGGTGACGAAGTATTTAAGGGGAAAGGTGGGGTGGGGGGGGCGGGGGGTGTGGTTGGGTAAATGGATAAACGCATGAGGGAGAAAGGAATTGAAGCGTACGGGGATGGTCGAGATAAAGTACGGGGTGGGAGGAGGCTGGTGTGCGATAAATCACCGGTATCGCATAGAGGAGCCGGATGGACTGTTTCTGGCCAGAAATTCCTACGTAATTCTCTGAAATAGATCAAAATCAGCATTAACAAACAATCATATAAACCGGCACAGTGCCTTCGATTCGCCACACTCCGCTCACACACCAGCAGTGAGGGAAACCTCTATATTTGATTTCAAACACCTCCTGTGGTTGCTCTCCACAGATGGTTTCTGATCCAACCCCAGTGTGGGACCCCACTCCGGTTAATCTCATATACTCCCCAGCATGGGATCTCTTTCTAGCTGATCAGAAACATTCCCAAACTATCGCCTAGATCTAGTTGATCACTGGTACTGCTTGTGCCGGATCACTCTCCAGTTGATCTCAGACACTGCCCAATACAAGACTCCTCCCTAGTTGATCTCTGATAGTTCCCATTCTGGGATCCTGCCCTAGTTGATCGCTGACTCCCATAATTTTTGCTTCACACTGTAGTCGATCAGAGCCATCCCTAGTGAATAATCCATATCTACTTGAATTTTGGCACCCCCTAGTGTGGCATCGCTCTCCACATGATTTCGAATACAACCCCCCCGTGCGGAATCACTCTCCATTTGATTTCAGGCACTCCCCACTTTGGAACCCCTTTCCGGTTGTTATCTGTTACACCCCGGCTTGGGACCCATCTTCAGGTGATCTTGGACATTCCCCAGTGTGGGATCTCTCTCTAGTTGACCCCTAACATGGCTCCAATGTGGGAGTCCTCCCTTGTTTTTCACAGGCACCAGCAATTGTAAGGCCCCACTTCAGTTGATCTATGAGACCTCCCATTCTGGGACACCACCCTGGTTGATCAGTGACTTCCCACAATTTGGGTTCACACCCCAATTGATCAGAGAGATTCCCAGTTTAACATCCCTCTCTAGTGGATCTCTAACAATCTCCATTACAGAATCCCGCTCTAGTTGATCTCAGGCAGAGCCCAAATGTAGGGTCTCTCTGTGGGTGGTCACTGTCAAAGCCCCGGTGTGGCGTCCATCTCTGGTTGATCTCTGACACTCCCTAGTTTGATATGTTCGAGTTGATCTCTGACACAGTCCCAGTGTGAGATCCCTCACTAGGTGATCCATGACACAGCTCCAGTGATCCCCACTTTAGCGCCGGCGCAGTCACTGACTGACGTTTATTGTTGAAATGACAATCCCCCAGTGCTCTTCCCGCCACCCGCCTCCGTGCATGCGCAGACCCACTGTAACCGGTTGCGCAAGCGCAGTTCAGCTTCATTCAAACACGATTTTGAAACAGTCCGGCCCCGTCAGCCTCCGCGCACGCGCAGTGTCGGTCGCTCTGTCCCACAGGCAAGCGCTTGGTTCCGCCCAATCGGCCGCCGCGCATGCGCGATGTCATCGTCCCAGCGCGCACAAGCTCGGAAAAGCCTCCCGCAATTCACCAGTGGCTTTCTCCAATCCCGCCCTTCCCCCGCACTCTCCTGCTGCTCCTTCCCACCCACACAGCCCGACAGCGGTCAGCGCCCGTGCAGTATAAGCACCTGGTCTTCATGCCGCTCTCTCCTCCCAACACACAGACCCCAGCACAGCCCTTTCCGCCCTTCGTCTTCTGCACATGCGCCAAGCGTCCCCAAGAGTTTGCTTCTGCCTTCTCCGCCTGGATTCCGCATGTGTGCAACTTTCCCTTCCAGAATCTTCGCATGTGTTGCCGTCCTACCCGCCCTCCCAACCCCTTAAACTCCACGCCCAACACCGAATGCACGCATGCACTTTCCTTTCTGGGTCCAGAGTGGCAATGAATTTCCAGCACGGAGTTCATTTCAGTCTCTCAGTGAACACACTCACTGGTCTGTTCCTGGGATCCAGAACAAGTTTTCCCAATAACTGTGCAAGTTTGTCAATATAGGCACTGGTTGTCCATAGTTTGAACCATTGCGGAAAATATCATATTAAACATAATTTATGGAGGCACAGAGGTCCACTGGATCAGACAGAATGAGATCGACAAATCCACAGGGTGTTAGACCCAATGTTTCAGGCAGTGTCAGATGCAGTGGAGTGGATAAAGTGAGATCCATTTGCTCCAATAGCACCAAATCTAACGTTTCGAATCGTGTCAGGCATATTGGGTCAGGCAGTGTAAGATCCCTTGGCTCAGGCAGTATCATGCCCTTTGGAATAGAGTGATATCCACTGGGCCAGATCGTGCTAGTTCCACTGGAGAGAACAGTGCCTGATCCCATGTTCCAGATCCTGTCAGATCAACTGGAAAAAACAACTTCAGACCTTCTGGTTCAGACAGAGTGAGATCCACTGCTCTAGATACTTTCATGCCCATTGTGTCGGACAGTGACAGGTCTGCTGGTTCAGAAATTGTCAGCTCCTCTGGTCCTCGCAGGATCAGTACCATTCCCACAGTCTGTGTCAGTTCCTCTGGATCAGACATTGTCAGATCCATTTGATCAGACAGTATCAGATCCTCTGTCCTAGAGACAGTGGGATCCAGTGTTGCAGTCAGCGTCAGATGCTCTTGACCAGACAGTGTCAGATACACTGCAGTAGAGAGTGTCAGGCACTCTCGTACAGAGAGTGTCAGATCCTCTGTTTACGAGGGTCAGATTCTCTATTTCATCTTGTGTCAGTTCCATCAGTTCAGATAGTGTCAGATACTCTGGTACAGGCAGAGTGAGATCCACTGGCACAGGCAATGCCTGGACCTCCGATTCACCCAGTGCCTCATCATTTGGTTCATTATCAAATCAACTGGATCAGAAAATGGCAGACCCGATAGCCCAAACAGTGTGATATCCTATGTCATAGTCAGTGTCAGATGCAACGATTCAGACAGAGTTTCATGCAATGGTTTAGACTGTGTCAGATGCTTTGGTTCATGTCGGACCTTCTGGATCAGACACTTTCGAGTCCATTTGACTAGAGGGTGCAGTATCCAATGGTACATACAGTGCCTGATGCTCTGTTTCAGTCAGTGTCTTCTCCTCAGTTTGAGCCAGTGTCTGATCATTAGTTTCAGCCAATGTCTCACCTCCGAAACAGACAGGGGGAGTGGGTGGCAGTGGGAAGAGGATCAGCAATGTAAGCAAAAATCAGAGAAGTGTAAAGATAATAGGTTGATAATAGTAAGGAATTTATCATCCACAATATAATTTGGGATAGTCCTATTGTGAAATGATTGGCCGGGTTTTGGTGGGTGGAGGGGATGGAAACATTATAGTGCATGCAGGAGGTTTCTTTACGCCTGCACGCACAAAGTGCTACAAGATAGAGGGCCATACTGGACCTAATCTTAGGAAATGAAGCCGGGAAAGTTGTGGACGTGCCATTGGAGGAGCATTTCGATGATCGTGACGACAAATCTGTCATATTTAAGGCCGCCATGGAAAGGGCCATAGCCTGGCCAGAAATTAAGGTCATGAATTGGGGAAGGCCGATTTCAATATGGTAAGACAGGATCTGGCCAAAGTGTATTTGGAGGAACTACTTGTTAGACATTCGATATCTTCCCAGTGGGAGTCATTCAAAAAGAAACAGTGAGAGTTGAGGGCCAACATATTCCCGGAAAGAGGAAGTGTAGGGCCATCAAGTCCAGTGCACAATGGATGTCAAGGGATATTGAGGATTGGATAAGCAAAATAAAGGAGTCTTGTCAGATGCAGAGGCCGGGAAGCAGCTGAAGCCGAAGATCAGTGTAGAAAGGGTAAGGAGTGCTTAAAAACTAATCAGGAGGGTGAAGGGTGGGCAAGGTAAAGGAAAATGCCAAGGTATTTTATGAAAAAAATGAGGGCAAGAGGATAAGCAGGGAAAGAGAAGGGCCCATTAGCGACCAAAGTGGCAATCTGTCTGTGGAGCCAAGGTTCTGGGTGATGCTTTGAGTAAAGAATTTTCGCTTCTGTTCACTGTGGAGAAGCGTAGTGTAGGGGGATTAACCAGGAAAGGGCATTTTGTTATACTTAAACAAATTGGCTTTGGGAGTGAAGAAGCCTTAACGTTTTTAGTGGAGTTTAAAGGCAATCCCCAGGCGCAGATGAGGTGAATCCCAGGCTGCTATGTGAGGCAAGGGAGGAGACAGCAGAGGCACTGAAACTAATTTTCAGACCCCTCTGACCACAGGAGTGGCGCCAGAGGACTGGATAACAGTCATTACATTAGTCAAGAAGTATACTCGGGATAAAGCAGATAATTCCAGGCCAGTGAGCCTGATATCACAGGCAGGGAAACTAATGAGAAGCATGTCTGAGGGAAAGGATTAATCTCCACGTGGAGAGGCAGGCTTTAATCAGGGATAGTAAACAAGGCTTTCTCAGGGGGAGATCATGTCTGACACGTTTGATTGAAATTTTTGAGGAGGTGGCTGCTTGTGTTGATCTGGGCAGTGCAGTTGACTGCATGGACTTCTGGAAGGCTTTTTACAAAATCCCACATGGGAGAATGGCCAATAATTTATGAGCCCATTGGATCCAGGGCAATTTCTGAAATTGGATTCAGAATTAACTTAATGGCAGGAAGCAGAGGGTGATGGTTGAAGGTTGATTTTGCAATTGGTAGCCTTTGATGACTTGTGTACCGGAGGGTTCGGTGCTGTGACCCTTGCTGTTTGTTGTGTACATTAATAATTTAGAAGTGAATGCAACAGGTATGATCAGTTAATTTGCAAATGACACGATAATTGCTGGTTTTGTAATTAGTGAGGAGGAAAGCCTTAGAGTCCAGGACGGTATAGGTGGGCTGGTAAGATGGGCAGAGTGGTGGTGAATGTGATTTAAACCTACGAAATGTGAGGTGATGCATTTTTGGAGGGCTTTAGGCAGCCTTATACACAGTGAATGGTTGGACCCTAGGAAGTACAAAGGATGAGACGGTCCATGGAACATTAGTCAAATAATCCCTGCAGGCTTTATCGTAGATAGATCGGGTGGCTTAGAAGGCACGTGTCTTTCTTAGCCGAGGCATAGGATTTGGAAGCAGGGAGGATATGTTGGTGCTACATAAAACAGCATTTGGGCAACAGCTGGAGTACTGTGTGCAGTTCTGCTCGCCACAGTATATGAGGGGTGTGAATATACTGGAGAGGGTGCAGATGATTTTCACCAGCTTTTGCCTCAGCCAGAGCATTTCAGCTATGAAGAAAGACTGGATAAACTAGATTTGATTGTCTTGTAGCAGAGAATGTTTGGGGCACATGACAGGGGTATGCAAAACCGAGTGGTATAGTTTGTGTTGATAGGAATACGCATTTTCCCTGATCTGACTTGTCAATAATTAGGATGCATAGATTTAAGGTAAGGGGTAAGAAGGTTCATGGGGGATTGGAGGTTTTTTTTTCACCCAAAGGGTGTTTGGAATCTGGAACACCCTCCCAGAGAGGGGGTAGGTGGGGTAGGTGGGGCGGTAGAGGCAGGAAACTTCACATCATATAAGTAGTATTTAGATGTGCATTTGAAATGCCTTAGCATAGAAAACTGAGTGCCAAGTGCTTGAAAATGGGATTCAAAAAGATAGGTGCACGATGGCCGGCATGGACACGATGGGCCGAATGGCCAGTTTCTGTGCTGTGTAAGACCATGGCAATGATTCTACGACTCTGTGACACTTATTGATCCAGTGTTTGATACCTTGATTCAGCCAGTGCCTGATCTCCTGACTCAGCCAGTAAACGATTCCTTGATTTAGATGGTAATTGATCTCCAAATTCCTCCAGTATCAGATCCCCTGTTTCAGCCAGTGTCAGGTTCTCTGGTAGGGACAATGTCATATCCTCTTGTTCAGCCAGTCTCTGATTCCCTGACACAGTCAGTGGCTGATCCCCTGGCTCAGCATGTGTCAGATTCTCTGGTCCAGCCAGTGTTGTGTCCACTAGCATGTACATAACCAGGCAATACACGTTTTACAGTGCATGCAACAGACATTTGCAGTATAACAGCCAGTTTATATGCATCAACTCTTTATTTATAGATCATTTTACGAGAAGAATGAATTGCTTTTAAAAGGAGGAGGAGGTGCAAGAGGTTCCTATCTTTGGGATTTCGGGTTCATTCTGGGTCTGGACAGGAGCAGTTGAATCTGCAATTTTGTCAACAGGTGACACATCAGGCGACTTGGAAATATTCAGGCTTTTCGAGGAGTAAGTTTGAAAATTCTGCTGTGCGATCCCAGAGCTACCAATGCTTATTATTGTAAAACTAGCCATCCATGGTGTAGGAGCTCACCATGTCAGGGAATCTAAAACTAACTGGCGAGATATGCAGGCAGGATAATACCACAAGTGTCATTACACCTGAGTTCTGCCCATTCTCCAGTGGAACAATCAATGTGCCTGTCACGCTCCAAGTCCACCTTTCCACAGCAAAGGCCTTCCAGGGCCCTGACACAACAACTGGGTAACAGGACAGGCGTTCAGCAAATCCATCACTAAACTTTCATCACAATGCCTATGAACTGCATCGCTTAAAACAGCGGAGCTCTCAACGTTCCAGGAAGGAAGGAGAAAATAGTGACTGTCTGATCGTCTTGAGCTCTAAGGATCTGATAAGTCACTTCTTGAACATTAAAGAGAAGGCAGTCAGCTGCATGTCCTGTTATTGCCCTGGCCAGCAGAACTGTGCATTGGTGGATTTGTCAATCCTCATCATTCTCCATTTCTCTCCATTTGTTTAATTACTTCTCTGTGTGATTTCTTACAATCCCCAGAGTGCATGCTAACAGTTAGAGAGAGATATGAAGCCCACGTGACCTTTGCAATAATATGCACAATAAGATTTCACATTTTCAGACTTTTGCTGTACAAAGCTCACTAAAATCAGCCTGGACTAAACATTCCTCAGCAGGTAACTAATACATTGAATTACATAGAATGTGCCCCACCTTAACTACATAACTAAAATTAAATACCCACTCCAAATTTATACATTATACCTCACTCTCCTTAATCATATAATCCTGATTTTAACGTCTAGTGGTTTTCGGCTCTAACAGAAATGCTTATCCCTCCTTCTCCGATGTGAAACAAAGTCCCTGTTATTCCAGCCTTTGGGAATAATAGAATGGCCTTCCATTTGCAAGATTTTCGCTGGTGATTCCATGGTCTTTCACTCATCCCAATCCTTGTTTCTTAAAATATGGGTTATTTTCTGATGAGCTCTATGCTTAGTCAGTATCTCAAAACCAATCATTTTCTTTTGCTTATTATAGCAGCACCTGTTGTTTGTCCTATCTCGCTGAAAATTCCGGTCTGATTACCAATGAGATTTTTGAAGTCTGTACGCACTAAAGCAAGTGTTAAACCTTCCTTTGTGTCAATATGTTAATGCTCACCCTGAATTTCAGTAGATTGAACCTGGGCTCCAGATATCCATGTCAACCAGATCACAATGCCCTGTCCCCTGAAAGAGTTCAGTACAACTTCACGCCACCTCCCTTTGCAGGGCAATTTTTTGCCCTTAAATTAGGACAGGAAGCTGAGAACATAACACAATTATAACGTCTACCAGTAATGACAGTTGGCTGATTCAACAGCAGCCACAGTGTTTATGTAAAGTTCCCACACAATCTTGACATAGAAGCATTTCAAACTCCACTGCTGGCTGTGATTCAGCATCAGCAGCAGAACCATAAAGCAGGGAGCGATTCAGAATGGTATTGTGAGAAACAACTCATGTGCTGAATATTAGCTGGGTAAATGTAATGAACAGGTCTGCCAAATCGGGTTTAATGATATCCTCATGCAATTCTTTGCCAGGGATAGTGTGGGTAAATACTTCTCCTGGATGGGTCAGTGTATTTTCCAACCAGGTACTGACTGCACAATCACTGTCCCTTGGCCACGGCTTTTCATAAGTTCCTGATGAACTTGTCTGAAGGACTGGTGTATGGAATAAAACAGGACACACATGCTGCTGTGGTGTATGAGGTCAAATTGATCACACAATGTTAAACATGATGTTCCATACACTGGTAGGGAACACACTCCAGTTGAAACCTCAGTATACCAAATATGTCAGAGTCTCAGGTCCTGAAGCTCATTGCCTCGTTGGTTAAAGGTTATTTGGATTTACAAGCTCAGCAGCTACACAGGAAATCCAGGGGAGATCGAATAATTTGTCACAGGATGGCCTTCCAACAAAGATCTGCTATCCAGGCGAATACAGCCAGCCAATGGCAGGTCGCTGTGTGGGCAACAGCAACAGGATTGCAAATTGAAATGTTTTCAATATGATGTGGTTAATTCTGGATTGAATGGATGTAGTAGCCATTACTGTACTGGGCTATTAGCGCCAAGATAGGAGGCTTCAGAATGTCGATGCCCAACATTGGAAGCTACCAGATTGGCAGCAGCCATATGAAGCCCCGCCCCAACTCCGGCCACCCATCAGTACCAACGAAGCGGCCAAATCTGGCTTTACCTGTGCCACACATTCCATGGTCTTGTTATTTCACTCCCCCACTAAGATGTGCCCAGGTCTTCGGGAACGTTACTGCCTCATCTGCTATATTTCTGAGGCACTGACAATCATTTGATGCCACCTGGAATGCAGCTTGTGTATGAAAGTGCAGTGGGTGAATGGGATTCCCCACATTTCTCTTGAGCTAGGGGATTTATTCTAGAGTGGTTGCTTACTCTCCACTTTGACAATAATTGTGCCAAAGTAGTGTTGATGCAATTCTTTCTCCCTGTGCCTGAGGGAGGTGGGTTCGACTTCCACCATTTTCATCATTTTCAGCCCTTTTCCTGCAGATATATTTTTTACACGGGTTCCAGCTGGGAATTCAGTTTGTACTGTGAGTGCCTCCGAGTTGCTGAGCAGTGAATTATCTTCCTCCATTTGAACTACATTTCGGCTGGAGGATTGGGGGAGGCCTCACCCACAGAAAGTCCTAACTCGCCAGTACCGTCACAAAGACCCGTTTCCTCTGCTTTACATAGGAGAGCCACTTTGATATTGGACACAGGCAGGCTTGCCACTGGAGATTCCATCACCCTCTGCCCTATGAGTGCATGAAATGCCATCTTGCTGTGGTTCAGCCTGGTCCACTTCAGAAAGCTGTCCTACTTCACACAATCCCACTTCTCCAGTGGTGGAGATGTCATGATTCACCATGGCAAGTCCCAGTCATCTATCGGAGGATGTTCCTCCTCCACTGCATCAGAATTGTGACACCTGTCTTTAGCTACTCTCATGTTTACTGCCACCCATACACTATCAGCACAAAGCAAGCAGCCTCTCCTGGCTTAACGTGCGACATGCAATCTGGGGCGGCATTCCTGCATTCCTTCACTGCTGCATCAGGAGGTACCGTGATCCATAGGCACATTTCAGCCTCCAACCGAGACTTTGATAATCTTTTGAGATCATCTGAAAGGCACCTTGCCTATTAGCGTGCGGTCGGTGAATAGAATTCTTTAAATGGGGACAATGGGGTGTGGCTGCCAATGGGCCCCTGTTCTTGCACAAGTCAAGTAGTGTTGATGAGGTTCTTTCTCACTATGACTGAGAGTAGGGCGGTGGTAGGTGATGGGATGAAGGAGCAGAGGAGTCCACACCTACCATTTTCAGATTTGCTCTCCCTTTTCCTAAAGTTGAATTATTTGATGACTCCAGTTGGGAACTTACTGCCTTCCGTGAGTTCCTCTGTGTCAGTGCTTGGTGTTTAGTCTTCCATCATTTCCCAGGATTGTAATTGCAGAGCATGGTGGGTTCCTCTACTACAGGTGTTTCTTACTCACTTTAGGTTCTTTCTCAGGCCAAGACACCCACATCCTTGGACAGAGAATCCATCTTGTCTCCTATGTAACAAAGTCTCCTTGATATTATTGAGCCCATCCCAAAGACTGCAACTCACACGGCTCTAATCCCTCCTTCCGTTTCTTGTGCGCCCTTTTTTGCCTTTTCTGCAGCTCCATCTTCAGATCCAGTTAAAACAATATGTTCCCTGCACCTGCTTGGTAGGAACTTCCATGTTCCCAACCTCAAACTCTACAACCGAGCTAGCACGGTAATTGAGGCGTTTGCAACTTTGTCACATTGGGCCAGATTTCTACTTGTCTGCTCCTCATTTAGCATCAGCCTCTCCACCCCAAAAAACATCAGGGAAGTGGGGATGGAGATTATTGCTTACATTAACCTCTCAGACCGCCAAAGGTAAATGATCAATGTCATCATGACCATGACTGACAGTGCAGGGATACAATGTTGACCCACAGAAGTTGCTGATCGTATAAACAGGTGGCAAACGGAGCCCACAAAAACTGGTAGACATTTAGCAAACTGTGTAAATAAACAATCAGGCGATGCTGGATGGCGTTGACAAACATGGTTGGTATATTGATAGCATGGGACTAGATATCAGTAACTTCAAACCAGGCAGTGTGACTTCACCAGAGTCGGCAAAAAATTCCAGCTCAGCGCCACTTCTCTCAATGACACTTTTCATGATAAGAGCAGCTGTTGCCTTACAGATTTTAAGGTCCTGAGTCATTTGTTTTGGATTTGAGTTGTGTGAACTCTAAGCATCTTTGAGGGAGGACAGAGCAGTTGGTCTTCGTCAATCCTTGGACCTTTTTGATCATAATTAATCCCTGCTCATTTTGTGCTCCTCGGCTCAATCCTTCACAAGATGCCTGCACCTTTAGCGGGAAGTGTGAGCCGTCCCTTTTCCTCTGCTGTATAGTAGGTTGGAATCAGCACATTGTGGATGGCGAGTTCCAGAGTTAGAGACTGTCGGGCTGGCTATAGTTCCCATGTCTAAAAGCAAAATCCCAGTGGCTCAAAGGTCGTGCCTGCCACTCTCTCACTTCCATAACACCTCCCTGATAATATTCACCTCCCTACAGATTTATTATAATTGGTCTGGTAATCCTCACCACAACGAGCTTTCATGCCTTCAGTGTAAAGAGTTTTCTGTTTTTTTGGGTTAACAGGTCTTCTAGACTCGTCCCAGCTGCGATCCACAGAAAGGAATCTGAAAAGGAACTCCACAGGCAGCATTCAAAGAAATACATTTGTCAGCTTCATTTAAATATGGGGTTAGACGGACAAGATGCTGACAAGTAGTTCATTGCTCACAGTGGAAGAGGAGTCAGCAGCAGCTCTGCTGATTCAGTCTCGATAATGTGATACATGTTCTCCAGCAGCTCCCTCTCCTGATGAAATTGAAGGGTAATATCCAATTACTACATTGCTCTGGTGATGAGTTGAAATCAATATTGGACTCAGCATTCGAGTCAAATCGTGTGTTCATTTTTTAAATGACCTGCCCATGATGGCCATTTATAAGTGGCAAAATGTGGTCCTCTACTTGGTATAACATGAGGACTTGCTGGGATATTGAAATTCATTTACCCAAAGCAGAGAAAGAAAGTGCCTTAAAAATTTCCATCTGAATGTCAAACTCATTCTTATGAAAATAAACAATATTGTATCATACGAAAATGAATTGATTTTTGGAATCTGTATTCTTCCATTAGCATATAGCATACATCTATGATGCTATGTCAATCACTGCTGCATTATAACCTCTGTATCATACACACAGTGTGGCATTCTGATAGACGTGAGGCAATGTAAAAAATATACATAATGCAATCTTCAGAATGTGTGGCCAAAAGTGTGATTTATTTTGGAGTGCTAGGAACAGCAGCACAACATGGTGGCAGCAGGTGCTGTGGATAGAACTTAAACATTTGAAATGATGCAAATGCTGAACCATACTTTGATAATAACCGGGAATTGATAGCCAAAAATACTGTGTTTCGATCAAAAATATGGCGGTCCCTGCAGCATTTAATGCAGAGCTCCAAATTATGATCAACTGGGAGGCTGAAAATTGGGGGTGCTCCAGGAGCTCAAGCATCAGGGAAAGTCAACATTCTGTAGTTTTTAAAAAAGTATTAAAAACGAGAGGAGATCAGGTATGGCCTTGTGTTGATATGAGGGTAAACAATTGGACCTTTTCAATGGATGGGAAATGAGTGAGGGTGAAAGTAAAAACCGAGGAAAGGATTTTTTTCAGAAACTCAGCTGCAATTTACAGCTTTAATTAGAAAAGATCAGCTCTCAATATCGCAGTAATATTGATAGGCACCCCTGTTCATGAAGCCAGAAAGAGTGAGATGACGCTCCTCCCAGCCTAAATGGCAAACTTCAGTTAATTTGAGGAAAACGGGTTGGATGCAGTGAATCAGTGACTAATGGGTGCACGTCAGGGAGAGAGAGAGAGATAAATAAATGTGTGAGAGGTCAGATGTTCACATTTGTTCACCGACAAAAGGAAATGCAGCACATATATCTCAAATAGCAAAGCTTGTAGAAAAAACAATCACTGGGAAAAGATGCACAGGGCTAAGAAAGAAGAGGGTCAACAATCATCAGAGGCAGAGGAACAGAGCGAATGAGAAGGAGAAGAAATCAAAACACCCATTCCATAGGAAATGGGGACGAGATTGAGGATACATAAGAAATCGGAAATAGACAGTTGTATGAAAAGTGTAGACGTGACTTGTCCTACACAAACGTAATTTACACAAGTATTCAGATCTGGAAAAGTTGGGAAATACGCTCACAAACATTAATCCAAAGCTTAATGCCAGAGCAGGAACAAATCTCAAATTGTTCAGACTAAAACCAGAAGACATTTTCTGAAATTTTGAAATGTATTGTTTACCCGAAGAAAGATGCATTGAAACCCAGGAAACATATGCTGATGGTCGAAGGTGGAACTGATATTCGATAGCTGGGGACGAGCCAAGTCAAAATGACCCAAAGGAAATGTCGTTAGTTGAATTTTCTGTCACTGAAGCAGATGGGCAGATGGTGCTGTTATCCTGGGGTTGAGCTATGGTGAAAAGCTGCATCTGAACGTAGCAAACCGGGAGATGAATGAGGCGTCACTGAGGATTGAAAATAATACATTCGTTGAAAAGCGTCCTCCAAGCAGAAGAAAGAAAGATCTGGTCCAATTGGACACAGAGTGTTTAGATAAGATATGTGAATGCACTAAATACTTTGATTATCACAAGATGATTGATCTAGAGAATATAATTGATTCATTCCCCATGTAAATTACCAATAGAGCTGAAAGGAAGCTTGAAATTTAGCTCCAAGAGACAGAGAGAAGAAAATAATTACCCAAGTCACGGAGCCTTGAGACTGGTAAATTCCAATGCCGTGAGAGAGAAGGCAAATGGGCGACTAAGTATTTGTCTGAGTCCCAAAGACCTAAATCAAACAATAAAGAGGACTCAGTATATTATTCCAACAGTGCAAGAGACCATGCCGGATCTGGCAGGTGCCAAAGCTTTCGGCAGCTCCTTATCAGATATGGCGACTGGAACGTGAAGCTTGATGATAAATCTTCAAACCTGACATCATTCAACACACCCCATGAGCAGTACAAATTCCGCCATCTATCATTTGCCCATAAATTGAGCTCGGGTGTGTCCCAGCAGACATCAGACTTAAACAAGGGGTTCCACAGAGCAGTCAGCGTAACTGATACCCGAATCTATGTGTGAATCATGGAACGTTTTTAGTACATAAGTTGGCCATTCAGCACATCCAGCCAGTGAAAGTATGCTGCAGGAGAAATCTCACTGCTCCAACTTCTCCACCCTTTCCCTCACATCCATTAATTATTTTCCCTTCAGAATCCCGTCCAATTTCCTCCCGGAAACCACGATTAAACTTTGCTACATCTCTTTCTCAAACAGAGCATTCAAGACCCCACCTTCTCACTGTGTTAAAGGGATTTTCTTCATGTCACAATTGCTTCTTTTGCCAAGCAAATTAACACAATGTCGTGATTCTCGGACCTTCTGTCAACGTAAAGAATAAATATCTACTCGTCCTCGATCGATCACGACTCTGAACACATCTACATAATATCGCAAGCTTCTCTTCAAGCAAAACACAAGCTTCTTCAATCTAGCCACGAAATTGAGGAATCTCATCATTGAATCTATTCTCGTGAAAACATTTCCCCTCACTTTGGCCTCCTTAAATAACGAGAGTAATACTTCCACTGCAGGCAATTCAGAGATGCTGAACCCAGGGATGATGGCGTTGTCTCATGTGGAAATTTTCAACGAATGAGCTGGTACCTATTGGAGTTCAGAGTCGCCTTGTAACAGTTAAGATTCAGAGAGGCATTGAACGGATGGCTGCTGAGAGGGTGTTGCCCTTTGTGCCGGAATCAGTGCTAGTGGCACAATTTAAGAATATGAGTCCGCCACTGAAGACGCGGATGAGGAAGAATTCCTTCTCTCAGAGACTCGTTACTTCCCTCCACCAGTGAGTAGTGGAAGCTGGATCATTGTTATATTCAAAGCTAATTTCGGCAGAGTTTTCATCGGCAAGGGAGCAGAGGGCAATAGGGAGGGAGACGGACAGAGAAGTCTAGTAAAGGGTTGGAGTTAATTTCGCTATCTGATCAGCGCTGGTCTTCTAAATAGCAGGGTAGTTTCGAGGGCGCTAGTATCCTTCCCCTATCCCTGTTTTTAATGTTCTTAACCCCTTTTGCAATCTCAAATCATTCAACAGAAAATGATTTGTACTATCTCAACCAACAATTGATGTGATCAGGCCGGATATGACGTGCGGATTGGAGAGTAAAATTGCTGTGCAGAGTGAATAGTTCTTTTTCACGGTGAATTTAGAAGCTGAATAACATATTTGAAGATATTCCCAGTGCCTCTGCAAACTTCTGGGCTTTGGAAAGAGGCAGCGCTTGCTGCCATTTCACCTCCTATCGGTTTGGGGCTGCTCGAACTTTTGCCTGGCCGTACTGCATCTTTCTGGTCCTCCCAGAGTTCACTCTTGCTTACCCCCTGTACCCACCACTTCTCCTTGTAGAAATCCGGCCGCAGGTCTGCAGGCAGCATCTTGTGTGGTCTGTGTTTAATTGTAGTCATTTATTTTAATTTGACAGAGAGAAGGGGAGACGCTATGCTTCGGAATGGAGAACGAACTGGAGCTCTGACCCGTTGAGGTGGTAAATAGTAATAATAATAACGAAATAATAAATGAAAAGCAGTAGCCTGCAAGCGGGCAATAGTGCAGCGCAAAACAAAAACAGAATTACCTGGAAAAACTCAGCAGGTCTGGCAGCATCGGCGGAGAAGAAAAGAGTTGACGTTTCGAGTCCTCATGTCCCTTCGACAGAACTTGATTTCGAGTCCAAGAAAGAGTTGAAATATAAGCTGGTTTAAGGTGTGTGTGTGGGGGGCGGAGAGATAGAGAGAGAGAGAGGTGGTTGTGTGGACAAACAAGCCGTGATAGAAGCAGATCATCAAAAGATGTCAGCGACAATGGTACAATAGAACACATAGGTGTTAAAGTTAAAGTTGGTGATATTATCTAAACGAATGTGCTAATTAAGAATGGATGGTAGGGCACTCAAGGTACAGCTCTAGTGGGGGTGGGGGGAGCATAAAAGATTTTAAAATATTTAAAAATAATGGAAATAGGTGGGAAAAGAAAAATCTATATAATTTATAGGGAAAAAAAAGGAAAAAGGGGGAAACAGAAAGGGGGTGGGGATGGGGGAGGGAGCTCACGACCGAAAGTTGTTGAATTCAATATTCAGACCGGAAGGCTGTAAGGTGCCTAGTCGGAAGATGAGATGTTGTTCCTCCAGTTTGCGTTGGGCTTCACTGACACTTCCCTTCCCTTCCTTGACCTCGCTGTCTCAATCTCTGGTGATACACTGTCCACCAATATCCATTACAAACCCACCGACTCCCACAGCTACCTCGACTACAGCTCCTCACACCCCGCTTCCTGTAAGGACTCCATCCCATTCTCCCAGTTCCTTCGCCTTCGTCGCATCTGTTCCGATGATGCTACCTTCAAAAACGGTTCCTCTGACATGTCCTCCTTCTTCCTTAACCGAGGTTTTCCACCCACGGTCGTTGACAGGGCCCTCAACCGTGTCCGGCCCATCTCCCGCGCATCCACCCTCACGCCTTCTCCTCCCTCCCAGAAACATGATAGGGTCCCCCTTGTCCTCACTTATCACCCCACCAGCCTCCGTATTCAAAGGATCATCCTCCGCCATTTCCGCCAACTCCAGCATGATGCCACCACCAAACACATCTTCCCTTCACCCCCCTTATCGGCATTCCGTAGGGATCGCTCCCTCCGGGACACCCTGGTCCACTCCTCCATCACTCCCTACTCCTCAACCCCCTCCTATGGCACCACCCCATGCCCACGCAAAAGATGTAACACCTGCCCCTTCACTTCCTCTCTCCTCACCGTCCAAGGGCCCAAACATTCCTTTCAAGTGAAGCAGCATTTCACTTGCATTTCCCCCAACTTAGTCTACTGCATTCGTTGCTGCCAATGTGGTCTCCTCTACATTGGAGAGACCAAAGGTAAACTGGGCGACCGCTTTGCAGAACACCTGCGGTCTGTCCGCAAGAATGACCCAAACCTCCCTGTCGCTTGCCATTTTAACACTCCACCCTGCTCTCTTGCCACATGTCTGTCCTTGGCTTGTTGCATTGTTCCAGTGAAGCCCAACGCAAACTGGAGGAACAACACCTCATCTTCCGACTAGGCACCTTACAGCCTTCCGGTTTGAATATTGAATTCAACAACTTTAGGTCGTGAGCTCCCTCCCCCATCCCCACCCCCTTTCTGTTTCCCCCTTTTTCCTTTTTTTTCCCTATAAATTATATAGATTTTTCTTTTCCCACCTATTTCCATTATTTTTAAATATTTTAAAATCTTTTATGCTCCCCCCACCCCCACTAGAGCTGCACCTTGAGTGCCCTACCATCCATTCTTAATTAGCATACTCGTTTAGATAATATCACCAACTTTAGCTTTAACACCTATGTGTTCTTTTGTACCATTGTCGCTGACATCTTTTGATGATCTGCTTCTATCACTGCTTGTTTGTCCACACAACCACCTCTCTATCTCTCCGCCCCCCACACACACACCTTAAATCAGCTTATATTTCAACTCTTTCTTGGACTCGAAATCAAGTTCTGTCGAAGGGTCATGAGGACTCGAAACGTCAACTCTTTTCTTCTCCGCCGATGCTGCCAGACCTGCTGAGTTTTTCCAGGTAATTCTGTTTTTGTTTTGGATTTCCAGCATCCGCAGTTTTTTTTTTGTTTTTATCAATAGTGCTGCGCATGTGTGGTCTGTTCACTCTTCCAGGGTGCAGTTTCTCTGATAGAGGGCCTTCCCTTCCGCGGTGTATTGTGGGAACAAGGCCCGCCATTGCTGTAACAATAATCAGGGCATATGTTTATCCTGAAGGCGAGTAATGAATTAAGTAATTGGCACAATGTGGAGGCCATTCTGTCATTGGAGCCTGTCCGGCATCTAATAAGATCATGGTTGAATTTGCACCTTAAAGCACTCTCCCTCACACATACACACACACAGGGTGAGATTGTGCAAGTCTGTATTTCGTGCTTGATGGTGCGGTGCGAATATATTAGTGTGTGTCTTAGAACATGAGTGTGTGTTTGGCGGACAGCGTGTGAAGGAGAGCATTGAGGCGGTATGTGTGAGGGACAGCGTGTGAGTCTGAGGCTATGATTTTGTGTATTTGTGATTCAGGACCTATGTGTGTATGTGTGCTTGTGGGTGTATGAGTGTGTTGATGGTGCGTGCGGAAGATTGTGTCATTGTGAGATTGCAAAAGTGAGTTTGTAATGCTGTGAGAGAGTGCGTGTCTGTGAGAGTTTGTGTGTGTATGGTGAGGGGCAGGTTGTGTGACATTTAGAGTGGTTGAGAAATGTCTCAATGTGCATGGGGGTGAGAGTGTTATAGAAGTGAAGTGTGTCTGAATGTGTGTTTGGGTTTGCCTGTTGATGTACATGAGAGCTTCTCTGTGAGAGTTTGTGAGTGAGTGTGATATGTGACTGTGTATAAGTGTGAGAGCTGAGAGCGTTTTGTGAGAGTGTGAGTAAGTAGGTGATTCTGTTTGTGTGTGTATTTGTGAGAGATAGTGAGAGTGTCAATGTGTATGAGATATTGACTGTATGCTATAGTCATTGCCTGACAGAATCTGTGTGTGTGTGCACGTTGGTGTGTGTCTGTGTGCATGTGAATTTGAGACTGTGTGAGTGAAAGTGGGTGCATGTCAGGGAGACAGAGAATGTGTGGCATTGTGACTGTGTGATATTGAACGGGTATTTGATTATGGGAGGGTGTGGGAGGGAGTGAGTGAATTTTTGTGTGTGTGAGAGAAAGAATGTGCTTTACAGAGCATCTGCGACTGTCTGTCTGGGTGTGTGTGTGTGTTTGTGCGTGTGAGAGAGAGAGAGAGGGCAATATGGGCAGCTAGAGATTGAGTGAGCATGTTAACTCATGAAAATGTGTGAATGAGAATGTGCATGTTAGTGTGATTGTGTGTGGATAAGAATGAGTGTACTTCAGTCTTTGATTGTGTGTATGTATGTTTGTGTGAGAGAGAATGAGTGAATTTTTGACTGTCAGATTGAGTGAGCTTGGGATGTGAATGCGTGAGTGATAATATATCAGTGAGTGGGTGCCTGTGAGTGAGGTTGTGTGCTGGCGAGATAGTGCATTTGTTTGAGAAGAGTATATGACAATTTAATAGTGTGAGATCAAGTGAATATGTATGGCTGCATGTTATTGTGTGTGTGCCTGTGTGTATCATTTTTGACTTTGTGTGGGTTTGAGAGCCACCGGGATTTTCCACGCCAGGCTTGAGTATTGTTATTGCTTTTCTTATTCTTTAATAATGACCACAATCCGTATATTCAGGGGGGCAGCCCAGATTGGGCCTATGCCCCCCAGAAGCTTGTGCACAAAGGGAGGCATTGATTGTTGCCAGATTGCTTGTGAGCCTTCTGCGAGAAGCATTCTCTGGGTGCTTGTCGTTTGCCCTTCATACATGCCTCGATTGCTAAGCTTTGCTTTAGCATAATGACATGCTGGGGGTCCCCTACAGTTGCGTATCGCTGGAGAGTTCACTTCAGCGACGTGACGACTGCTGGAGAGACCACGCAAGCGGTGTGACTGCTGCTGGACAGATCACCTCAATGATGTGAATGATGCTGGAGAGACCGTCCGAGCGATGTGGATGATGCCGGAGAGCCAACACGTGTGATGTGACTACTGCTGCAGAGTCCACTTGGGTGATGTAACTATTGCTGGAATGACCATCCGAGTGATTTAACTGCTGCTGGAGTGACCACCTGAGTGATGTAACTACTGCTGGAGTGTTAACATGAGTGATGCAACAACTGCTGGAGAGTCCATTGCAGCGATGGTTGAGATAATCGATACCACGTGGTGCCGAAGAGGCCACCATACACAAAGTTCTCAATCGTTCCCAGTGCCCATGATCTGTTCCAGGGTTCCATCCTGTCAAGTCCTGAAAAGTTGTTCTGTGCCTGTTCTGGGCCGGTGCAATTTCATGATTTCAAGCGGATGGGGCCGACTGTTGAGGGCTAGGAGGGCGATAATTGAATATAATCATTTGAAACTTGCAGGTTACACTACAATTATGGATTTTAAATTCTAATATGCGAATACATTCATATCTATAGCGTTACAAATTTACTAGTCATAATGAGTTCATGTATTTGTGCAGGTGTAACATTGATTAATTTTAAAATGCTGTAAATAACCAATGTTACATATTGAATTGAGGCAAAATGAAGGATTCCATTCAGTTGCAATTGCTGCTATCCACATACTTATTCCCCGTGGCTTAAATATGTCCCATGTTGAATGTTTAACTTGCAAACTACGTGTATAAGAACGAGCAGCCTGCTGGTCCCAGATGGACAGCAGCAACAGTTGTGCTTCTGATCGAGTCGCACACGGATTCCTTCTCTCTTTTGCACAAGATCAATATCTACATTTTTGGATACTTATTGTTGGGAATTCAAGAGTTTAATGTGTTTAGAAGCTTTGAACGGAATAAGCCTTTGTAAGAGTGGCACACATTCACAATCACATACTTGAGAAATTCTGTTCAGTTCTACAGGACTGTGTTCCATGAATTTGACTAAAGATTGCGACAAGAATAGTGATCTGCCCCAAGCATTATCTCCATCCAAAGTGATCCATTTTATAGCTTATTATTTGCGGATATCTTTGATGATTTTGCTGCAGTTTGTATCACTGCTTCTTCTTAATAAGCTGCAGATTTGCCTCACAGCTTTTCTGTTTGTTTTGTCTTTTTTTTTCATTTTTACTAATTAAGAAATCGTGAACGTATATTAATTTGAAATTAGCTAATGCAAACAGATATTTTGTGAGACCTATTTTAGTTCCATTCAACTGTGTTCTTTGTGCCTTTACCTTTGCATATTTGCGAAGCTACAATTTGCAGTCCACTTCCTGTGAGAATTATCAGGGAAACCTTTTATCAAATAGGCCATTTTAAGCTTGACATACTTCAGGGTCTCGGCATGTCTTAATCCAGTCCTGTAATTGACATGTATAAGGCACCTCTTTGTCTGTTGAAGATCTGAATATTTCCTTGTATTTCTATTCAAAACTTATTGACTTTACTTTTAAGGTCATTGATCTTAGACCAGAGCTGGGAAAGTTGAGGCACTTAAGAGGTTTAAGACACGGTGAAGGCCGGTGGGAGGGGGGTGGGGGGGCTTGTAAAACTCTGCATGCCTGACAGCATCTGTGGAGAGAAAGACAGAGTTAGCGAATCGACTCCGTATTACTCTTCTTCAGGACTCGATACGTTAACCCTGTATGACTTCACAGATGCTGTTGAATTTTTCCAGCAATTTTGTTTTTCGTACATGACTCTTCCACTTTGACATTAAGTGTATTAATTTCAGTCTCTTTCGATACTGCATGCCTTCCTCAGAATTTTTAAAATACCCTTACAACCTGGTTACCTATATATTTCTCATTTAAAATTAAGCACTGCCTTGTACTTTTTAGCACAAAGATCAGATTGACGGCAGTGCAAAACAATAACAAGGAATTTCCTAAATAAAAAAGATAATGTGCACTGGAAGAACAATCTCTCTCTCCCTCTCTCTCTCTCTCTTTCTCACACACACACACACACACACACACACCTGCGCACACTCCCAAACACATACAAGTTCTCTCTCTCTCTCCCCATCTGTCTCTCACACACATGCACATACAAACATATGTGCACACACAAATACACACAGGTTGACAAAGAGACAGACAGGCATAGGCACATACACATAAACAGACTCACATTCAGCAATCTCCCTCGGTAGGACGATGTCATGCTCACCTGCCACAGAAATAAACAGCGTACATGCACACACGGACACACACACACAAAACACATACATACACAAACACAAATGGATAGGCAGACACGTACACACTCTCTCACACACACAGGCATGCAAATAAACATACACAAAATTACAGATGGACAGAAACATAAATAGATGTGTGCACTCCCGGAGGCACACACAGAAATGCACACACACACACACAATAAAACAGACATGCAGAGAGACACACACACACACACAGACGACCAGACACTCAAATACACAACACACTCACAAACACACCCACGCATGTACATACACCTAGACGGACAGACACTCAGACACACTCCCATAGCCAAAGACAAACCCACATACACGCACACAAGCACACACACATACACATTCTCACACACATTCTTACGCACACCGACGGACAGAAACATAAACATACACATTTGCTGACACAGTCAAATACACTCACGAACACGGACAGACAACCTCGCCTTCAGAAAAGTCCCTCGGCTTGGGTCTGTCATGACCCCGCGCTCACACACCCACTCACACTCTCAAACAGATATAGTCTAAATAATTACGATAATGATACACTCCTGTATAAATTGACATTTAGTTGCAAAGTTGGGATTGATACCCAATGCAGTGGAATAAAATTGTACGTGTTTGTTTTATTGGACATGATAACTGATACACATAACTGTAACGTTCGATCTGACTTGTGAGCATTAACTTGACAGCCAACACATGGCGGGTAAATTTACAATAAATCGTGAATTTTTCATGACACCTAATATACAGGATATAAAGTTAAAGCTAATTGTTGTATTGGTCTTGAAAACGTTACATGGGGAGAAAATAAATGTATTTCGGCATTGGAACTGATAAGCAACTAAATCAGAAGATTTATGAACTCTGAGAAGGATATTTCAAAAGGGCATGGACAAGTTATTGGAATTGATAGCCAGGGGGTCGATGAAATTCAAAGCAGAGAGAAGAGAAATGATTTATTTTGGGAGCAAGAACATTAATAGAGACAGCATAAAATAAAGGATAAACCCTGAAGAGGGCATGAGCAGAGGGACATGTCATTGAAGGTGGCAGGGTAGTTTGAGAAATCAGTAACCAAAGCAAGGCTGCCTTTATTGGAAAATACAGTACAGGTGCAAAGAGGTTATGTTCCACTTGTATAAATCACTAGTTTGTGCTCCACTTGAGATATTACCTCTAGTTCAGGGCAAGGAATTGGAAGCTACTGTATAGATTAAAGATACTATTCACGAGAATGCTTCCAGGGCTGTGTTTGGAGAAATTGTAGAGATTGGTGCTTGGTTCCTTGCTGTTTGTGGTATATATAAACAATATGGAATTGAATGTGGGAGGGATGATCAGTAAGTTCACGGATGCCAGCTAAAGTGGTGAGGTGGTAAATAGTGTGGAAGATAGCCTTAGATTAAATGAGGATATAGATGTGCTGGTCAGATTGGCTGATCAGTGGCAAATGGGACTATAACCGGACATGAGGGTTGTTGTGCTTGTCTACTGCTCCCTTAAGGTAGCGCGTCAGGTAGTTAATGTGTTTAAGAAGGCATATGGGATTATTGCATTTATTAGCTGAGGCATAGAATATAAGGGCAGGGAGGTAATGCTGAAACTGTAATGCTGGTTGGGCCACAGATTGAGTATTAGGTGCGGTTCTGGAATCCGCAATGTAGGAAGGATCTGATTCCACTTGAGAGAGTGCAGAAGAGATTTACCAGATTGTTGCCTGGGATGGGGAGTCCCAGTTCTGAGGAGATATTGGTTAGACAGTGGTTATTTTGTCTGGAGCAGAGGAGGTTTAGGAGGGACATGATTTTGGTGTATACAATTACGAGGGGAATAGACAGGGAAGACAGAAAGGCGCTTATTCCCCTTGGTGGAGGGAACAACAAGCAGGCGGCATAGAATTAAGGCAAGGGGCAGGAGGGTTAGCGGGGATGTGAGGAGCAATGTTTTTACCCAGAGGTTGGTGGGAATCTGAAACTCAGTGCCTGAAAGGGTGTTAGAGGCACATTTAAAAAGTGTTTGGATGTTCAATTGCGATGCCATGGCATACAAGACTATGGCCAAGGGATGGGAAAAGGGGTTAAAGTAATTAGGCACTTCTTTGAACATCACAGACTCGATTTGCTGAAGGGTCTTTTTCTGTTCTGTAGACATCTATGACTCAAAGTTAAGATTGTTTTCCTTGCAGAAGAGACGGTTGAGAGGAGATTTGATAGTGGTATTTAGAATCATGATTGAACTAGATTAATAAGGGGAAACGGTTCCTTTTTGTGAAAGCGCTCAGGGTGACGGTGTTCAGTATTAAAGTACTTAGGGAAAGAAGCAATGATGACATTAATTATACTGTTTTCATATGGCGAGTTTTTAGGATCTGTAACATTGTGATTGAGAGTGTGGTGGAGGCAGGTTGAAATGAAGCATTCATTACGGAATTAGACTTTTATCTGAAAATCAAGAAAGTGCAGGTTTATTGGGAGAAGTCGGGAGAATAGATATAGCTGTAGCTGAATTGCTCATTCGGAGAGTCGGTGCAGAAACGATAGGCCAAATGGCCACCTTCTGCTTGGTAATAGTTCCCTGATTGTGTGATTAAATGTCCTCCTTCCTCTTCCCTGCTTCCCTCTTATTTCACTCTCTTTATTTCTGTCATTCCGTTCCAGCTTTAATTACAATCAGGGAAATATAGTTGCACTGCAGTAATTTTCAGCGTCTCCGCGCTTTCAGGATCGTTGCCCGCCCCGCCCGGATCGATCGTCATGACGGTGGATAGGCGGTGACGCTTCGTAAATCGAAGAATAGGGACGGATTTCTATTCGTCAATGATTTGCAAGCAACTCAGCCATTGTCTTACGTTGCTGTCAATCACAAAGTGGGCAGGGATAGGCTTTGCTCAGCTGAGCAAGGCGCTCGGCTATTGGTCGTGTTACTCCAGGAAATTCGAGGGTTGTTACATTTCTCCGATTGGATATTTTAGCTGTCACTCTGACACTGAAATGCTCCAATCGGGCACGGCCCTTTCCATCACACTTTCGGGACTTTCCATTTTTTTTTGGACCTATCAGCCAAACTCCATGCTAGCTGGCTTGAGATGTCTGATTGGTTGATGTGCGGTCATTCAGCTATAGGAGCTCACTGATTGGCTGATGCGCCTGTCTGTGATCGCGTTCAGATCCCTGATGAGCTAATACCCTTGTGGTCACAGATGAACCTCACTGTTTGGCTGAGCTATCTGTGAATCACTGGTTGCACAAACGTGATTCAATGAAGCTGTTGCCAGGCAACAGGTGAAATGAACTGTTTGGCTGAACTGTCTCTCCGTCAGCAGTTATCGCTCCATGATTGGTTGCAGCGACTGTCGGCACACAGGAAGAATATCAGGTCTGGCACATGTGACTGTGGGCCAAACGTATGCAGCTCTCTGATTGGATGAAGCGACTGTCTGTAAGCCGGCAGGTAACCTGTGCTCCCTGAATGGCTGAGGCGCCTATGGTTGAAAACATGAAGTTGGCCAGTTGGTCCATTGGCAGTTGTGGAGCTGATTGATCGATTGCTGCAGGAAGCGTCGGAGCCCCCTGATTGTCTGAGAACCCTGTCAGTCAGCATGCAGAGCTCTCTCATTGGCCGAAGCTTCTGCCCGTCAGCGAGCGCAGGTGTCTGATTAGCTCAATGCCTGACAGTCAGGGTTTTTGTTTCATTAATTGAATAATTGATGTAACCGGATATTTCACTGCGTCCTTGATCTGCTCTCTGAACTTGGACTGAGTCACGCCATAAATAAACGTGTTTGTGCAGCAATTTAAACTCCGCAACATAAACCCGACTTGTTGTAAGATGTATTCAGGGTTGCTGAGGTAAATTGAATATTTCAGCTCATTATGGAAGAAATTTATAACATACACCGACCACAGGAGGATGAAGGTGCCGGATATGGTGAAGAGTAAAATCATAGACTTCCTCCTGCTCTCCATCTCTGGGTCACTGCGATTCTCTCCCTTACTCTGAGCCCTCAGTCCCTTCCGGACTCGACTGGTCACTAAAATGTGTCTGACGGTCAGAGCGTTGATCAGCAGAATTAATCCAAATGGGAGCAATGGGTTTAAAACTTTAGCAAACCAGGAATATCCAAACCATCCGGGTTCATAAAAAAAGCTTGGCTTTGTTTCACAGAACCACGGCACGTTGTCGATTATCTTGACAGTTTCATATGTGAAGTACCAGGGGATGTTTTTTAAACTGAGCACAATGCCGGTTGTCGCTAGAACCACAGCCGCAGTTTTCCTGGTGCAATATTTTGTTTTCAGCTTCTGGCAACGAATGGCCACAAATCGATCAAAGGAGAAAGTGACGGTGAACCAGACAGAAAGGTCAGTGGCTGCAACGAGCAGGGAAAGTCGAACACGACACACTGAGGTGAGGTCCAGGAAACAGATTGGGAAATAATAACCATTGATCTCGTTCAGTATGGGGTCGGTGATAATGACCAGTAGATCAGCCATTGCCATGGCCACCAGGTAGTGAGTGGTGCAGGTGGAGAGTCCACACTTTCCCCGGTACAGGATCACAATTCCCAGTAAATTAACTGTCAGGAAGAGAATGGAGAAGAGCTGGGCATTAATGATTAAACATTCTTTGTGCCTGATTCAAGCGGTAAGGAAAACAAAAACAGAATTACCTGGAAAAACTCAGCAGGTCTGGCAGCATCGGCGGAGAAGAAAAGAGTTGACGTTTCGAGTCCTCATGACCCTTCGACAGAACTTGATTTCGAGTCCAGGAAAGAGTTGAAATATAAGCTGGTTTAAGGTGTGGGGGGGGGGGGGGGGGGGAGGAGATAGAGAGAGAGAGAGGTGCTTGTGTAGACAAACAAGCAGTGATAGAAGCAAATCATCAAAAGATGTCAGTCACAATGGTACAAAAGAACACATAGGTGTTAAAGTTAAAGTTGGTGATATTATCTAAACGAATGTGCTAATTAAGAATGGATGGTAGGGCACTCAAGGTACAGCTCTAGTGGGGGTGGGGGGAGCATAAAAGATTTTAAAATATTTAAAAATAATGGAAATAGGTGGGAAAAGAAAAATCTATATAATTTATAGGGAAAAAAAGGGAAAAAGGGGGAAACAGAAAGGGGGTGGGGATGGGGGAGGGAGCTCACGACCTAAAGTTGTTGAACTCAATATTCAGACCGGAAGGCTGTAAGGTGCCTAGTCGGAAGATGAGGTGTTGTTCCTCCAGTTTGCGTTGGGCTTCACTGGAACAATGCAGCAAGCCAAGGACAGACATGTGGGCAAGAGAGCAGGGTGGAGTGTTAAAATGGCAAGCGACAGGGAGGTTTGGATCATTCTTGCGGACAGACCGCAGGTGTTCTGCAAAGCTTGCTCCTGCCCCACAGAACTCATCTCTCGTTATCTTGACTCCCTTCTCTCTCCCCTTGTCCAGTCCCTTCCCACCTACATCCGTGATTCCTCTGACACCTTACGTCACATCAACAATTTCCAGTTCCCTGGCTCCAACCGCTTCCTCTTCACCATGGACGTCCAATCCCTCTACACCTCCATCCCCCACCAGGATGGTCTGAGGGCCCTTAGCTTCTTCCTTGAACAGAGGCCCGAACAATCCCCATCCACCACTACTCTCCTCCGTCTGGCTGAACTTGTTCTCACGTTGAACAATTTCTCCTTCAACTCCTCTCACTTTCTCCAAATAAAAGGTGTGGCTATGGGTACCCGCATGGGCCCCAGCTATGCCTGTCTCTTTATGGGGTATGTGGAACATTCCTTGTTGCAGTCCTACTCCGGCCCCCTTCCAAACTTTTTCTCCGGTACATCGATGATTACTTCGGTGCCGCTTCATGCTCTCGTCGGGACTTGGAAAAATTTATTAATTTTGCTTCCAATCTCCACCCCTCCATCATTTTCACGTGGTCCATCTCTGACACTTCCCTTCCCTTCCTTGACCTCTCTGTCTCAATCTCTGGGGATAGACTGTCCACCAATATCCATTACAAACCCACCGACTCCCACAGCTACCTCGACTACAGCTCCTCACACCCCGCTTCCTGTAAGGACTCCATCCCATTCTCCCAGTTCCTTCGCCTTCGTCGCATCTGTTCCGATGATGCTACCTTCAAAAACGGTTCCTCTGACATGTCCTCCTTCTTCCTTAACCGAGGTTTTCCACCCACGGTCGTTGACAGGGCCCTCAACCGTGTCCGGCCCATCTCCTGCGCATCCGCCCTCACGCCTTCTCCTCCCTCCCAGAAACATGATAGGGTCCCCCTTGTCCTCACTTATCACCCCACCAGCCTCCGCATTCAAAGGATCATGCTCCGCCATTTCCGCCAACTCCAGCATGATGCCACCACCAAACACATCTTCCCTTCACCCCCCTTATCGGCATTCCGTAGGGATCGCTCCCTCCGGGACACCCTGGTCCACTCCTCCATCACCCCCTACTCCTCAACCCCCTCCTATGGCACCACCCCATGCCCACGCAAAAGATGTAACACCTGCCCCTTCACTTCCTCTCTCCTCACCGTCCAAGGGCCCAAACACTCCTTTCAAGTGAAGCAGCATTTCACTTGCATTTCCCCCAACTTAGTCTACTGCATTCGTTGCTCCCAATGTGGTCTCCTCTACATTGGAGAGACCAAACGTAAACTGGGCGACCGCTTTGCAGAACACCTGCAGTCTGTCCGCAAGAATGATCCAAACCTCCCTGTCGCTTGCCATTTTAACACTCCACCCTGCTCTCTTGCCCACATGTCTGTCCTTGGCTTGCTGCATTGTTCCAGTGAAGCCCAACGCAAACTGGAGGAACAACACCTCATCTTCCGACTAGGCACCTTACAGCCTTCCGGTCTGAATATTGAGTTCAACAACTTTAGGTCGTGAGCTCCCTCCCCCATCCCCACCCCCTTTCTGTTTCCCCCTTTTTCCCTTTTTTTCCCTATAAATTATATAGATTTTTCTTTTCCCACCTATTTCCATTATTTTTAAATATTTTAAAATCTTTTATGCTCCCCCCACCCCCACTAGAGCTGTACCTTGAGTGCCCTACCATCCATTCTTAATTAGCACATTCGTTTAGATAATATCACCAACTTTAACTTTAACACCTATGTGTTCTTTTGTACCATTGTGACTGACATCTTTTGATGATTTGCTTCTATCACTGCTTGTTTGTCTACACAAGCACCTCTCTCTCTCTCTATCTCCCCCCCCCCCCCCACACCTTAAACCAGCTTATATTTCAACTCTTTCCTGGACTCGAAATCAAGTTCTGTCGAAGGGTCATGAGGACTCGAAACGTCAACTGTTTTCTTCTCCGCCGATGCTGCCAGACCTGCTGAGTTTTTCCAGGTAATTCTGTTTTTGTTTTGGATTTCCAGCATCCGCAGTTTTGTTTTGTCTTTATCAGGCAGTAAGGACATGGTTTCAGGGCGAATAAAACGATGTAAGGAGAGATGGGGGAAGGTAGTGGTGTTCGAGATTAAAATTGCTGACTGGGATGCAGCAAATGTAACTGCAACATTTAACAAGGGAGAGATAGAGAAACTGAGAGCTACAGAAGAGTTAGTTTGTCCTCAGTGGCATGAAAATGATGATTTAAATATTATCTGTGATCCTGGAAGTGTCTGATTTAATCTGTTTTACAGGATTAATTCGGACCGGCCTCGCAAAACGCACTAACAAAACAGGTGTCAATGGGGGTCAGGGGGAAAACTCCCTGCTTGTTGGAGTCATACCAAGCACAAAGGAAGTAGGTTCTGGCAGTGGGAGGCCAGTTACCTCAGCTCCAGGGCATCTCTGCAGGTGTACCTAAGGATAGTGTGCTTGACCCAACCATTGTTAGCTGCTTCATCAATGAACTTCCTTCCACCATAATGTCAGAAGTGGGGATGTTCGCTGATGATTGCACAATGTTCAGCACCATTCGCAACTCCTCAGGTACTGAAGCAGCCCATGTCCAAATGCAGCAAGAACTGGACAATACCCAGGCTCTGGTTGACAAGTTGCAAATAACATTCGCACCACACAACTGTTGTAATGACTATTTCCACCAAGAAAGTATCTTACTATTGCACCTGGAAGTTCAATGGCATTCGATTCTTGAAAACTGCCACCATCAACATCCTGGGAGTTACTGTTGATGAGAAAAAGAACTGGACCAGCCATATAAACACTGTGGCTACAAGTGCAGGTCAGAGGTGAGGAATCCTGAGGCGAATAACTCAACTCCTTACCCCCCAGCTCTCTCCAGTAACTACAAGGTGCATGTCAGGAGCATGATGGAATACTCCCCCCTTGTCTGGATGGCTGCAACTCCCACAAAACTCAAGAAGCTTGACACCGCTCGGTAAAAATCCTTGAACTCCCTCCCTAACAGCACTGTGAGTGTACCTGCGCTGCATGGTCTGCAGCTGTTCATAAAGGCAGCTAACGACCACTTTCTCAAGGGCAACAAGGGCTGGGCAATAAATGCTGGCCCAGTAAGCGATGGTCACGTCCACTAAATGAGTTAAAATATATCCCCTGGAATCCAGCATCTACAGTACTGTACACTCCCAAGTTACACTGTTCCCAGAAAGAGATCCTCTCCTGTTTTGGAAAGCCTCCATCGCAAGCTCTCTGTAATAGATCCCCTCCAGGTTTGGAACTTTAGCAAGAAACCTCCCCAGGAATATTTCCTCTTCAATTCTGGTCCATCCACAGGCCTCATTCTCCCCAGGAATAGACAGTCTTCAGGAACAGACGCTGCCCAGGAAACATTCATTTCAGTAATCGACCCTGTTCAGGATCGTATACTCCCCAGGCCACACTCTTCTTAGGAATAGACCCTTACCATGTTTGGACATTCCTTGAGGCAAACCCTTCCCGGGAATAGAAACGTTGCAACTGCCACAGAGCAACTCTTCCCAGGAGTTTAAGCTATAGGTTCACATCTAATACGACACATTTTTTCCCAATAATAGACTCTCTATCCAGGTTCGTCACTCCTTATGAAACTATCTTCCCAGGAATGGACCCTCTCCTATTTTGGACCCAATCCAAGATATGCACGTTACCAGGAATAGACCCTGTCCAGATTAGGGCTATCCCCAGAGCACACTCTTCCCAGGAATAGACCATCTTCAGATTCAGACCATCCCAAAGCACAAAACCCCCTGCTTTAAAAGCTCTCCAGGTTCAGAAGCTCCACCGGCCGAATTCTTGGCTGCAATTTACCATCTCTAGATTCAGAGATCCCTTAGTGCAGACTCTTCGCAAGGAATAGTCCCTCTCCAAACTTGGCCAAGCCCCAGGCCTCATTCATTCTGGGAACTGAGCATGTTCACATTCGATCACTCCCCAGGACAAACACTTCTCAGGAATAGAAACTCTCCCGTTTCAAATGTCACCTAGTCACACTCTGTTCAGTAATAGTCCTCCTCCAGTTTCAGACCCTCCCCTGGCCACACACTTGCCAGGAATAAACCCTCTCCAGTTTCAGACTCTCCGCAGGGAACGCTTTTTCCAGCAATAAACCGTCTCCACATTCAGACACTCTCCATATCACACCATTCCAAACATATGAGCCTTTACAGTTTCAGAACCTACCCAGGTCAAAGACATGCCAGGAATAGAGCCCACCAGGGTCAGAACACACCATTATCAGGAATGGCCCATTTCCTAGTTCAGACTCTACCAGGGCATGCACGACTCAGGAATAGTCCCACTCCATATTCGGAAGCTCCTGGGGGCTCCCTTTAGCCACAAATCGACAACTCTCCAGTTTCTAACCATCCCTGGGGCAATTTTTCCCCACAACAGTCCCTCTCCATCTTTAGAACACCCCCAAGCCTCATTTATCCAATGGGAAGACCCTATCCATCTGCAGATCTTCACCAGGGGAAAGATCCCTGTGGCATCACACCAATACAAGCTTTGAAAGCCCCACGACAACCTTTCCATTAATGCTCTTAGAATCGCTTACTCCTGCTCCTATATTCCTGTCTTCCCACGAATATACCCTGTCCAGATGTGGACAGTCCCCAGGTCACACACTTTCCAGTAATTATACACTTTCCAGATTCAGAAGCTCTCCAGGTCACATTCGTCAGTGGAATAAACCTGCCTGCGTTGGGATGCTTCCGATGTCACTCACTTCCATTATGTTGATACTATTCCAGTTACAAAACTCACACATTCACACTCTTTCCTGGAATAGATCCCCAGGTTTTGAAAGTCTGCAGAAGACTCTCTTGTCAGTAATAAACATTGCCCAATTTCACTCCTTATCCAGGCACACTATTTCCTGGAATGACCCAATCCAGGTTCAAGCACTCACCATCTCACAATCCTCCCAGGAATAGACCTGCTCTAGCTTTGGAACATCTCCAGTGTTCACCTCCCTGGAGTGGACACTGCATAGTTACAGAGACTAAATTTGTCACAATCTTCCGAGGAATGGGCTATTCTCGTTTTGGGCACCCCCGAGGGCACACACCTCTTATGAGCAATTCATCTCCAGGATTGGATCCTCCCCATGAAACACTCTTCGCAGAATAGAACCACACCAGATCTGAAGGTACCCTGGTACACTTCACAGGAACCCTTTTCTCTCAGCTTTGGACTGTATACAGGCACACTCTTCCCAGGAATATGCCCTTTACATGCTTAGACACAGTTCACACACATTCTCCCCAGGAATTAGCAATCTCCATTTTCAAACCGTTACATTGCACACTTCCCAGTTCCGCGCTCCCTAGGGTACAACTGTCCAAGGAATAGTCCCTCTCCAGGTTTATTAATTCACCAGGTCAGAACTGACTGGGTAAGTCCATCTCAAAGTACACACAAATTCCATGGCACACTCATAACAGGAATAGACAGTCTCCAGGTTTGGATGTACCCAAGGGCACAATCTGCCCAGAGACAGAGTCCATATTCGGATTGCTACAGGCGCCACTCCCCCACCCACGCCCGCATGGTCAAACTCTTCAAATTAATACAACCACTCTATGTTCAGACTCCCCCCAGGGTGAATTTACTTCCAGTCAGTTAGCCCATCCAGGTTCGGATATTTCGCAGAATTGAATTAAAGGTCCACTCCACCCAATACCTCCAAGCACCAGGATTGCATCATTAGACATTCCGCAGGATTGATTCCCATTCAGGGTGAGAGATTTTTTTCACTTTGAGGGCTGTTCGTCTTTGTAATCATCTGTCACAGAGGATTATAGATGCACAGTCGTTGAGTATATTTAAGGCTGAGAAAGCCGGATTATTGTTTGTTGGAGAAATCAAGAGATATAAGGAGCGAGCAGGATAGTCGTGTTACGGCGGAACTGCAGTTATGACTTTATTGAATGGTGGAGCAGGCTCAAGGTGCCGTATATACTCTTGCTCTTATTTCTTATGTATGTTGTGGTCACTCCAGGATTCCAAGTTGATTTGGCGTCTTGCACTTTAACTTGCATGTAATCTTCTGGAGCTATGGATAGTGATGGTACAGTCTCCAAATTTCTTTTCATTACATGGCTGACCAAGAATCACTAATGTTCTTACCGCCTGTCACTGGTGTTTGTTGGAATTATTTGCAGGTTGATTCTCAATCTGCTTGGGCATATTATGAACAAGCCTACTTTGGCAGGCAGGTCCTGGGTTTGGACTTAACCCCAGAATTTAAGTTTTGGAGGAAGGGAGGCATCCCACTTTGCCTGGATCAGATGCCCTCAGGGTCATGCACCCTTCATCATCAGATGCCCTGTCAGGATCAGACCCCTCAGGATTTAACTCCCGCACCATCACACCCCCATCACGTTCAGAGCCCATCCGGTTCAGACATTCCCCTGCCCGGGATAACACCACCCTAAGGAACAGAACCCACTCTCCATGAAAACAATTACTCAGTATCAGTTCCCATCAGAATGAGCTCCTGCTCAGGATCAAGAACCCACATCATCTGAAGCTGTCCTGTCTGGGTCAATCTGCTCCCAGGACCAGACTCCTTTTGCGATCAGACTTCCCCTCAGGATCAGAACGCCTTCCCATCCTCATGCTTAGATCCTCCTCAGCATCAGGTAACCTTTGTGAAAAGGCCACCCTTGTGGTCATGACACACTCAGTTCAGCCTTAGTTCAAACATGGCAGAACACACTGAACTCCAGAGGTGAGGTGAGATTGACTGCCATTGACATCAAGGCAGCATTTGACCATGTGTGGCATCAAGGAGCTGAAGTGAAACTGGAATCAATGGGAATAGGGGGTGTGGGAAATCTCCGCGAATTGGATTCATACCTCGAAATAAGGAAAATGATTGTGATCGTTGGAGGTCAATCATCACAGTTCCTGGCCGTCAGTGGCGGAGTTACTTAGGGTTATGACATCGGCCCGAACAGCTTCAGCTGCATTAACGACGCCCATCCCTCCTTCAGAAGCTCAGCAGTGGTGATGTGCTCTCATGATTGCACAATGTCCAACACCAGTCACGCCTCCTTAGATACTGAGACAGTCTGTTGCCAAATGCTACTTTTGGACAATATCCAGGCTTCGACTACTAAGTGGCCTGTAACATTCACGCCACACAATTGTCAGGCAATGACCATTTGGAACAAGTGAGAATCTAAACATTGCCACTTGTGATTCAATGGCATCGCGATCGCTGAACTCCTCACTGTCTACATCCTGGGGTTTAACATTCACCAAATGCTGATCTGGCTTAACCATGAAAGGGCAGGTCAGGGCCTGCGAATCCTGCAGCGCACACACACCTGCTGCCTTCTCATAGCCTGTCCACCATCTACAACGCACAAGAGAGGAGTGTGATGGAATGCTCCCCCGATTCCCTTGATGAATGTAGTTCCAACAAGACTCAAGAAGTTCGACATCGTTCATGATAAAGCAACCCCGCTTTATTGGCACGTCTTCCTCAAAGGTTCGCTCCCTGCACCACTGACGAACAGTGGCAACTGCGTGTTCCATCTACTACTTGCACTGCAGAGACTCACCAAGGCTCTTTCAGCAGCACCTTTGAAGACCCACGAACGCTTCCTTCGAGAGGAACAAGGGCAGCAGACATGCGGGACCACCACCACCTGGAAATTCCCCTTCACACTACGCAACATCCTGTCTTGTAAATGTATCAGCCGTTCCTTCATTGACCTTGGGTCAAAATCTCACAATTTGCTCCCTAACAGCACCGCGGGTGTACCTACACTACATGGGCTGCAGTGTTTCAAAAAGGCAGCTCCCAGCACCTTCTCAAGGGATAATTAATGGTGGGCAATAAACACTGGCCTAGCCAGCAACGGCTGTACAGTATAAAGGGGAAAAAAAAGCTTTCCATGTTCACAACCCTTCAGAATCGTATCCCTCAGGGTCGAAGACCCCATTGCACCATCAGGATCAGAGAGCCTCAGGATCAGTTGCCCTGTCTGGGATCAGATTCACCTGCAGGGTCAGAAACATTCCATGGAGGAACATCCCCAAAGGATCAGGCACCCATCAGGACCAAAACACATCAGCCCACAGTATCAGGTCTCCCTCAGGTTCTGACGGCGTTCAGGATCAGGTCCCCCTCAAGATCAAACCAGTCCCGTCAACATCAGAACTCGACCCCAAACCCTTACCCCTACTGCACCAAATTACTTCCTCGGACTGTCTCACCCCATGCCCCCCGGATCCGAATCCCCTTCTGGGAATGAGACACTGCTCAGTTACAAATTAATTCCCTGGGATCGGATCACCTCTCTCTCTCTTCCACAATCAATTGTGAGGACTGAGTACAGTAACTGAATTGTAAGAAAATTAAGCAAATTAATATTTCACCAGCTAAGTGTGTTTGTGAAATGTAAAGTGGAACTGACTTCGGCCAAGGGACTGGGGTTCCATCTCCTGTACTTACACAGGAAGGGGATGAGGATCAGTTTCGGTGTTTGATTGAAGATTATAAGCTGGTCGGGGTAGCAATTCTTCATGCAGCAGCATTTAATAGAGAGTGCTTTAGCTTGCACTAGGACATTATTTGTGACTTTTTACATTATATTCAGTGTAGCTAGCTGAGAATGTATATATGCCATTTTGACCTAACACTGAATTAAGAAGAAAGTTTGCTTCCAGTTGTGCAGCACACCACCTCATTAAGTGCACTAGCCCTTATTTTTTTAAACAAGTGGCAATCAATAACTGAATTAAATATGTTGAAACTCAATTATGTAATGATTGGATTAAATACAATTAATCAACTGTTGAAATGCCTGACGATCATTTACCATTCTTGAGTTTGGAGAATTTGCTAAGAGTTAACACTTTTTGAAATATGTTGCCAAGTCAATTAACTGGACCTTAAATATAACTTAAACCTCAAAGGAATGTACAAGGCTATCAGCCTATGGGGGCTGGAATGCGAGGGCAGTTGTTGAGTTTAGCTGGATGTGGAAGACATTTGGAGGTTAACGCATTGAATATGGATGCTGGTGGTTTCAAGTTAAGAAAATGGTAACCATATCGTTGTTCCTCCCTGAAACAGAAGGGGTGAAAGCAATAAAACGGAAAGTGGCGTGGACACAGCCAAGTTTCCTGTCAGCCACAGTGGAGGGGAATCTGGCCTGAGGAATAATGGAGAAACTTCAGGGGCACTGGTTTGGAAGGAAGTTTCGTCACGGCAGATGGACCAAAGGTGGATAAACTGGGAGATATTGGAACAGAGTTTTCCAGCAATTGCGGAGGGAGGAAGTCTCATCAAGTGAGCTGTGGGAGTCAGTGAGTTTACAATAGATCTTTGTGGACAACCGATTCTAAGAAATAGATGTAGAGGACTTCAGGAATCGAAGGGAAGTATCAGAAACAGACCCTGCGAAGCGGAACAGTGGTGAAAATTAGAAGAAATTTATTAAAACTTTCCAAACCAAAGCAAAAGTATAAAATGGCAGAAACAGTCATCAACATACCTGAATGGCACTAAAAGAGGCAAAAAAAAATCTAGGGACCTAAACAGGGATAGATCAAAGAATGTATTCATCAATGGCAGCATAGCTAGCACACATTCAGACTCTCTCAGCGGGAAACATTCAGTATGGAATATCCCACTGTTTACACCCCAAGCCCACGCACCAATACTGCCCAACAGGATCCCTGTACAGTAATCAGGATGAGGAATCTGTGAAGGTTTTCGTTCTCAGACCAGAGCCGGTGAGAACGAGAGATATTCCAGCGGGAAACTATATTGAATGAAACCAGCTTGCTGCCCTTTCTACTGCTTGTCCGGAAACTTACTCTGTGATTAGACATTAATCTGTTCTATTGTAACTTACCGAATCCCTCAGGAAATCAATGTTTTTGTCCACAATTGTTAACACTTTTTGGTAGTTATTTAAATAATTCAGTATAGATTTATATTCATATTTGGAGCATATGCTGACTACTTTTGATGAAACTAAGCAATTCATTTCCAAAAGGGATGCTCTGATTGTCAGAAGGTGGTGGATGTAAACTGGCTGGAAAATGGCCTCATGCTGTCTGTCTGGCCAAATAATTTCCACAGTGAGTTAATGGACAGTTCTGGTTTACTGGATTTGGAGCAGAGAGGAACAGACTGACATGGACAGTAATGAAAATGGGCTTCTGGAGCACAGCTCCGAGCTCAGACAGAAAGAAGTCACTCGTGTTGTGGGACATTTCCAGCATTGTGAACCAGTGAATGAGGATTCGTCATCTGAAGAAGAGAAATAGATCTCTGAGGGCTGGAGCTAAAACTGTCAAGTAACAGTGCAGAAATTCAAACAAAAAATTCAATACATTTAATGCACAGATTTGATAAAACGATGAAAGAGAAAATAAATTATTTGGTTTGGCTTGATATAATCCAAATGTAGTCATGGAAAGAAAATAGAGAGACAACAGAGACACTTACCTGATCAATAGCAATAATCAGAACATCATCAAAGGATGGGAATGCAGCTTTCAGTTTGTATTTTTTTTTTGAGAACAGAAAATAAAACAAGTCCGAAGAACAAAAGAACAGTCAACACAACGGCAGTGGTTGGATAAATAAAAATAATGGAATCAAGAATGGCAGAGAGGAAAGAACATTAGAAATACAGGATATAATCAATTTGAACATAGACCAGTAACAATGCCACTCTTGACGGATTATATTGAATTATTACAATACAAATCGGACATTTTCGATTCGAATAGATAGCGGCTAAGATCTTTGATTTTGAAAAGGCTTTCACGCATTTAAAAGGACAAATTATCGTGACTATTCTCTGAATATGTGCAGTTAGGAGACGAGCAGCAGAATGGACATCAAGCTGGATACAATAACAGAACACAGCGAGTAGGGTTTTAAGGGGTTCAGTCAGGTTGCTGGATGGTGGGAATTGGTGTTCCACAAGGATCAGCGCTGGGATAATTGCCTTTCAACATGTACTTAAAAAATGTGGAATTGTGAAACTGAAAGACAATTTCAAAATATAAAGCCAAATCCGAATTGAGAGAACAGTGAATCCAGCAGAAGAATACATCAAAATACCTGGACACAATAATAATTAATAAGCACGTAGAGTGGCCATTACAATGGTAAATTAGTTTCAATTTATCCAAGTTTCAGGTGCTGCAAGAAGATGGAATAGTAATTTTTCCAAATACTTATTGGAAATTAAGTGTCTGAACAGTTCTAGGAGTAGAGAGGTTCAGTGAGCTGACTCAAAAATCAATTCCATTTGAAAGACTAGATCGATAAAAAAAAATCCAAACAAAGCATTGCAATTCATTCCTAGATGAATGTAGAGAGTTGTAGAGGAGAAGCGCAGCCATTAGCAGTGAGAGAGTGAGAGAGGCAGCGGAGTCTTTAACAGCGAGAGAGTCCACGGTCAGCGGCAGGAGCGAGAGCAGCACTCGGTGAAAAGAAGGTGGAGAGAGAGTGAATACAGTGTGTGGAAGGGAGACAGAGGCCCCAAACAGCGATTCAAACCAAACAAAGAGTTTGGTCACAGGAGAACAGGCAGGTGATTGGCTGGTGAGCAATTCAGATTTTAGCTTTTATTTAGTTTGAAATTAGCAGCTGCGTACCTATCAATTGCTGATTATTATTATATCATTAACATATGAATAGGAGGAAATTAAAGAAATAATGAAGGTGAAAGAACAAAAAAGAGTGAGAGCCAAGCAGGTGAATAAAGAGCGGAGTGGAAACAAAAACAGAATTACCTGGAAAAACTCAGCAGGTCCGGCAGCATCGGCGGAGAAGAAAAGAGTTGACGTTTCGAGTCCTCATCACCCTTCGACAGAACTTGAGTTTGAGTCCAAGAAAGAGTTGAAATATAAGCTGGTTTAAGGTGTGTGTGTGGGGGGGGGGGGGGGGGGGGGCGGAGAGAGAGAGAGAGAAGTGGAGGGAGTTGGTGTGGTTGTAGGGACAAACAAGCAGTGATAGAAGCAGATCATCAAAAGATGTCACCAGCAATATAACAAAAGAACACATAGGTGTTAAAGTTGGTGATATTATCTAAACGAATGTGCTAATTAAGAATGGATGGTAGGGCACGCAAGGTATAGCTCTAGTGGGGATGGGGAGAGCATAAAAGATTTTAAAATATTTAAAAATAATGGAAATAGGTGGGAAAAGAAAAATCTATATAATTTATTGGAAAAAAACAAAAGGAAGAGGGAAGCAGAAAGGGGGTGGGGATGGGGGAGGGAGCTCAAGATCTAAAGTTGTTGAATTCAATATTCAGTCCGGAAGGCTGTAAAGTGCCTAGTCGGAAGATGAGGTGTTGTTCCTCCAGTTTGCGTTGGGCTTCACTGGAACAATGCAACAAGCCAAGGACAGACATGTGGGCAAGAGAGCAGGGTGGAGTGTTAAAATGGCAAGCGACAGGGACGTTTGGGTCATTCTTGCAGACAGACCGCAGGTGTTCTGCAAAGCGGTCGCCCAGTTTACGTTTGGACTCTCCAATGTAGAGGAGACCACATTGGGAGCAACGAATGCAGTATACTAAGTTGGGGGAAATGCAAGTGAAATACTGCTTCACTTGAAAGGAGTGTTTGGGCCCTTGGACGGTGAGGAGAGAGGAATTGAAGGGGCGGTGTTGCATCTTTTGCGTGGGCATGGGGTGGTGCCATAGGTGGGGGTTGAGGAGTAGGGGGTGATGGAGGAGTGGACCAGGGTGTCCCAGAGGGAGCGATCCCTATGGAATGCCGATAGGGGGGCTGAAGGGAAGATGTGTTTGGTGGTGGCATCATGCTGGAGTTGGCGGAAATGGCGGAGGATGATCCTTTGAATGCGGAGGCTGGTGGGGTGATAAGTGAGGACAAGGGGGACCCTATCATGTTTCTGGGAGGGAGGAGAAGTTGTGAGGGCGGATGCGCGGGAGATGGGCCGGACACGGTTAAGGGCCCTGTCAACGACCATTGGTGGAAAACCTCGGTTAAGGAAGAAGGTGGACACATCAGAGGAACTGTTTTTGAAGGTAGCATCATCAGAACAGATGCGACGGAGGTGAAGGAACTGAGAGAATGGGATGGAGTCCTTACAGGAAGTGGTGTGTGAGGAGCTGTAGTCGAGGTAGCTGTGGGAGTCGGTGGGATTGTAATGGATATTGGTGGACAGTCTATCACCAGAGATTGAGACAGAAAGGTCAAGGAAGGGAAGGGAAATGTCAGAGATGGACCACGTGAAAATGATGGAGGGGTGGAGATTGGAAGCAAAATTAATAAATTTTTCCATGAAGCATGAAGCAGCACCGAAGTAATCATCGATGTACCGGAGAAAGAGTTGTGGAAGGGGGTCGGAGTAGGACTGGAACAAGGAATGTTCCACATACCCCATAAAGAGACAGGCATAGCTGGGGCCCATGCGGATACCCATAGCCACACCTTTTATTTGGAGGAAGTGAGAAGAGTTGAAGGAGAAATTGTTCAGTGTGAGAACAAGTTCAGCCAGACGGAGGAGAGTAGTGGGGGATGGGGATTGTTCCGGCCTCTGAGGAAGAAGCTAAGGGCTCTCAGACCATCCTGGTGGGGGATGGAGGTGTAGAGGGATTGGACGTCCATGGTGAAGAGGAAGCGATTGGGGCCAGGGAACTGGAAATTGTTGATGTGACGTAAGGTGTCAGAGGAATCATGGATGTAGGTGGGAAGGGATTGGACAAGGGGAGAGAGAAGGGAGTCAAGATAACGAGAAATGAGTTCTGTGGGGCAGGAGCAAGCTGAGACGATCGGTCTACCGGGGCAGTTCTGTTTGTGGATTTTGGGTAGGAGTTAGAAGCGGGCCGTCCGAGGTTGGGCGACTATCAGGTTGGAAGCTGTGGGAGGAAGATCCCCAAAGGAGATGAGGTCAGTGACAGTCCTGGAAACAATGGCTTGATGTTCAGTGGTGGGGTCATGGTCCAGGGAGAGGTAGGAGGAAGTGTCTGCGAGTTGACGCTCAGCCTCCGCGAGGTAGAGGTCAGTGCACCAGTCAACAACAGCACCACCCTTGTCAGCGGGTTTGATGACAATGTCAGGGTTGGACCTGAGAGAACGGAGTGCAGTAAGTTCAGAGAGAGAGAGATTAGAATGGGTGAGAGGAGCAGAGAAATTGAGACGACTAATGTCGCGCCGACAGTTCTCAATGAAAAGATCAAGAGAAGGTAAGAATCCAGAGGGAGTGGTCCAGGTGGAGGGAGAATATTGGAGGTGGGTGAAAGGATCCGTTGAATGGGGAGAGGACTCCTGCCCAAAGAAGTGAGCCCGGAGACGAAGACGGTGGAAGAAGAGTTCAGCATCATGCCGAGCCCGAAATTCATTGAGGTGAGGGCGTAAGGGTATGAAACTAAGTCCTTTGCTGAGCACTGAACGTTCAGCATCGGAGAGGGGAAGGTCAGGGGGTATAGTGAATACATGGCTGGGGCTGGGATTGGTAGATGGGGTGGGGACGGAGGGACAGGCAGGGGTGGAGGGTCCTGGATGGGTGTTGGTGTCGATGAGTTGTTGGAGCTTGCGTTCCTTAGCACTTGAGAGAAAGAGAAAAAGTTTCTTGTTGAGGCGTCGGTTGAGCCGAAGAATAAAATGAAACTGGGGGCACGCGCAGCTTTGAAAAAGGGTACGGCGGTGCTGCTGGAGGGAGAGGTCGAGTGTGTTCATATGGCGGAGTGGAGTTTACCTGGGAGGGAACAGAGTGGCTGTATAAAGAGCCAGAGTTTAACTGTGAGGGAGTGGAGCGGCTGTATAAGGAGCCGGAGTTTACTTGTAAGGGAGCCGGATCTCACCCAGGCATTGGGTGGGGCTGAAATTTCGAAAGGAGTGACATCAGGACAAGGGAGAGAGCTATTTGGTTAATTGTCCTTTTTGCCACTTTAAAGCGGCATTACAGGTGGTAAGGGTCTCAATATTTGTCTCTTTTTTCAGAAAAAAACTAAATCGTTTTCTACTTGGCATAAATTTAAGGAAATGGCCTTTTAATTGAAACAAACAAAACAAGTGACAATGGAGCTCAGCCCCGTGTGTTGCATGGTTATTCTTAGACACGCATTGCAATCTTAATGACGACAGGAAGTGCCACCGGCTTGATCAGTTTCAGCAAGGGGTTTCAGGGCTTGAGCGTCAGCTGGAGATACAGTGGTGCATCCACAAGGCAGAGCGTTAAGTGCGTTTAGATGTGGTCACCCCGCAGCTTAAGGGAGTGCAGTCATAGCGGGAATGGGTGACCACCAGTCAGAAGAAGAGTGGAAGGCAATAATGAAAGGCTGGATTGCTGCTTTCAATACAAGAAGTCTTATAACTAAAGCAGAGGAGATGGGGTCTTGATTAACACGGGGGAATATGATATTATTGTTGCTATCAAAGAGACCTGGTTGTTGGAAAGGCTGGTCTAGCAGCTCAGTGCTCCATGGTTTAGAAACTTCAGGCGTGACAGGGGGTGGGGTGGGGGTGGGGTAGGGAGGGGTGTGGGTGCTGAAGAAGAGGTGGCTTTGCATGATTGATCAAGAAGTCAATTACTGCTATAAAGAGCTAGTGGATTTTAGAAGATTCCTCAAATGGGACCATATGGAGAGAACGTAAGAAAGGGGGCAATCACTTTGCTGGGGGTGTACTATAAGCCTCTAAACAGTCAGGGGGTGTGGAGGAGCAGATATGTAAGTACATCTAAGAAAAGTGTTCAAATGATAGGTTAATAATAGTAGGAGATTTCAAAACCCCAATAACAACAGCGAGAGGCTTAGTGTGAGAGGCTTTGAGGGGCTGAAAGTGGATGAAAGAGAACATTGTGATCCCTAAAGCCCTACGAGAGAATGGGCGGTACTGGAATCTTAGGGATTTAAGCCAGGCAAGTGGTGAAAGTGTCAGTGGGAGAGAATTTCCCGGATAACGACCATAGTTATTGAAAATTTAAGCTAGTTATTGAAAAGGACAAAGATGGACAGGAAATAAAGGGCCAGAATTGGGGGAAGGCCGATTTCAATATGATAAGACAGGACCTGGCCAAAGTGAACTAGCAGCAGCTACTTGTAAGATGCTTTCCCTTTGAAATAAAGTCCAACATTCCAGTTGCATTCCCTATTACTTGCTGAGAAAATAAGTTAGATTATTTTTTGATTGATGCAGGCAAACTCCCAGATCCCTCTGTGCTGCAGCTTATTGCAGTCTTTCTCCATTTAAATAATATTCAGCTCCGATCCTCTTGGTGACAAAGTGCATAACCTGACATCTTCCCACATTATATTCCATCTATGAAGTGTTTGTCCACTAAAATAACCTATCGCTACCACTCTGTTGACTCTGTGAGTCATCTTCACCACTTGCCTTCCCACCTACTTTTGTGTCACCCATAGAAGAGAGACCATTGAGGAGTGCGGAGAGATAGGCGATAGGCCTGTAAAGAGCACGAGAAGGAAATGAGGGCTAGAACAGCTTAATGGTTCGTATGTGTAGTCATTAAAGTAAAAGTAAGGTCTTAGTTTGCTTTTAGGTCTGTTGTTTTTTTTCCCCTGAATAAAGAGTTCCTTAAGCATAAGATCAACAGTGGTGTGTAAAAAAAAATACATTCAATTTTAAAGAGCGGGGCTTTCTAGAGTGTAAAGAGCAGAGATCCTAATGTAATCGATTGATTAATTAATTAAGCAACGATAGAGATGGTAGGATGGCTGATGTGTTGCTGCTGCAGTATGTGGGCCTGCTGGACACAAAGATGATCCAGAAAGAGCACATCTGTAGTAAGTGCTTGCAGGTCGAGAACATTTGGATCCGAGTTAAGAAGCTGTTGTCCGAGCTGCAGACGTTGCGCCACATCAGGGAAGTTAATGTTACCTGGACACTTTGCTCCAGGAGCTTGTCACACACATCATATCAAGCAATTCAAATTTGGTCTGCGATCAGGGACAGGAGGGTCAGAGCCCAGGTGGAGTAGGTATGGGGACGAAGGGGGGGGCGCATTCGAGGAACCTCAGTCCCTGCAACTTTCTAACAGTTACTAGGCTATGGCAAGCTGTGTGGACGAGAGCAAGGACTTGCAGGAAGGATGAGCGAACTGACCATGGCACCGTGGTACAGCGAGACATTCCAGTGGGGGGAGGAATTAGGAAGCAGCAGTGGCAGGGAACAGTAGAATTGGCATATGGGCACTGTTCTCTGCAGCCGTGACCGTGAGTCCTGAAGGCTATGTTGCCTGCCCGATGCCAGGCCTCCTCCTCAGGGCTGGAGATGAACTTGGACTGCAGCGTAGAACCCTAGTTGTCGTCATCCATGTTGGTGCCAATGACATTGACAAGGCTGGAAACAAAATTCTGCTGAAAGAATTCGAACAGTTAGGAGCTAAGTTAAAAAGCAGAACATCTAAAGTAATAATCTTGGGATGACTACCTCAGCCACGGGCAAACTGGCATAGGATAAATAAAATCACGGAACTTAATATGTGCTCAGACCTTGGTGTGCGACAAAAGGGTTGGAATTGAAGGGGCACTGGCACCAGTATTGGGGTAGCAGGGAATTGTTCTGCTGGGGCGGGCTTCACTTGAAAATGCAGAGACCAGTGTCATGGTGAATTGAATGGCTTGGGCTGTAGAGAGGGTGTTAAACTCAATAGGTGGGTGGGGGTTCTTGAGAGGGAATACGTAGGCTTACAAAGCAAAACGATATGGCAACTTTGCAGGGCAGCTATTTAGGTAATGATAACCACAATGTGAAAGAAATGGACAGAGTTTATAAACATAAAAAATCTAACAGCAAATAGGTTCAAAGGAGCACAATGTTAAAAGGTCAAACTTTCTGCCTCCTTACTAAAATGCTGGTAGTATTCAGAAACAAATAAATGAATTACCAGCACAATTAGATGATAAGGGGGATGATCTTATAGCCAATACCGAGACGTGGTTATGACAAGGTCAAAGCTGTGAACAAATTATTCAGGGATATCTGCCTTTCGAATGGACAGGCAGGAATAACAGGACGGTGAGGTCTCTTTTTAGGCGAGATGGATTACGTGCGATAGCAAGAAGATTTTTTGGATTGGAAGATGTAGAATCAACATGGGTGCAGGCACGAAATAACATGGAGGAGAAAATGCTGGTGAAAGTTGTCTACAGGCCACCTAACAGTTACTATGCTGTATGACAGAGAAAAAAAGTCAGGAGATAATTATGGCATGTTAAAATGTCAGTACATTAATCATGGGTGACTTTAATCTTCATGTAGTTTGGGAAAAACACATTGACAGAGGTCGCCACAAGCAATAAATCATATAGCCTATGCGGGACAGTTTCCTAGAACAATTTGCTGTGGATACAACCAGGCATCAGGCTACTTTGGATCTGTTACTGTGTAATCAAGCAGGTTTAATAAATGATCTCAGTGTAAAATATCACCTCGGAAACAATGACCACAACATGGTAAACTTTAGCATTCAGTTTGAGAGTGAAAATGGGTCCGAAACAAATGTGCTAAACTTACAAAAAGGTAATTACAAAGGAATGAGGGCAGAGTTAGCTGGAGTGGACTGAGAAAGGACTTTAACAGAAAAGATGGTTGATGACGAATTGCAGACGTTTAAGAAAATACTTCATGGTTCATATCAATGATATTTGCCTTTGAGGAAGTAGGATTCTCGGAAGGAGATCAACCAACCATGGTTTACCAAGGAATTTGAGGATAGAATTAAATTGAAAGAAAAAAACACAATTTAACAAAGGTTAGTGGTAAACCAAGGGATTATGAAAAGTTTAAAAACTAAGAACAGCTGGCCAAAGATATATTAAAGATTGGGAGAATAAGCATTGAGCCTAAACAGCAGGTAATTTGAAAGTGGTCAGTAAGACCTTCTTTAAATATATATAAATGAAGGGAATGGATTAAGCAAACACATGCCCTGTGAAAATGAGGCTGGGGAAATAATAATGGGGAACTAGGAAAAGGCAAAGGAGTTAAATATATACTTTGAATCAGTTTTCACGGCAGATGATACTAATAATATTCCAAAAATACTAAATAAACAAGAGGCAAAATAGGGAGAGGAAATAAATTAGTAAATTACTATCACTAGAGAAAAATATAAAGGAAACTAATGGTGTTTAAAAGCTGATAAGCCACAGACGGGTTGCATTCTCAGGTATTATAGGACGTAGCTACAGAAATAGTAGATGCACTGGTAGTAATCTTAAAATAATCCCTTCATTCTGGAAAAGACCCAGAAGATTGGAATTCTGCCAAAGTAACGCCAATCTTCAAAAAGGAGTCAAAAAATCATGTAACACGAGGCCAGTTAGCTTAACATCTGCCTTTGGCAAAATGTTAAAGTATATTTTAAAGAATGTGATAGCAGAGAATTTGAAATACATAACACAATCAAGTAGAGTTAGCGTGTCTTAATGAAAAGGAAATCGTGCCTGACAGATATATAAGAATTATTTGAGGAGGTAAAAAGCCGAATGGCTAAAGGGAAACCAGAAGTATATACTTGGAATTCTAAAAAGGTGTTCAAAAAGGTAATGCACATAAGGCTGCTTAATACAAAGAGGCTCGGGGTGGAATACTAACATGGGTAGAGGATTTGCTAACTAATAGAAGATAGAGAGTTGAGATAAGGGGGGCATTTCAGAATAGTAACCTGTAACTAGTGGAGTGCCACAGGGATCAGTGCTGGGGCAATAATTATTTACAATATATTTCACTGACTTATATCAGGGAAGTGAATGTAATATCGCCAACTTTCCAAGTATCACAAAAATAGTTGCGAATGCAAGTGATAAGGATGATGCAAAGAGTGTACAGGAGGATGTAGAATTATTAAGTGAGTTGGCAGAACTTATGGCATATAATGTGGGAAAATGTGCGGCTATGCACGGTGGCAGGGACAATAGAGCAGCACAATAGTTTTTAAATGGAGAAAGACTGCAGAAAGCTGCAGCGCAGAGTGTTTTAGGAGCCTGTGCACATAAATATCAAAACGTTAACATACAAATTTGGCAGGTAATCGGGAAGGTAAATGAAATGTTTCCTTTTATTTCAAAGGGAATATAAACATCCGGATGTCTTGCTAAAAATATTCAAGGCACTCACTTAGAATACTGTCAACACTTTTGGTCCGCTTATTTATGGAAAGATAAACTGGAAGGGGAGGCAGTCCACAGCAGGTTCAGTGCACTGATCCCGGATATGGATGGATTTTTTTCATGTGGGGAGATTGATTAGATTGGGCCTGTACTCATTGCAGATTAAAAGAATGAGAGGCGACTCTATTGAAACAATTTTGATTCTTAGGGGGCTTGACAGGGCGGATGCTGGGAAGTTATTTCCCCTTGTGGGGGGTCTTGAACAAGAGGGCACAATAACTAAGAAAGGGCTCACCAATTTAACACAGATGAGGTGCAATTTCGTCTTCCAAAGATTAGTGTATCTGTGGAATTATTTCTGGTAGAGGGCTGTAGAGGCTGGTCGTTAAGTAGATTCAAGGCTGAGAACGACAGGTTTTTAATCAATAAGGGAATCAAGGGTTATGGGGAAAAGGCAAAATTGTGGATTTGAGTATTACCACATCAGCAATGATCTCACTGAATGGCGGATCAGTATCTATGGGTGGAAAGACTTACTGCTGCTCCGATGTCTTATGGCCTTATAAAGCAATCAAAAAGAACATTGGAACGCTGTAAGAGTGCTGCCAGATTGCTTAAATGTCAGGAACTGGCAGGCATCTATTTCTATTGGAGCAGTTCAATAGAAAATGGAGCTATATCCAGACATTTCACTTCATACACTTATTGCAGAGTATCTTCAGCCAGCATAAAAACGCTTCCTTTTGTTAACCTAGTCATATGGTAAAACACAGACAATTCCATGGAATGAAAAGATCACTCATCAATAAAAAAATGCATGATTGCCAAATCGAGCACAATTTTGCATTCCAATTACTGACCAATACTCAGTACAATTCTACACCGACAATTACTTCCTGTCATACATTATCACTTGGATCAGGTATTCCGCTCTAGATACTGATCTTCACTCAATGCAATTCTACACTGACAGAGATATCCAATAATAAATGTTCACTGGGGTCAGACATTCCACACTGGCTATTAACGCACAATTTTACACTAACAGAAAGAGTCAGTGAAAGAGTGGTAACTGGGGCCAGGTATTCCACTCTGGTTAATCACCAACATTCAGCTCAATTCTACATTGAAAGAAATACCCTGAAATACATGGTCACTGGGGCCATGTATTTCACTCTGGTTACTGACCCACACTAAGGGTGATTCTTCTCCGACTTCCACTGAACCTTCCTTCACAGAATTTGCCTTATCTGAGGCCTAATTTAACATTACACGGCATTCCATTAATACTAGGACTTATTTCATCAGAGAGCCTGTGAGTTACAAACAAAGGTTTATTTTCATTTGAGAAAAGTAAATAAAGCCGCAGAGATAGTTCATGACATTTTGGTAAGAAAATGATATCGCTGAATCGGTGTGTCTATGACAGTGAGCACTAGATCAGCATGTAATATTTTCAGTCACAGTTTAAAATGAGACAGCCGCTCACATACAAATTTACACAATCTCAATGGTTATGGTCACTCACCAGGAACACCTACAACACCAAGGATTGTGTAGAATATTTTCTCAGCCAAAAACTTGAATCCCATCGTTTCTGTGCGAAGTGATGAGCCTCTTTGTGCTGCTGGGAATCTCTCTGTCTTAAAAGCTGGTGTTCCCAAAACCTTTAATATATTCTCTGTGGGATCACCTCAGGGATTTTGACATTGCACCATTGCTCAAATTGTTCCTTAAATATATGAACAAACAGATTATGACATTGAGTTCAGTGAAACAATATGTTTATTTTTAGATGGAGCTGCCAGGTTCCAAAGACTGGACTCTACTTATCAAATTAATGAACAATTTTAAACAGGAGCTGTTTACAACCGGATAATATGCTCTTCACTCAAACACACAGTCCCATCTCTAGATCTCGTATTGTTTCAGTGATATCTGTCATTTGACTGTCAAAATGTATTGATTAACTTCCAAATGTTCGAGTGCCTCTCTCCACGCTGTTCTTTTGTGCTCTTGGATACAGCTGCCCTCTTTTAACTGTGGACATTCAGTTGTGGGATTAAATTGGGTTAGAGGTGACAGTTCATTACAAAATTCATCAAATAAAATATCAGGAAATGTTTGAAATCTCCCCAAAATTGATTACAGACCTCAATCAAATGCGGCTGTGTCTCAATATTTCCCTCTCTCTCTCTCTCTCGGTTTCTCTCTGTCTCTCTTTCTCACTCTCTCTCCCTTTCTATGTCTCTCTCTCTTTCCTCCTCAGTCACTCCTGCACTCTCTATCTCTCTCTGTTTTCCCCTCACTGTCTCTTGTTCTTCTCTCGTTCTCTCTCTCTGACAACCTCTCTCCCTGTGCCTCTTTCTCTCCCACTCACTCTCAATTCCCCACTCTCTCTTTCTGTCCAATTCTCTCTCTCTCTCTATCTCTCTCTTTGCTCTCCCTCCCTGTCTCTATCTGAATGTATCCTTCTGTCATTATATCTGCCTTTTTCCTTCTCTGTCTAACTCTCTTCACTTCTCTCCCCTTTATCTCGGCCTATCTCTATGATTCTCTTCATCTCTCTCCTCTCTCTCTGTCACTAAACATCCCTGTCTCTCTTCCCCTCTCTCGCACAATCTCTGTTTGTCTGACTCCCTCTCTGTCTCTGGCCCTCTCTCTGTGGCTCTCTCGATGTGTGTCTATCTGCCTATCATTCCTTCTCGTTCGATCACTCTCGCTGTCTTTCTCTTCTTCTTTACCCTCTCTAAGTCTCTCTTTCCCTTTATTTCTCTTTATTTCTCCCTCTGCATGCCTTTCTATGTCTCTCCCTCTGTGCGCCTCACTCGCTCGCCCTCCTTCTCAGGCTCTCTCCCTTTATCTCTCTGTTACCATTCCCTCTTTCACTCTCATTTATCCTCTCTTCGCTTGGTTAACTTACATTTCCCTTTTAAAGGGGGTCTCTCTCTCTCTCTCGGCCTCTTCTTCTCTGCCTGTTTCAGCCTGTTTCTCTCCCCCTTTCTCATCCCCTTTCTTTCTCTCTCTCTCTCTCTCTCTTTCTCTCTCACTTACTCTCTCTCCGTTTATCTCTCACTCTGTCTCTTTGTCTCATTCGCTCTTTGTCTCTCTCACACTGTGTCTAACTCCGGCTCTATCTTTGCCTCTCTCTTTTTTCAAAGTTTCTCTCCCTCTCTCTCTCTCTATCTCATTGTCTCTATATCTCACTCCCAACTCCGCGCTATGTCCCCCTCTCTCGTTGCATTTCCTCGTCCCACTCTATTCTCTCTATCTCTTTCTCTCTCTCTCTCTTTCTTTTTCGCCCTATGACACAGGCTCTGTCACTCTCCTTCTCCCTCTTTCACGCTCTCATTCTCTCTGCCTCACCCTCCTTTTCTCTCCCAGCAATTATCTATTTCCCCATTTACATCTCCATCCCTCCATCAGGTATCTCCCTCTCACTTTCTGTGTGGATATCTACGTGTGTGTGTGTTTTCATGTTTCTCTCTGTCTCTGCATCTTACTCTCTAAAATTCCCTTGGTCTGTTTCACTCCATCTCCCTCTCTGACCCTGTGTGTGTGTGTGTGTGTGTGTGTGTTGGTGGACCTTTGTCTTTCTCTCGCGCGCTTCTCTGTCTCTTTCAAACTGTGTGTGTATATACCTGTCTGTCTTTCCGCCTCTCTCACTCTTCTTCTCAGTCCGTCTCCCTCTATCTGTCCATCTAGCTATCTATCTATCTATCCATCCATCTATCTCTCCATCTGCCAGCCTGTCTGTCTGTCTGTCTATCTATCTATCCATCTGTCTGTCCAAGTTTCTATCTATCTCACGATTTTTTGTCTTTCTCTCTCTCTTTTCTGCCTCTTCTTCTCTGCTTCTGTCTGCCTGTTTCGCTCCCCCTCTCTTTTTCCCCTTTCTTTCTCTCATTCACTTTCTCTCTCATGTATGTTATCTCTTATTTTTTTTCTGTCTCTCCCTCTCTCTCCCTCATTTTCTCTCTCTCTGTCTTTCCCTCGCTTTGCATCTATGTCTCAATCTCTTTCTCAAACAATGTGTCTAAATATCTCTCTTCCTTTGCTCCTCTCTCTCCCTCTCTTTTCACAGAATGAGGATCACAGAATCTCAGAGTGCAGAAGAGGCCATTCAGCTCTTCGAATCTGTACAGACAGGTGAGAAATACCTGACCTACCTACCTAATCACATTTACCAGCACTTGGCCCATAGCCTTGAATGTTATGACGTGCCAACTGTTCATCCAGGTACTTTCTCAAGGATGTGAGGCAACCCGCCTCACCCACCATCCCAAGCAGCACATTCCAGACCGTCACCACCCTCTGGGTAAAATAGTTTTTCCTCCCATTCCCCCTAAACTTCCTGCCCCTCACTTGTGTCGGCTCGGGACTGACCCTTCAACTAAGGAAAACAGCTGCTCCCTATCCTGCTGCCCATGCTCCATATAACGTACGCCTCGATCAGGTCACCCCCTCAGTCTTCTCTGCTCCAACTAAAACAACTCAAGTCTATCCAATCTCTGTTCTTAACTTACATTTTTAAACCCAGGCAACAGCTGGTGAATCTCCACTGCACCCCCTCCAGTGCAATCACATCCTTCCTATAATGTGACGACCAGAACTGCACACGGTACTCCAGCTGTGGCCTCAGCAAGGTTCTATACAACTTGAACATGACCTCCCTAGTTTTGTAATCAATGCGTCGATTGATAAAGGCAAGTGCCCCATAAGCCTTTTTCACCACCCCACTAACATGCCCGTCCACTTTCAGAGATCTCTGAACACAGACACCAAGCTCCCTTTGTTCCAGAGAACTTCCCAGTGTCATGCCCTTCTTTGAACATTTACTTGTCAAATTAAACCTTCTAACGTTTATCACCTCATACTTTTCATGGTTAAATTACATCTGCCACTAATCTGCCCATTTGACCATCCCGCCTATATCTCCCTGTAGCCCAATATGCTCAACCTCACTGTTAACCACCCGGCCAATTTTTGTGTCATCCGCAAACTTACTAACACTACCCCCTACATAGTCATCTCTGTCGTCTATAAAAATGGTGAATAATAGGGGACCCAGCACAGATCCCTGTGGTACACCACTGGACACTGGCTTCCACTCACTAAAGCAGCCTTCTGTCATCACCCTCTGTCTCCTACAACTAAGCCAATTTTGAATCCACCTTATCAAATTACCTGTATCTCCATGTGCACTGCCTTCTTTATACGTCTCCCACGTGCGACCTTATCAACTGCTTTGCTGACATCCAAATAAATTACATCACCCTGATCCACACTCCTAGTCACCTCCTTGACAAATTCAATCAAATTTCTTAGGCATGACCTCCCTCTGACAAAGCCATGCTGACTAGCCCTGATCACACATTACCTCTCCAAGTAGAGATAGATTATCTCCTTCAGGATTTTCTTCAATAATTTCCCTACCACTAACGAGAGACTCACCGATCTGTTGTACCCTGCCTTATCTCCACAATCCTTTAATAGCGGAACTGTATTAGCTGTTCTCCAGTCCTCTGGCACCTCCACCGTGGCCAGGGAGGAATTAAAAATTTGGGTCAGAGCCCCTGCAATCTCCTGCCTTGCCTCCCTCATTAGTCGTGTGCACAAATCTGGACCTGGAGATTTGTCCACTTTTAAGCCTGCTAACAGCTCATAAAATTTGTCAATTCCTCTCTCAATTTCCTCAAGAAACTCGCAGACTCCCTCTCCAAGGTCCATGCCTTCATCCTCACTCTCTTGGGGGAAGACCGATGTGAAGCACTCGTTCAGCACTCTACTGATGTAATCTAGCTCCACCCACAGTTTGTTCCCTTGGCCCCTAATGGGCCCTTCTCTTTCCCTGTGTATCCTCTTCCCATTGATATACTTATAGAATATCTTGCGATTTCCCCTAGTTTTACCAGCCAGAGCTTTCTCAGAGCCCTTCTCTGCTCTCCTAATTGCTTTGTTAAGCTCCACCCTGCACTTTCTGTACTCCACTAATGCCCCCGCTGACTTGCTCCCCTTGTGCCTCTCTTTCCCATCTCATCGCATCCTGTATATCTCTGGTCATCAGTGGTTCACTGTGCTTGTTACTCCTTCCTATCACCCTAGAGGAAACATGTTGAGCCTGCACCCTCCCCATGTCCATTTTTAACGCCCCCCCACTGCTCTTCTGTAGATTTCCTTTTTCACTTCGCCTCTCTCTTTCTTAACGTCTCTCTCTCTCTCACGCTCTTTCTCTTTCTCTCTCTTACTCTCTAGCTGTGTCTCCAAATCTCAATCCCTCTTTTTCCCTCGGTCTCTCTCTCTCTCCCTCTCGGTACATTTCCTCTTCTCTCTCTATTCTCTCTCTCTGTTGTTTCTCTCCCCCTTTCTCTTTCGCCCAATGTCACACAAATTGTCTCTCTCCATCTCCCTTTTTCACTCTTTTATTCTCTCCGCCTCTTCTCTCTCTCCCTGTCTCACATTCCCTTTCTCTCCCAGCAATATTCTATTTCTCCCAATCCACCGCCCTCTATCCCTCAGCCCTCTCTCTCTCTTTTTGAGTGGATGTCTCCGTGTGTGTGTATGTGCTTCTTTCCGTCTCTGTCTCTGCCTTGCACATGCTAAAATTCTCTTTTTCCCTTCCTCTCCATTTCTCTCTCTCTCTCCCCCCGCCTCTGCCTCTCTCTCTGTTAGTTTGTGTGTGTGCCCATGAGTGTATATGTGTGGGTGTGTGTGTGCTATTGGGTCTTTATCACTCTCTCTCGCAATCCTCTTTCTCTTTCAAACTGTGTATATTTCTATCTGTCATTCCACCTCTCTCACTCTCCTTCTCAGTCTCTCTCCCTCTATCTGCCTGCGTGTCAATCTATCTACCCATCCATCTTTCTGTCCACATATCTATGTCTTTTTGTTTTTCTCTCTCTTTCTGTCACTCTATGGCTTGCTGCTTCTCTCTGACTCTCTCTCATCGACGCTCTCTCTTTGCCTGACTCGCTCACTCGCTGTGCCTCTCTCGCTGCGTCCCTATCTCTCTCGCTCTCTTTTTTTCTTACTCTATTGCTCTCAGTCACTTACTCTTCCCCTTTAACCTCTCTATGCCTCTCTCTCCATCTCGCTAGCTAAACCTCCCTTGATTATTCAATGATCTGTATATCTCACTCTCTCTCCTCTCTCTCTATTTATATCTGCCCTCCTTCTTCTCTGCCTCTGTCTGTCTCTTTGCCGCTCCCTCTCTATCCCGGAATTTCTCTCTCTCAATTTCTCTCTGTTTCTCTCTCTCTGTCTCTCTCTCCATCTAACTTTCTCTCTATCTATCTATCTATCTCCTACTCCGTCTATCTCTCATTCCGCCTCTCTATCTCACTGTCTCTCTGTCACACTGTGTGTCAACTCTGCCTCTGTTTTTGCCTCTCTCTTTCTTCACCCTCCCTCTTTATCAAACTCTCTCTTTCTCTCTCTCACTTTCTAAGTCTCCCTCACTGTTTCGCTAACTCTCACTCTCTCCTCCCCCTTTGTATCCCTATCGCAGTGTGTTTCCACCTCTATCTCTATTCTCCCTCAATTTATCTCTTTCTCTATTGCCCTATATCACAAAGTCTCTCCCTCTTTCCTTCTCCCTCTTTCACTTCCTCAGTCTCCCTGTCTCTATGGCTCTCACTTTCTCTCTGTCTCTCTCTCTATCTATCTCTCTCTCTGTGATAGAGTGTGTGCGTGTCCATGAGTGTATATGTGTGCGTGTGTGTGTGTGAGCTGGTGGGTCTTTATAACTCTCTCTCGCAATTCACTGTCTCTTTCAAATTGCCATTCCACCTCTCTCGCTCTCGTCAGTCCCTCTCCCTCTATCTTCCTGTCTGTCAACATATCTGTCTCCTTATTTTTGATTCTCTCTCCCCTTCTCTCTCTAAATTTCTGTCTCTCTCCGACTCTCTCTCATTCAGTCTCTGTTTGTCTGACTGTCTCGCTTGCTGCGCCTCTCTCACTGCGTTTCTATCTCTCACTCTTTCCTTCCTACTCTATCGGTCTCACTTTCTCTTTCTCTTCCCCCTTAGTCTATCTTTCCCTCTCTCGCTCTCCCTTTATTTCTCACTATCTCTCCCTCTGTGTGTCTACATCTGTCTCTCTCTCTGCCTCGCTCTATTGCCCTCCTTCTCAGCCTCATTCTCTTTGTCTCTTTTCTCCTCCCCTCATTCACTCTGATGTTCTATCTCCTTCTCGCTTGCAAAACTTCCCTTTAATTATTCAATGGTCCATCTCTCTCTCTCCCTCCCTCTATCTCCCCCTCTTCTCTGCCTCTGCCTGTCTCTTTGCCGCTCCCTCTCTTATCCTGAAATTTCTCTCACTCACTTTCTCTCAATATCTCTCTTTCTCTCTATCTATCTCTCTCTCCGTCTATCTCTCATCCCCCCCACCTCATTCTCTCTGTCTCTCTCTTGCACTGTGTCAACTCTGCCTCTGATTTTGCCTCTCTCTCTTTCCTCACCCTCCCTCTTTATCAAATTCTCTCTTTCTCTCTCACTCTCTGTCTCTCTCGCGGTGTCTCTAACTCTCACTCTCCTCCCCCTCTGTATCATATCCCGTGTGTTTCCACCTCTATCTCTATTCTCCCTCACTTTGTCTCTTTCTCTCTTGCCCTATATCGCAAAGACTGTCTCTCTCCTCCCTTTTTCACTTTCTATTCTCTGTCTCTCTCTCTCTTCTGTCTCTTCTCCCTCTCTCTGTCTCTCTCTCTGTGTGATAGAGTATGTGTGTGTCCATGACTGAATAAATGTGGGTGTGTGAGCTGGTGGGTGTCTATCACTCTCTCGCACTTCTCTGTCTCTTTCAAACTGCTATTCCGCCTCCTTCGCTCTCCTGGTCAGTCCCTCTCCCTCTATCTTCCTGTCTGTCAACATATCTAATTCTGTATTTTTGATTTGCTCTCTCTCCCCTTCTCTCTCTATCTCTCTCTCTCACTCTCTATCTTTCTGTCTCTCTATCGCTTGCTGGATCTCTCCAACTCTCTCTCATGCACTCTCAGTTTGTCTGACTCTCTCGTTGTGTTTCTATCTCTCACTCTTTCCTTCTTACTCTATTGGTCTCACTGTCTCTTTCCCTTCCCCTTTAATCTCTCTTTCTCACTTTATGTCTCGCTATCTCTCCCTCTGCCTGTCCCTCTCTCTCTGCCTCACTTTATCGCCCACCTTCTCAACCTCTGTCTTTGTCTGTCTGTTCTCCCCTGATTCACTCTGACGTTAACTCCTTCTTGCTTGCTAAGCTTCCCTTTGATTATTCAATGGTCCATCTCTCTCTCTGTCTCTGTCTCACACTCTCTGTGTTAGAAACAAAAAACTGCGGATGCTGGAAAGCCAAAACAAAAACAGAAATACCTGGAAAAACTCAGCAGGTTTGGAAGCATCGGCGGAGAAGAGCAAAGTTGATGTTTCAAGTCCTCATGACCCTTCAACAGAACTATGAAAGGGGTGAAATTTAAGCTGGATTAAGGCGGGGGGGGGGGGGGTGGGGGCATGAGGTGGGGGTATGCTGGAACAAGCAAGCAGTGATAGGAGGAGATAACCAAAAGATGTCACAGACAAAAGAACAAAGAGGTGTTGAAGGTGGAGATATCTAAAAGAATGTGCTAATTAAGATTGGAGAGCAGGACAAGCAAGGTAGCTCTAGTAGGGGTGGGGTGAAATAAACGATAGATGGAATACATTTAAAAATAATGGAAATTGGAAGGAAAAGAAAAATCTATATAAATTATTCGAAAAAACAAAAGGGAGGAGGAAGAAACGGAAAGGGGGTGGGGATGGTGGAGGAAGTTCAAGATCTAAAGTTGTTGAATTCAATATTCAGTCCAGAAGGCTGTAAAGTGCCTAGTCGGAAGATGAGGTGCTGTTCCTCCAGTTTGCGTTGAACTTCACTGGAACAATGCAGCAAGCCAAGGACAGACATGTGGGCAAGAGAGCAGGGTGGGGTGTTAAAATGGCAAGCGACAGGGAGGTCTGGGTGATGCTTGTGGACAGACCGAAGGTATTCCGCAAAGCGGTCATCCAGTCTGCGTTTGGTCTCGCCAGTGTAGAGGAAACCACATTGGGAGCAACGAATGCAGTAGACTAAGTTGGGGGAAATGCAAGTGAAATGCTGCTTCATTTGAAAGGAGTGTTTGGGCCCTTGGACGGTGAGGAGAGAGGAAGTGAAGGGGTAGGTGTTGCATATTTTGTGTTTGCATCGGGAGGTGCCGTAGGTGGGGGTTGAGGAGTAGGGGGTGATGGAGGATTGTACCAGGGTGTCACGGAGGGAACGATCCCTGCGGAATGCCGCCAGTGGGGGTGAAGGGAAGATGTGTTTGGTGGTGGCATCATGCTGGATTTGGTGGAAATGGCGGAGGATGATCCTTTGAATGTGGAGGCTGGTGAGATGATAAGTGAGGACAAGGGGGACCCCATCATTTTTCTGGGAGGGAGGAGAAGGCGTGAGGGCGGATGCGCGAGAGATGGGCTGTACACGGTTGAGGGCCCTGTCAACTACTGTGGGTGGAAAACCTTGGTTAAGGAAGAAGAAGGACATGTCAGAGGAACTGTTTTTGAAGGTTTTGGAAGAAGTGAGAGGAGTTAAAGAAGAAATTGTTCAGTGTGAGAACAAGTTCAGCCAGACGGAGGAGAGTAGTGGTGGATGGGGATTGTTCGGGCCTCTGTTGGAGGAAGAAGCTGAGAGCCCTCAGACCATCCCGGTGGGGGATGGAGGTGTAGCGGGATTGGACGTCCATTTCCTCTGACGTGTCCTCCTTCTTCCTTAACCGAGGTTTTCCACCCACGGTCGTTGACAGGGCCCTCAACCGTGTACGGCCCATCTCCCGCACATCCGCCCTCACGTCTTCTCCTCCCTCCCAGAAACATGATAGGGTCCCCCTTGTGCTCACTTATCACCCCACCAGCCTCCGCATTCAAAGGATCACCCTCCGCCATTTCTGCCAACTCCAGCATGATGCCACCACCAAACACATCTTCCCTTCACCCCCTCTGATGGCATTCCGTAGGGATTGTTCCCTCCGTGACACCCTGGTCCACTCCTCCATCAACCCCTACTCCTCAACCCCCACCTACGGCACCTCCCGATACAAACGCAAAATATGCAACACCTGCCCCTTCACTTCCTCTCTCCTCACTATCCAAGGGCCCAAACACTTCTTTCAAGTGAAGCAGCATTTCCCCCAACTTAGTCTACTGCATTCGTTGCTCCCAATGTGGTTTCCTCTACATTGGAGAGACCAAACGCAGACTGGGTGACCGCTTTGCAGAACACCTTCGGCCTGTCCGCAAGCATCACCCAGACCTCCCTGTCACTTGCCATTTTAACACCCCACCCTGCTCTCTTGCCCATATGTCTGTCCTTAGCCTGCTGCATTGTTCCAGTGAAGCTCAACGCAAACTGGAGGAACAGCACCTCATCTTACGACTAGGCACTTTCCAGCCTTCCGGACTGAATATTGAGTTCAACAACTTTAGATCTTGAACTCCCTCCTCCATCCCCACCCCCTTTCTGTTTCTTCCCCCTCCCTTTTGTTTTTTCCAATAATTTATATAGATTTTTCTTTTCCCACTATTTCCATTTTTTTAAATGTATTCCACCCATTGTTGATTTTACCCTACCCCCACTAGAGCTGCCTTGCTTGTCCTGCTCTGCACTCGTAATTAGCACATTCTTTTAGATAATATCACCACCTTCAACACCACTTTGTTCTTTTGCTTGTGACATCTTTTGGTTATTTCCTCCTATGACTGCTTGCTTGACCCAACAACACCCCCCCCCCACCCCTTTAAACCAGCTTATATTTCATCCCTTTCCTATTTCTACTTAGTTCTGTTGAAGGGTCATGAGGACTCAAAACGTCAACTTTGCTCTTCTACGCCGATGCTGCCAGACCTGCTGAGTTTTTCCAGGTATTTCTGTTTTTTCCTCTGTGTTAGAATACGGGTGTGTCCATGAGTGTTTATGTGTGTGTGTGTGTGTGTGTGCGTGACCTGTTGGGTATTTATCACTCTCTCTCACACACTTCTCTGTCTCCTTCAAACTGTATGGCTATATATCTGTGTCATTCCGACTCTCTGGCTCTTCTTCCCATTCCCTCTCCCTCGATCTCCCTGCCTGTCAACCTATCTATCCATCCATCTCTCTGTTTACATATCTACCTCTGTCTTTTTGTTTTTCTCTCTCTCTCTCAGTCTCACTCCATCTTTCTATCTCTTTCGCTCGCTGCTTCTCTCCGACTCTCTCTCATGCACTCTCTCTGTTTGCCTGACTCTCTCGCTCGCTGTGCCTCTTGCTGCGTCTCTATCTCTCACTCTTTCCTTCTTAGTCTAACGGTCTCAGTCTCTTTCTCTTCCCCTATAATCTCTCTTTCTCTGTCTCGTTCTCCCTTTCTTTCTCTCTATCTCTCCCTGTGCGTGTGTACCTCTCTCTTGCCCTCCTTCTCAGCCTCGCTCTCTTTGTCTCTCTGTTCTCTTCCCCGCATTCACTCTGGCGATCTGTCTCCTTCTCGCTTGCCAGACTTCCCTTTGTCTATTTCATGGTCTCTCACTCTCTCCGTGATAGAATATGTGTGTGTCCATGAGTTTTTATGTGTGTATTTGTGTTCATGAGCTGGGGGTCTTTATCACCCTCTCTCGCATTTCTCTGTTTCTTTCAAACTGTGTGGGTATATCTCTGTCTCTCATTCTGACTGTCTGGCACTCCTTCTCATTCCCTCTCCCTTGATCTTCCTGTCTGTCAACCTTTCTATCCATCCGCCGGTCTGTCTGCATATCTACATCTGTCTTTTTGTCTCTCTCTCTCATTCTATCTCTCTAACTTTCTGCCTCTTTTTCGCTCACTGCTTCTCTCCTACTCTCCTTCACGCACTCTCTCTGTTTGCCTGACACTCTCGCTCGCTGCGCCTCTCTCGCTGCGTCTCAATCTCTCAACCTTTCGTTCTTAGTCTACCGATCTCAGTCTCTTTCCCTTCCCCTTTAATCTCTCTTTCTCTCTCACTCTCCCGTTCTTCTATCTCTCCCTCTGCATATCTACCTCTCTCGCTCTCCCTGCCTCGCTCTCTTGCCCTCCTTCTCAGACTCACTCTCATTGTCTCTCAGTTCTCTTCCCCACATTCACTCTGGCCATCTCTCTCCCTCTTGCTTGCTAAACTTACCTTTTTCTATTTCATGGTCTCTTTCTCTCTCTCTCTCTCTATGTTAGAATGCATGTGTGTGTGTGTGTGTGCGTGCATGAGCTGGTGAGTCTTTATCACTCTTTCTCGCACTTCTGTCTCTTTCAACCTGTGTGCGTATATCTCTGTCTGTCATTCTGACTCTATGGCTCTCCTTCTCAGTCCCTCTCCCTCTCTCTTCCTGTCTGTAAACCTTTCTATCCATCCGTCTGTTTGTCTACATATGTACCTGTTTTTTTTTCTCTCTCTCTCACTCTCTCTCTATCTATCTTTCTGTCTCTCTTTCGCTCGCTGCTTCTTTCTAATTCTCTCTCACGCACTCTCTCTGTTTGCCTGTCTCGCTCGCTGCGCCTCTCTTGCTGTGTCTCTGTCTCTCACTCTTTCTTTCTTAGTCTATCGGTCTCACTGTCCCTTTCTCTTCCCCTATAATCTTTTTCTCTCTCTCACTCTCCCTTTCTTTCTCTCCCTCTGCTGTCTACATCTCTCTCTCTCTCTGCCTCGCTCTCTCACCCTCCTTCTCAGCCTCTCTCTCTTTGTCTCTCTGTTCTCTTTGCCGCATTCACTCAGGTGTTCTCTCTCCTTCTCGTGTGCTAAACTTCCCTTTGTATATTTCATGGTCTCTCTCTCTATCTCTCCCCCTTCTTCTTCTCTGCCTCAGTCTGTCTCTTTGTCACTCCCTCTCTTTCCCTATGTTTCTCCCTCTCACTTTCTCTCTCTCTATCTACCTATCTCCATCTATCTCTCATTCCATCTCTCTCTCTTATTCTCTCTCTGTCTCTCTCTCACACTATGTCACCTCTGCCTTTGTTTTGGCCTCTCTCTTTTTTCTCTCTCTCTTTATCAAACTCTTTCTTTCTCTCTCTCTCACTCTCTATGTCTCTCTCACTGTGTTTCTAACCCTCAATCTCTCCTCCTCCCTCTGTATCCCTATTTCGGTGTGTTTCCACCTCTCCCTCTATTCTCTCTCTCACTCTTTCTCTCTCGCCTTCTGTCGCACTCTGTCTCTCTCCTTCTCCCTCTTTCACTCTCTCATTCTCTCTTTTCTCTCAGTGTCTTTCTCTCCGCTTCGCCATCTCTTTCTCTCTCAGCAACTCTATATTTTTCTCCCTTTCGATTGCCCTCTGTCTCTCAGCCCACTCTCATTCTTTCCCTGTTTTTGTGTCAATGTGTGTGTGTACCTGTCGCAGGGAAATGGTTTGGGGAAATTGATGGGACTGAATGCCAATGAATCCCCGGGGCCTCATAATCTACATCCCAGAGTACTTATGGTTGTCGCCCTTGAAATAGTGGATGCATTGGTGGTCATCTTCCGAGAGACTATGGACTCTGAAACAGTTCCTACAGATTGGAGGGTAGATAATGTAACCCCACTATTTAAAAAGGGAGGCAGGGAGAAAACAGGGAATTATAGACCAGTCAGTCTGACGTCGGTATTTGGGAAAATTCTAGAGTCCTTTATAAAAATGTAATAGCTGAGCACATGGAAAACAGTGGCATAATTGGACAGAGTCAGCATGGATTTAAGAAAGGGAAATCATGGCTGACAAATCGACTGGATGTAACTAATAGAGATGATGAGGGTGATCCAGTGGATGTGGTTTATTTGGGCTTTCAGAAGGCTTCCAACAAAGTACCATATAAGAGATTGGCGTGTCAAATTAAATCACATGGGATTGGGGTTAGTGTATTGAGATGGATAGAAAACTGGTTTGCAGACAGGAAACAAAGAATAGGAATAAAACAGGTCTTTTTCCAAATGGCAGGTAGTGCCTAGTGGGGTACTGCAGTGATCGGTGCTGGGACCCCAATTATTCACAATACAAATTAATGATTTAGATAAGGGAATTAAATGTAATATCTCCAAATTTGCAGATGACACATAGCTAGTTGGGAGGGTGAGCTGTGAGGAGGATGCAGAGATGCTTCGTGTGATTTGGAAAGTAGAATGAGTGGGAAAATGAATGACAGATGCAGTATAAAGTGGATAAATGTTAGGTTATCAATTCTGGTAGAGAAAACAGGAAGGAAGATTATTATTTGAATGGCAATAAATTGAGAGAGGGGAATTTGCAACAAGACCTGGATGTCCTTGTACACCAGCCGCTGAAGGTAAGCATACAGGTGCAGCAGGCAGTAAAAAGGCAAATGGTGTGTTAGCCTTCATAGCCAGAGGATTCTAGTACAAAAACAGGGATGTCTTCTTGCAAATGTACAGGGCCTTGGTGAGACAACACCAGGAGTATTGTGTGCAGTACTGGTCTCCTTATCTGAGGAAATATGTACTTGCTATAGAGGGAGTGCAGCGAAGGTTTACCTGACTGATTCCTGGAATGGTGGGACTGACATATGAGGAGAAATTGAGTCAATTCAGAAGAATGAGGGTAAAATCTCAGATAAACCTATAAAATTCTAAAAGGACTAGATAGGATAGATGCAGGAAGGGTGTTCCTGATGGCGGGGTAGTCCAAAACCAGGGGACACAGTCTGAGGATATGGGGTAGACAATTTAGGACTGAGATGAGGAGAAATTTCTTCACCCAGAGAGTGCTGAGCCTGTGGAATTCATTACCACAGAAAGTAGTTGAGACCAAAACACTGTATGCATTCAAGAAGGAGTGACATGTAGCTCTTGGGGCGAAAGGGATCAAAGGGTATGGGGACCAAGTGAGAACAGGCTCTTTAATTGGATAATCAGCCATGATCATCATGAATAGAGGAGCAGGCCCGAAGTGCCTAATGGCTTACTCGTTCTCCTGGTTCCTAAGACGAGATTGTCCGATGAGGAGAGAGTGAGGATACTGGGCCTGGATTCTTTACAGTTTCAAATAATGTGACGTGACCTCATTGAAGTGTGCAAAATTCTCCCAGGGCTCAATACGCCAGATGCAGAAAGATGTTTGCCCTGGGTACGGGGGCGACGGGCGGGGTAGAATCAAAGGACACTTTCTCCGAATAAGAGGTAGTCCATTAGGACTGAGATGAGGGGGAATTTATTTTTTCAGAGGGTAATGAGTCTTTGGAATTCTCCGCTCCTGACCTCTGTGGAGATTCATTTATTGAGTGTGTTCAAGGCAGAGATTGACAGGTTTTTTTTTATATTAAAGGTATCAAGGGATATGGGGATAGTGCGGGAAAATGGTGCTGTGGTAGAAGATTAGATATATTCTCGTTGAATGACGGAGCAGGTTCAAGGGTAGAATGGCCTACTCCTGTTCCCTATGTTCCATTGGATTGGCCAATGGTTCTGCTTGGCAAGATACTGGAGAGGTTTGCCATTGCCTTATGAATGCGGCTAACTGGGACGCTCTCCCGCTCTTACTGCCTGCCATTGGAGCATGAGCCCACCTCCCATGACCATCAAGTCCTGAAGTGTTACTTGAACCTAGAGCTTCTGGCTCAGAGGCAGGGACGCTCCCCACTGCGTTTCTGTCAGCACAGGAAAGGACCCTGTGTATGAGTGTGTGTGGCTTCTAGCATGTGTAAGTGAGCTGCACTGCGAACCCGGCTGATAACCTTCAATTGGTTTTCAGTGTAATTCTGAGCACAATCAGGGCTGTTTAGCAAGTGTTGTCCTATCGTGGAATCAAAACTAATGTTGGACAACAGACAGAAGAAGCATGTCTGAGAGCAAATGTGGAGAGAAAGACAGAGTTAATGCTTGAGTTCACCTGACTCTTCTTCAGAGCCATTCGGACTCGAAACGTTAGCTCTGTCTTTCTCCCCACAAATGCTGACAGACCTGCTGAGTGTTTCCAGCATTTTTTGTTTTTGCTGCAGTTTTCCAGCATACACAGTATTTTACCTTTATTAAATTATAGAAGAATCATTTCTATGCACTGTGACTTTTTCAACTAAATAAGAACTTGGGGGACAGTCATTCCCTAGTTCATTTCCCATGGCAATGCCTTGACCAATTAAGAGTCAACCTGCCTGGTTAGAATTTGAACAAATGCTTGGCAGTTAACTGTTCCCTGTTGCACTCTTCATGACAACATCTCTACCAATCAGAGTCCACGTGTCAACTAATCTCCATGAAGTATACATTGTCGTTCCCTTTACAATTGGTATTCTTCTGAATCTGTCCTGATGAGTGCAAGAGTGCAAGAGTGCAAGAATCTGTCCTGATGAGTGCAAGCTTCCACAGCATATCACTTTTTTCAGCAATACTCAAGTTCTGTGCTAACAAACAACTATTTGTTTTTATTTCTTCATGGGATGAGATTGTCATTGGGAAACCAAACCTTTATTGCCCATCCCTAATTTCCGCTTGAGAAGATGGTGGCGAGCTGCCTTCTTCAATGCTATAGTCCAGCACACGTACAGTGCTTTTAGAAAGGGGTTCCACCTACATACAAACGCATGAATTAGGAACAGGAGTGGACTGTTTAGCTCTTCGAGCCTGCTCCGCCGTACAATAAGATGCTGTTAGCTAATCAGACCCTAACCTCAACTCCACATTCACAGCTACCCTGATGACCTTTGCCTCCCTTTGTCAAGAAGATATCCACCTCTGCTTTAAAAATACTCAATGATGCTGCCTCCACTGCTCTCCACGGAAGAGAGTTCCAAAAACTGACAACCCACTGAGAGAATAAAATTGTCCTAATTTCTGTCCGAAATAGCAGGTGTCTTATTTTTTAAACTGTGTCCCCTACTTCTAATCTCCCCCCCCACCACGCGGGAACACATCCTCGCAGCATCTATCCTGCCAAATCCCCTCCAGATCTTAAATGTTTCAATAAGATCACCTCTCATTCTTCTAAACTCCAATGGATACAGGCCCAGCATCGCCAACATTCCCTCAAAAGATTACAGCACCCCCCACCTCCCTGGTATCACTCGAGTGAACATTCCCTGAATTGCTTCTAATGGATTTATACCTGTTCTTAAACAAAGATTTTATCTTTCCTCACGTTATTTTTTACATAATATTATTTTATATATCAGATATTTTTCCTACATTAAAGCATGGACTATACTTCCAATGTACATCATTGCCTATAAAACAATATGGGACATTGTGAAAGCTCCTCCAAAAACCCAAGCCCTTTCTTCCTCCATGTGTTGTAAAGACCATGAGTTAAGCTAAATCCATGAGCAATCTTACCAATCACAGTGGGCTCCAAATCGATAAACATAGCTCGGAGAATGTGTTTACCTGCCCCCGTCACACTGAAGAAGGTGTTGAAGGAGTCCTCGCCTCCTCTGGTGCTCCTGTGACTGCGCATTGTCCCGTCGAGTTTGATCTGGTGCTCCAGACAGTACAGCTCCCAGCAAGCATTGCCAATCTGCACACCGGCCTGGCCAATGTGAAGTGAAAGACACTGGCGCTGCAGTGGAGAGAACATTTGATTATTTCCATGGGTCATTGTGGGCAGTGATTTATCAGCTCAGTGGGAGGGTGGAAGGCAGATGTTACACAGATGGCTACTTACTACATGTCCACTCCCTCCATGCCGCTCCGTGTACAATCTGTACTCACCACCCCTTTAAATGACCTGTCACACTCCGTCCCATGCACTGCCCTTCCAGACCCCCACTCACTGTACACTGCCTCCTTGACCTGCCTGTACCGGAATCCACTTTCATCCTTAGTCGCAGTTACCCGCACGCAACTTACTCTGTGCTAATCTCCATCACCCTATGCCTGGCTAACTCCTTTGTTGCCCTGTCCCCTTCATCATTCACGGCCTCAAGCTGTACTCTTTACATCATGGATCCACATCTCTCTCACTCTTTGCCTCAACACTTACTTATAGGAATAGAAGGCTAAGGAGCAGGAGCAGGCCTTTTGGCCCTTCCAGTCTGATTCTCCAATCAATAAGATCATGCCTGATCTGACTGTGGCTTCAAATCCACCTTCCTGTCCACCACTCCCCACAACACTTGATTGCCTTCTCCATCAAGAATCTGCACACCGGCCTGGCCAATGTGAAGTGAAAGACACTGGCGCTGCAGTGGAGAGAACATTTGATTATTTCCATGGGTCATTGTGGGCAGTGATTTATCAGCTCAGTGGGAGGGTGGAAGGCAGATGTTACACAGATGGCTACTTACTACATGTCCACTCCCTTCATGCCGCTCCGTGTACAATCTGTACTCACCACCCCTTTAAATGACCTGTCACACTCCGTCCCATGCACTGTCGTTGTTGCAGCCTCCAATGCTTTCCAAGAAACGTTATTGTTGTCCTTAGCTATTCCTGGCCCCATGCCCTTCCTCATTCCTGCTCATCGTTCAGAATCACACTCCACCTTCACTCCTTCTGATACCTCATCATTCAATGCCCCAAGCTGTTTTTGCCCCGTCTCCCTCATCATTCAGTTCCTTATTTAAATCATTCATGGGATGTGGGCGTCGCTTGCTAGGCCAGCATTTGTTGCCCATCACTAAGTGTCTCTTGTAAAGGTGGTGGTGTGCCGTCTTCATGAACCACTGTAGACGGTGCAGGTGCACCCATAGTGCAGATAGGGTGGGAGTTCCAGGATTTTGACCCATTGAAAGTGAAGGCATGGCCGATATATTTCCATGTCAAGATCATAAGTGGCTTGGAGAGGACCTTCCAAGTGGTGGTATTCCCCTGTGTCTGCTTCCCTTGTCCTTCTATGTGGTAGAGGTCACAGGTTTGGGTAGTGCTGTCGAAGCAGCCTTGGTGAGTTGCTGCAGTGCATCTTCTAGACAGTACGCACTGCTGCCACACTGCATCGCTGGTGGATGGAATGAACGTTTGTGGATGGCATGCAAATCAACCAGGCTGCTTTGTCCCGCATGGTGTCAAGCTTCTTGAATGATGTTGGAGCTGCATTCATCCAGGCAACTGGAAGGTATTCCATCACCCTCCTGACTTGTGCCTTGTTGATGCTGTTTAGACTTTGTGGGGCCAGGAAGTGGGTTACTCTCTGCAGAATTCCCAGCCTCTGACCTGCTCTTGTAGTCACAGTATTTATATGGCTGGTGCAGTTCAGTTTCTAGTCAATTGTAACCCCTGGAATGGTGATAGTGGGGGAAGCTGTGTTCAATTCTCTCCTACACTTTCGGAAGGATGTGAAGGTTGGAGAGAGAGAAATATCAGAAAAGAGAATGGTTCCAAGGATGAGGAGCATCATTTATGTCGCTAGGTTGGAGAAATTGGGATTGGTCTCCTTGGAGAAGAGAAGGCTGAGAGGGAATTTGATCGACGTGTTCAAAATCATGAGGGGTCTGGACAGGGTAAGTTGGGAAAAGCTTTTCCCATTGGCGGAAGAATCAAGAACCAGAGGGACACAGATTTAAGGCGATTGGCAAAAGAAGCAATGGAGATGTGAGGAGAAGCTTTTTTCATGCAGTGAGTGGTTAGGATCTGGACCGAGCTGCCTGAGTGTGTGGTGGAGGGAGGATAGGCCCAGGCTTTAAAGAGGGAATTGGATTATTACCTGAAGAGAAGAAAGTGGCAGAGCTAGAGGGAATGGGCAGGGAGAGTGGTTGTTCTTGTAGAAATCCAGGATGGACAAGACAGGCGGGATGGCCTCCTTCTGTTTCTGTGTACATCATGGATCATCCATTCAGCGCATTGGATGACTATTGCAGTAACATTACCGCATGCGTCTGTACACCAAAAATGTGACACTTTTTTTTTGTCCTTCCACGGTCTCTCACATTTACGGCCTCAGTCGCACCAGCTGCCCTTTCTCCTACTACCATCCCACCCAATCTCTTTCAGACTCTCCTGGGCTGTGAGACATGCAGCACTGAAGGAGGGAGGGAACAGGTGATGAGGCGCAAGCGCATTGCCAGCAACTGGTACTGCAAACAGGCGTACTGGCTGAAACCCCGCAGGGACTGGAGACACACAGGCACACAAGACCGATCTGGGCACACCTGCGCAGTGGACGACCACAATTTGCTGAACTGCTCCTGTTGTGTATGGAGAAATCGTCACCCTCACTCCTCAAGTGGTACAGGCACCCTTGGCCGCGCCCACTCTTACAGCACTGCTTTCTATTTGTCGCTGGCGATAATCCCCACCATCAGCTCGACTCTTATTGGCTGCTGAGCGAATGAGGGGCAAAAAATGCAGCAATCAGTCACAGTTGTATACAAACAACAAGAGTTATAATCAATGATAACGCAACACATACGGAAATAGGAATTAGGGGCAGGCGTATGTCCTTCCTGCCTGCTCCTGTCATTCAACAGTATCTGATTGTGGCACAACTCTACGACTCCCTCCGACACCCTTTGACTCCCTTGTAAATTAAGAGTCTATCAACCTCTAACATAAACATATTCAATGAGCCAGACTCCACCACTCGCTACGGAAGAGAATTCCACAGACTAACCGCCCTCTGAAAGAGAAATCAAATCTCCTCAACTCCGTCTTAAATTGAGATCCCTGATTTATTAACTGTGTGCCCTAGGTCTATTCTCTCCCATAAGGGATAACATCCTTTCAACAATCACTCTGTGAAAACTCTCTATAAGTTCACCTCTCATTCTTCTAAACTCCAATGGATACAGGCCCAACCTGTCCAACCTTAGCTTATAAAGTAACCCGTCATCCCAGCAATCAGTCACTTCAGAGCACTTCACTGAACTGCTGCTAATGCAATAAGACCCTGTCCAAATAAAGAGACCAAAACTGTGCGCAGCGTTCCAGATGTGGTCTCACCAACTCCATGTACAATTTTATCAAATTATCCCAGCTCTGAAATTGCATTGCCGTTACAGTAAACACCGACATGCCGTGTGCTCCTAATCAATTGTTGTAAAACCATCACATCCCATCTGGGACACTCCCACACCCATCACAGCCAATCAGTGACACTCCTACTCCCATCACATCCCATCAGTGACACTCCTACACCCATCACATCCAATCAGTGACAGTCCTACTCCCTTCACATCCCATCAGTGACAATCCTACACCCATCACATCACATCAGTGACACTCTACACCCATCACATCACATCAGTGACACTCCTACACCCATCACATCCAATCAATGACACTCCTACACCCATCACATCCCATCTGGGACACTCCTACCCCCATCACATCCCATCAGTGACACTCCTACACCCATCACATCCCATCAGTGACACTCTAACACCCATCACATCCAATCAATGACACTCCTACACCCATCACATCCTATCAGTGACAATCCTACCCACATCGCATCCCATCAGTGACACTCCTACACCCATCACATCCCATCAGTGACACTCCTACAACCATCACATTTCATCAGTGACACTCCTACACCCATCACATCCCATCAGTGACACTCCAACACCCATCACATCCAATCAATGACACTCCTACACCCATCACATCCTATCAGTGACAATCCTACACACATCGCATCCCATCAGTGACACTCCTATACCCATCACATCCCATCAGTGACACTCCTACAACCATCACATTTCATCAGTAACACTCCTACACCCAACATTACCACTCAGTGACACTCCGACACTCTTCACTTCCCCTTAGTGACACTCCCACACCCATCACATCCCATCAGTGACACTGCTGCACTCATCACATCCCATCAGTGACACACCCACACCCTTCACATTCTCTCAGTGACATGACTACACCCATCACATGCAATCAGTGACATTCCTACACTCATCACATCCCATCTGTAGCACTCTCACATTAGTCACATCCTTTCAGTGACATCACTACCCCCATCACATCCCATCAGTGACATTACTACACTCATCATATTCCTTCAGGAACACGGCTACACCCATCATGTTTTTGACGCTGCAACACCCATCACATCTGTGACACTCCTTACACCTATCACATCCCATGAGTGACACTCCTGATCCAATCACATCCCACCAGTGACATTCTTACACCCATCACATCCCATCAGTGACACTCCTACACCCATCACATTCCCTCAGTGACACTCGGACAACCATTACTTTCCAATAGTGACACTCCTGCACCCATCACATCCCGTCAGTGACACTGCCACACCGGTCACATTCTCTCAGTGACATTAATACACAAATCTCATGCCATCAGTGACGTTCCTACACTCATCACATCCCATCAGTGACACTCCTACACCCATCACATTCCCTCAGTGACACTCCTACAACCATCACTTTCCAATAGTGACACTCCTGCACCCATCACATCCCATCAGTGACACTGCCACACCCGTCACATAATTTCAGTGACATCAGTACATCCATCATATCCCATCAGTGACACTTCTACACCCAACACATCCCATCAGTGACACTCATACACCCAACACACCCCATCAGTAATATTCCTACACCCATCACATCCCCATCAGTGACACTCCTACACCCATCACATCCCTTCAGTGACATCACTACGCCCAACACATCCCATCAGTGACACTCGTACACCCAACACATCCCATCAGTAATATTCCTACACCCATCACATCCCCATCAGTGGCACTCCTACATCCATCACATTCCATCAGTGACATCACTACACCCAACACACCCCATCAGTGACATTCCTACACCCATCACATCTGATCAGTGACACTTGTACACCCATCACATCCCATCAGTGACAGTCCTACACCCATCACATCCAATCAGTGACACTCCTACACCCATCACGTCCAATCAATGACACTCCTACACCCATCACATCCCATCTGGGACACTCCTACCCCCATCACATCCCATCAGTGACACTCCTACACCCATCACATCCCATCAGTGACACTCCAACACCCATCACATCCAATCAATGACACTCCTACACCCATCACATCCTATCAGTGACAATCCTACCCACATCGCATCCCATCAGTGACACTCCCACACCCATCACATCCCATCAGTGACACTCCTACAACCATCACATTACATCAGTGACACTCCTACACCCATCACATCCCATCAGTGACACTCCAACACCAATCACATCCAATCAATGACACTCCTACACCCATCACATCCTATCAGTGACAATCCTACACACATCGCATCCCATCAGTGACACTCCTACACCCATCACATCCCTTCAGTGACACTCCTACAACCATCACATTTCATCAGTGACACTCCTACACCCATCACATCCCATCAGTGACACTCCAACACCCATCACATCCAATCAATGACACTCCTACACCCATCACATCCTATCAGTGACAATCCTACACACATCGCATCCCATCAGTGACACTCCCACACCCATCACATCCCATCAGTGACACTGCTGCACTCATCACATCCCATCAGTGACACACCCACACCCTTCACATTCTCTCAGTGACATGACTACACCCATCACATGCCATCAGTGACATTCCTACACTCATCACATCCCATCTGTAGCACTCTCACATTAGTCACATCCTTTCAGTGACATCACTACCCCCATCACATCGCATCAGTGACAATACTACACTCATCATATTCCTTCAGGAACACGGCTACACCCATCATGTTTTTGACGCTGCAACACCCATCACATCTGTGACACTCCTTACACCCATCACATCCCATGAGTGACACTCCTGATCCAATCACATCCCATCAGTGACACTCCGACACTCATCACATCCCAACAGTGACATTCTTACACCCATCACATCCCATCAGTGACACTCCTACACCCAACATTACCACTCAGTGACACTCCGACACCCATCACATCCCATCAGTGACACTTCTACACCCATCACATTCTCTCAGTGACATCACTACCCCCATCACATCCCATCAGTGACATTACTACACTCATCATATTCCTTCAGGAACACGGCTACACCCATCATGTTTTTGACGCTGCAACACCCATCACATCTGTGACACTCCTTACACCCATCACATCGCATCAGTGACACTCCTAATCCAATCACATCCCACCAGTGACATTCTTACACCCATCACATCCCATCAGTGACACTCCTGCACCCATCACATCCCGTCAATGACACTGCCACACCCGTCACATTCTCTCAGTGACATTAATACACAAATCTCATGCCATCAGTGACATTCCTACACTCATCACATCCCATCAGTGACACTCCTACACCCATCACATTCCCTCAGTGACATTCCTACAACCATCACTTTCCAATAGTGACACTCCTGCACCCATCACATCCCATCAGTGACACTGCCATACCTGTCACATAATTTCAGTGACATCAGTACATCCATCATATCCCATCAGTGACACTTCTACACCCAACACATCCCATCAGTGACACTCATACACCCAACACACCCCATCAGTAATATTCCTACACCCATCACATCCCCATCAGTGACACTCCTACACCCATCACATCCCTTCAGTGACATCACTACGCCCAACACATCCCCATCAGTGACACTCCTACACCGATCACATCCCATCAGTGACATCACTACACCCAACACACCCCATCAGTGACATTCCTACACCCATCACATCTGATCAGTGACACTTGTAGACTCATCACATCCCATCAGTAATATTCCTACACCCACCACATCCCATCAGTGACTTTCCAACACCCATCACATCTGATCAGTGACACTCCTGCACCCATCACATCCCATCAGTCAGACCCCACACGCACCTTGCCCTATATGTGAACCCGTGCTGTTTCTGGGACCTTGTTCTGCAAAAACTGGCCACCGTCTTGACAACACGTCAAAAAAGTACCTTACTGGCGGTATGCATGGGAGCCCATTGTTGGCGGTTGGTGTGAGCTCACCAACACGATTCTGGTTTGGTCAATGTTTGCTTGACGAAGCCCATCATATGACTGAGGACTGTTTCTTCATTGAGACACAGAAGGGACTTGTAGGTGCTGCTTTACCCACCATTATATTGTGGCAACACATTCCCCACATGACACTAATGCCCACTGAGCTCTTTTCATAAAGGCAAGATACAAAATTTCACCTCTCAACAAGCCCAAGATTTCCACTAAATGCACCTACCAGACAGTGTCGGAGAACCAAATGCACCAATTGCTCTGTTTCAAAGGACGATAGATGATTCACTGCACTAGAGCTGGCTATTCAGCGCCCCCCTGCTCCTTGCCTGTATCCCTGCCCCACACCAGTGTCCGCCCACGCTCACTTCATCTCTCCACATCCTCATATCTTTCTATTCCTTTCTCCCTCATGTGTTTGTCCAGATTCACCCATCCCTCCCTTAAATGCATCGTCACGATTCAGCTCAGCCCGTGGGAGTGAGTTCCATTTGCTCACCGCTGTCTGAGTAAAGAAGTTTCCCCTGAATACCCCAATTGGACTTAATAGTGAGAATGTTATATTGATGGCGTCCTAATGTTCTGGTCTCTTTACCTCAGCAACCCCCCCTCCCCCTACTACACAAGTGGAAACATCATCCCTAAGTCTACCCAGTTGAAATTCTAGTTGTACTTTTCTGGGGTCACTCATCAATCTTTGTGTTTCCCACCTCATTTTGAATACCCAGGAAGACTGCCACAAAATACATGACAGCATGAACAAACTTGCAGAATGTGCGTGGAAATGGCAACTGAAGTTCAATGTGGATCTGGATAGAGGATTTCAACTGGAAGGCGCAACCACTCCTTCGCAAATACGCCTCGTAACAAGGCATAGAATAAAGGAATCACGTGTTACTGATTCACAAAACATTACCAGTGGCAACACGGGTCAGCAAAGCTATAATAATCACAAACAAAGCTTTGTGGTTGATAATGAGAAAAGTACAATTGAAAAGTAGGGTAGCTGTTTGGATCTTATATAGAACCTGAGTTAGTCCTCACCGGAGTATTGTGCAAAATTCCACTTTCCGCATCACACTCAGAATACTGAGCACAGGTCTGGGTTCCATGTCACTGGTTTGATTGTTCCTGTGGCTCTATCCCCAGCCGCCTGCATAGGATGACCAAATTCCCAGTCTCCCGGGTTTGAAACTGCATGGCAGAGCACTCATAGAGGCTCAACATGACCGGGGAACTTTTCTGTGCTCTGCTCCACCTTCTGGTTGATGAGCTAATCGGGCATCCATTCCCAGGAGTGCAGTCGGTAAACGGAATTGTTTTGAAATTGTCCCGTTTCGGCAGGGGTTCTTGCTCATGGGTACTCACACCCCATCTTGCAAAGGCACAGCGCCAAAGCTCGGTTCCTGAGATTCTTTCTGACTGTGCCCGTGCGGTGTTCAATGTTCACCTCCTGCAGCTCACCTGTCCCTTTTCCAGCAAGGAAATTTTTCCCCACACGTTCCAACAGGGAACTCACTGTCTGTCATGAATGTCTCTGTGTATGACCAGTCTGTCCTCTTCCTCCATTTTAGCTGCACTGCTATTGGGTGGAAATGGAGAAGCCCTCATCTGATGCTCCAAACTCGCTGGGACTGTCATTTAGATTAGTTTCCCAACTTGGTAGACCATTAATGCTGCCAGAAGGGCTCATGCCTGCAGTCTCCCTAGTGGTTGTAAAGCCACCTTGTGTGTTGTGTCCTGGCCTTTTGCTGCGTCCTGTCTCACTGTCCAGGGGAAGAGACTTCCACAAGTGCTGGGGACTTGGAGGGGGAGGGGATCGTTCACCAAATCATCGGTTGTAGGGTGGCCTTGGTCAAAAGCAGCCCTATCTAAACCCCTGTCGGTAGACAATTACAGCTTGCTTGCACGCAACACCCCTACCAGCGAGTGGGCCACCAGCCTCCTGTGAGTTAGCAGACGCCACTCAATCAGCGATCAGAGCTCCTGTGTACCTTCAATCTCCATGGGAGGAGGTGCCAAGATTGTTGGGCACATATTTGCCTCATCCCCTGGGTCACAGAGACTATGAGGTACCTCTGAGACCATCTAGCAGGAGGCTGGTATTTCCAATCCAGCCCACTAGGTCGTAATCCATCTTTTCAAAAGTCATCATGATACGAATCGTTGTCCAGTTAACATGGCTCCCTTGCTCATTTGGGCTCGATGGAGCACCTGGGAAGTTCTCTTCTCCTCAGCATCAGATCGTGTTAACATGACGGTGACTTCCACCTGCTAGGCGGGAACTTCCAACTTTCCAATCTCTGGTGCTGCCTCCTCAGGTGCCGTGGAAGCTGAGTTCTTCGCCTCAGTGTCGCATTGGGCCAGACTTCCCCCTGGCTCCGTTTTCGTTGACCACCGGCCTTTCCAGCTAATTGACCGATAGTGAAACAGGGACGGAATTTATTTGCCCAAAAACAACCCATGTCCTCAAAAACAAAAAGATAATCCATCTTGACATAACCCTTGATGACAGTGGTTGTGGGGTCGGTGGTGTGGGGGGCAGTGGGGATGGGGAAAATGCAATACTCACCTGCAGTAGCTGCTGGCCCTGTAGACAGTTGGCAGGTAGAACATCGATACAACGGTAAACATTCAGTGAACAGGTGGAACTATGGAAGCGGGCGATGCAGGTCGGTGTCGACACACATGGCGGGTGCCTTGACAACACGGGACTATGTCACAATGGCTTCGTGCTGGACAGTGTGACGTCAGCACGAATCACATTTCCCCAACTTCGAGTCTTGAGTGAAGAGCCAGGGATCAAAGTGCAGGATTCTGCAAATGGAAAAATATAAATTAAGTTTAGCATTTTGTCAGCGACTTACACCTTTTCAGAATGTCCCCAAAGGAAAACCAATGGATTCCTTCTTAATGAGTAGTCACTGTGGTAACGTAGGGCTGCAGTGCAACCGGGTTGCAAGGAATGGCTTTGGAGACAAGCTAAATTTAAGCCTTTAATCCAGTCGGGTATTTGAGGAGGGAATTCTTCACTCAGAAAGCGGTGGGAATGCGGAACTTGCACCCAAAGGGATTGGATGTGGTGAATGGTGGCAATGAACATAGAGGAGGTGCAGGGTGGTGGGGGGGGGGGTGGGGGGGGGGGGCGATGCTGGGTAAACACATCAGGCAGAAAGGAATAGAAAGTTACGGGGAAAGGGGGATGAAGTAGTGGCTGGGATAAGGCTGGTGCGGGAAGGATCACCGGTATGGAGCAGAGATGCCGAAAGGCCTGTATCTGGACTGCCAACCCTGTGAAATTCTCTGAAATAGATCAGTGGCATCATTAATGATCTCTCTGACAAGGCACCATGCCTTCGCTTCGCCACACTCCATTCAAATATTCCCAGCGAGGGATCCCCCTCTAATTGAATTCAGACACCCCCTCGTGTGGCATCCCTCTCCAGTTCATCTCTGAGACATTCCCTGTACTGGATCACTCTCCAGCATATCAGAGCAACTCCCCAGTGGAAGACACCTCTCTAGTTGATCACTGACTCCCCACAATGTGGGCTCACACTCTCGTTGATCAGAGGCATCCCCAATAAGGGATCCTTCTCTACTTGATTTCAGGCACCCGCTAGTGTGGCATCCCTCTCTCGGTGATCTCTGATAACACCCCCACCGTGTGGGATCATTCTCCAGTTGATTTCAGACATTCCCCAGTTTGGGAACACTTCCTGGTTGATCTCAGAGACTGCACAGTGTGGGATCATTCTCCAGTTGATCACAGACACTGCACAGTGCAAGACCACTCTGTAGTTGACCTATGACACCTCCTAACCTGGGGCACCGCCCTAGTTGATCTCTGGCTCCCCACAATGTGGGTTCACTAACGAGTTGATAAGAGACATTCCTAGTGTGGAATCCCTCACTAACTGATCTTTGACACAGCTCCAGCGTGGAATCCCTCTGTAATTGGTCTCTGACAGAGCCCCAGTCAGGAATCCCACTCTAGTTGATCTCTGACACAGCCCCAGTGTGGAAGCTCTCTCTAGTTGATCTCCGACACAGCCCCAGTGTGGAATCTCTCTCCAGTTGATCTCTGACACAGTCCCAGTGTGGAATCTCTCTCTAGTTGATCTCTGACACAGCCCCAGTGTGGAATCCCTCTCTAGTTGATCTCTGACACAGTCCCAGTGTGGAATCCCTCTCTAGTTGATCTCTGACACAGTCCCAGTGTGGAATCTCTCTCTAGTTGATCTCTGACACAGCCCCAGTGTGGAATCCCTCTCTAGTTGATCTCTGACACAGTCTGTGTGGAATCTCTCTCTAGTTGATCTCTGACACAGCCCCAGTGTGAAATCCCTCTCTAGTTGATCACTGACACAGTCCCAGTGTGAAATCCTTCTCCAGTTGATCTCTGACACAGTCCCAGTGTGGAATCCCTCTCTAGTTGATCTCTGACACATCCCCAGTGTGGAATCTCTCTCTAGTTGATCTCTGACACAGTCCCAATGTGGAATCCCACTCCAGTTGATCCCTGACACAGCCCCAGTGTGGAATCTCTCTCTAGTTGATCTCTGACACAGTCCGTGTGGAATCTCTCTCTAGTTGATCTCTGACACAGCCCCAGTGTGGAATCCCTCTCTAGTTGATCTCTGACACAGTCCCAGTGTGAAATCCTTCTCTAATTGATCTCTGACACAGTCCCAGTGTGGAATCTCTCTCTAGTTGATCTCTGACACAGTCCGTGTGGAATCTCTCTCTAGTTGATCTCTGACACAGCCCCAGTGTGGAATCCCTCTCTAGTTGATCTCTGACACAGTCCCAGTGTGAGATCCCTCTCTAGTTGATCTCTGACACAGTCCCAGTGTGAAATCCTTCTCTAGTTTATCTCTGACACAGTCCCAGTGAGAGATCCCTCTCTAGTTGATCTCTGACACAGCCCCAGTGTGGAATCTCTCTCTAGTTGATCTCTGACACAGCCCCAGTGTGGAATCTCTCTCTAGTTGATCTCTGACACAGTCCCAGTGTGGAAACTTTCTCTAGTTGATCTCTGACACAGTCCCAGTGTGGAATCGCACTCTAGTTGATCATTGACACAGTCCGTGTGGAATCTCTCTCTAGTTGATCTCTGACACAGCCCCAGTGTGGAATATCTCTCTAGTTGATCTCTGACACAGTCCCAGTGTGAAATCCTTCTCTAATTGATCTCTGACACAGTCCCAGTGTGGAATCTCTCTCTAGTTGATCTCTGACACAGCCCCAGTGTGAGATCCCCTCTAGTTGATCTCTGACACAGTCCCAGTGTGAAAACTTTCTCTGGTTGATCTCTGACACAGTCCGTGTGGAATCTCTCTCTAGTTGATCTCTGACACAGCCCCAGTGTGGAATATCTCTCTAGTTGATCTCTGACACAGCCTCAGTGTTAAATCTCTCTCTAGTTGACCTCTGACACAGCCCCAGTGTGGAATCTCTCTCTAGTTGATCTCTGACACAGTCCCAGTGTGAAATCCTTCTCTAATTGATCTCTGACACAGTCCCAGTGTGGAATCTCTCTCTAGTTGATCTCTGACACAGCCCCAGTGTGGAATCCCTCTCTAATTGATCTCTGACACAGTCCCAGTGTGGAATCTCTCTCTAGTTGATCTCTGACACAGCCCCAGTGTGGAATCCCTCTCTAGTTGATCTCTGACACAGTCCCAGTGTGAAATCCTTCTCTAGTTTATCTCTGACACAGTCCCAGTGAGAGATCCCTCTCTAGTTGATCTCTGACACAGCCCCAGTGTGGAATCTCTCTCTAGTTGATCTCTGACACAGTCCCAGTGTGGAAACTTTCTCTAGTTGATCTCTGACACAACCCCAGTGTGGAATCTCTGTCTAGTTGATCTCTGACACAGTCCCAGTGTGGAAACTTTCTCTAGTTGATCTCTGACACTGTCCCAGTGTGGAATCGCACTCTAGTTGATCTCTGACACAGCCTCAGTGTTAAATCTCTCTCTAGTTGATCTCTGACACAGTCCCAGTGTGGAGTCTCTCTCTAGTTGATCTCTGACACAGTCCCAGTGTGAGATCCCTCTCTAGTTGATCCCTGACACAGTCCCAGTGTGGAATCCCTCTCTAGTTGATCTCTGACACAGCCCAGTGTGGAATCTCTCTCTAGTTGATCTCTGACACAGTCCCAGTGTGGAATCCCTCTCTAGTTGATCTCTGTGGAAGTGATGGATCTCCGCTCTTGCGCAGGCACGTTCGTCGTCCGACCGTTTATTTTTGAATCGACAATCTCGCGCTTCTCTTCCCGCCAACCGCATCCAAGCATGCGCATTCCCAGTTAGCGGTCACGCACGCGCAATCCGTCCGCATTCCTCCACGATGTTGACACAGTCCCGCCTCCTCATCCACCGCACATGCGCATTGTTTTCCTTCCAACACCCTCCAACACGGAAAGGGCTTCCGCGAGCTCACCGGTTCGCTGTCTCCAATCCCGCCCTTCACACTCATTATTCCGCTGCCCCTACCCTCCCCCACAGCCCGACAACCGTCCGCCACCGTGCAGCGCAATCGCCTCTTCTTCGCGCCGCCCACCCCTCACCACCTGCCCTGCCCTTCCCTGCCCTTCCTCTTTTGCGCATGCGCCAAGCTCTCCCGCCCCCCCCCCCCCCTCCATAAACGAGTGCCGCGTTCTGCCTTCCCCAACGGTTTTGCGCACGCGTCCACATTCCTTCCCGGATCTGTGCATGCGTTGCTATTTTCACACCCTTTCCCCAACAGTCCTCCGTCCGCGCATGCGCTCTCCACTCCTCAGGTGAAAGGGAAAAGCTGCGGATGCTGGAAATCCAAAACAAAAATAAACAAACCTGGAAAAACTCAGCAGGTCTGACAGCATCTGCGGAGAGGAACACAGTTAACGCTTCAAGTCGGTATGACTCTTCAACAGAACTAAGGAAAAAGAGAAAAACAACAACTTTACATCATGAACTCTCTCCTCCATCCCCACCCCCTTTCCCATCCCCCCTTTTCCCAATAATTTATATGGATTTTTCTTTTCCCACCTTTTTCCATTGTTTTTAAATGTATTTCTATCCATTGTTTTATCTCTACCTTTTAGCCTATTTCGATCCCATCCCCCCACCCCACCCCCACTAGGGTTATCTGTACCTTGCTCGTCCTGCTTTCTACCCTTAATGTCACCTATTAGCACATTTCTTACATAATATCACAACCGTCAACACCTCTTTGTCCTTTTGTCTATGACATCTTTTGGTTATCTCCACCTATCACTGGCCCTCTATCCAGCTCTACTTGTCCCACCCCCCTTAAACCAGCTTCTGTTTCACCTCCTTTCTCTTTTTCCTTAGTTCTATTGAAGAGTCATACGGACTTGAAGCGTTAACTGTGTTCATCTCCGCAGATGCTGTCAGAGCTGCTGAGTTTTTCCAGGTATTTTTATTTTTTGTTTAAGAGTCCTAAGGAATTTCCAGCATGAAGTTTAATCCGGGCTCTCAGTTCACTCACTCACTGGACTGTTTCCGGCATCCTGAGCACTTTTTCCCACTAACTGTGCAAGGATGTCATGGGAGGCACCAGGTTGTCCATAGATTCAACCATTGTGGAAAATATTATATTAAACAGTTTATAGAGACACAGATCCACCGGATCAGACAGAATGAGATCCATTCGATCACATAGTGCCAGATTCACTGTTTCAGGAAATGTCATACCCATTGGAGCAGAGCGAGTGAGATCCACTGCATTCAATTGTGTCAGGCCTAAGGTCAGGCCTAAGATAGTGTCAGGTCCACTGGATCAGAAAGTGTAAGATCCACTGGATCAGGCAGTGTAAGATCCTCTGGAACAGACAGTGTCAGGTCATCTGGCTCAGACAGAGTGATACCCAGTGGTCCGGATCGTGCCAGGTCCAATAGATCGAACGGTTTCAGATTTCATGGTTTAGATTGTGTCATGTCAACTGGAGCAGGCAGTTTCAGACCTTCTGGTTCACACAGAATGTGGTCCGCTGCTCCAGATTTTCCCGAAACATTGAAATGATTAGTGATAGATCTCCTGGATCAGGCAGTGTTAGAACCTTTGGTTCAGGCAGTGTGAGGTTCTCTGGTTCAGACAGTGTCAGATACCCTACAACAGGCAGTGTCATTTTCTCAGGTTCAGAGAATGTCAGATGCTCCGTTTACGGCAGGGCCAGATCCTTTTTTTCAGTTAGTGTCAGGTTTTCCAGTTCACCTGGTGTCAGGTAATCTGGATCAGACAGAGTGAGATTCAATGTTACAGACAGTGTATTGTGTTCTGTTTCACCCAGTGCCTCATCCTCTCCTTCAGTGTCAAATCCACTGGATCAGGCACTATCAGATCCACTGGATCAGAAAATGTCAGATCTTATGGCCCAGACAGAGTGCTATCCACTGTTACAGTCAGTGCCAGGTGCTCTGATTCAGACAGAATGGGATCCAACTGTGTAGACTGTGTCAGATGCTCTGGTTCAAGTCAGATCCTCTGGATCGGAGAGTATCATATTCGCTGATCCTGACAGGGTGAGATCCAATGGTCCATACCGTGCCTTGTGCTCTGATTCAGTCAGTGTCTCATCCTCATGTTCAGCCAGGATCTGATCCTTTATTTCAGCGAATGCCTCATCCCCAAAACAGTGCTGGGTGGGGAGGGGGGTGGGTGGTGGGGGGGAGCAGGGGAGGAGGGGAGTAGTTGGGAAGAGGGTCTGATTTGTAGTCAAATCTCAGAGAATATTAAATGTAATAGGGCAATACTAGTAGGGGATTTCATCTTCCCCAACGTTAATGGGGATAGAGTTAGTGTGGAATGCTTAGAGGGAGCAGGTTGTCGGGGGTGGGTGGTGGAAAGTGACGGAAATCTTAAAGTACTTGCAGGAGAGCTTTTTTGAGCCTGCACGCATCAATTCCTACAAGAGAGGGGGGGCAGGACTGGACCGAGTCTTAGGGAATGAAGCTGGGCAAGTGGTAAAGGTATCAATGGGGGAGCAGATCCAAAATAGTGACCATAACTCTGTAAGATTTAAGGTAATTATGGGAAAGGACAAAGATAGACTGGAAATAAAGGTCATGAATTGGAGAAGGCCGATTTCAAATTGACAAGACAGGATCTGGCTAAAGTGTATTCAGAGCAGCTACTTGTTGGAAAGTCTACATCAAACCAGTGGGTGGCATACAAAGAGGAAATAGTAAGATTTCAGGGCCAGCATATTCCCATAGAGGTGAAAGGCAGGAGCAATAAGTTCAATGCACTCTGGATGTCAAGGGATATAAGCAAAATAAAGAAAGCTCATGTCAGATACAGAGGGCTGAAAACAGTGGAAGCCCTAGAGTAATGTAGAAAATGTAGGCGGTACTGAAAAAGTAATTAGGAGGGCGAATAAGGGGCAAGATAAAGGAAAATCACAAGGCATCTTATAAATATATTAAGGGCAAGAGGATAACCAGGCAAAGAGTAGAGTTCATTATGGACCAAAGTGGTAATGTGTGCGTGGAGCTGAAGGACGTAAGTGATGTTTTGAATTATTAATTTTCACTTGTGTTAACAAAAGGGAGGGGTCGGACGTACGTGTAGTGATCGGGGAGGGGGACTGTGATATACCTGAACAAACAGGCATTGGAAGCGAGGAGGTGTTAATCATTTTAGTGGGATTGAACATTGATAAACCCCCAGGCCCAGATGAGGTGTATCCCAGGCTGCTCTGTGAGGCAAGGGAGGAGAATGGAAGGGCCCTGACACTAATTTTCAAAACCCTTTGTCCACAGGAGAGGTGCCAGCGGACGGGAGGACTGGGAATGTAAAACATTATTCAAGAAGTGTTGCAGTGATAAACCTGGTAATTACAGTCCAGTGAGTCTCACATCAGTGGTAGGGAAACTATTGACAAAAACAAGTCTGAGTGACAGGATTAATCTCCACTTGGAGAGGTTGGGATTAATCAGAGATGGTCAGCACGGCTTTCTCAGAGGGAGGTCATATCTAACACATTTGACTGATTTTTTCGAGGGACTGGCTGGTTGTGTAGACGAGGGCAGTGCTGTTGATGTAGTGAACATATACTTCAGTAATGCTTTTGACAAGGACCCACATGGGATCCAGGTCAATAAGTTAAGTACCCACGGGATCCAGGGCAATTTGGCAAATTGGAGCCAAAGTTTACTTCGTGGCAGGAGACAGAGGGTGATGAACGAAGGTTGCTTTTGTGATTGGAAGCCTCTGTCCAGTGGCGTACCGCAGGGATCGGTGCTGGGAGTCCTGCTGTTTTTACTGCACATTAATGATTTGGACGTGAATATAGAAGCTATGATCAGTAGCTTTGCAGATTGGTGGTGACGTAATTAGTGAGGAGGAAAGCCTTAGAGTCCTGGACGATATAGTTGGGCTGGTAAGACGGGCAGAGCGGTGGTAAATGGAACTTAATCCTGAGAAATGTGAGCTGATGCATTTTGGGAGGCCACACATGCCAAAGGAATACACAGTGAATAGTAGGACCCTCGGAAGAACAGGGGATCAGAGGGACCTTGGTGTAGATGTCCATTGATCCCTGAAGGCAGCAGCGGAGGAAGATAAGGTGGTTAGGATGGCTTATGGGATATGTGCCTTTATTAGCCAAGGCATAGAATTTAGAATCGGGAAGATTATGTTGGAGCTTTATAAAATGATATTTGGGTCACAGCTGGAGTACTGTGTGTAGTTCTGGTCGCCAAACTATTGGAAGAATGTGATTGCACTGGAGAGGATGCAGAGGAGATACAGCAGGATGTTGGCTGGGCTGAGAATTTCAGCTATGAAGAAAGGCTGGATAGGCTAGGGCTGTTTTCCTTACAGCAGAGAATGCTGGGGGGGGACCTGACAGAGGTAGGCAAAACTATGAGAGATAGAGATTGAGGAGGTGGGAAGAATCGTTTGCCCTGAGATGATGTGTCAATAACCAGGGGGCATAGGTTTAAGGTAAGGCGATTTGAGGATTTTTTTACACCCAGAGGGCTTTGGAATCTGGATCACCCTGCCAGAGGTGGTGGTAGAGGACGGAAACATCACAACGTTTGAGGAGTATTTACATGAGCACTTGAAACGTCATAGCAGACATGGCTATGTGCCCAGTGATGGAAAAAGAGATTAGAGTAGATTGGTGCAAGTGGCCGGCAGAGACATGATGGGATGAAGGGCCTGTTCCTGTGCTGTACAAGTCCACGACTAGGACATCGTGACCCTATGGTACTTATTCAGCCATTATCTGATCCCCTGGCTCAGCGAGTGCCTGAACCCCTTATTCAGCGAGTCACTGATCCCCTGGTTCAGCGAGTGACTGATTCCATGATTTCGCTGATGGCTGATTCAATCATTGTCAAACCTCATGTTTCAGCCAAAGTCAGACCCTCTGGTAGAGACAGTGTCATATTCTCTGGTTCAGAAAGTGTCAGATCCCCTGGCTCTGCCAGTGTCTGATTCCCTGGTTCTGCAAGTGTCAGATCATGTAGTTCTCCCAGGCTCTGGTCCTCCAGTATTGACATAACCAGGAAATATATTTATTTACAGTGCACACAATAGTTATTTGAGGTAGAACAACCTGTTATATACACCAAGGCTTTATTTATACCTCATTTTGGGAGAAGAATGAATTGATTTAAAAAGGAGGAGGTTCAGGAGGTTTGTATCCTGGGGATTTCAGGTTCATTCAGGGTCTGGACAGCAGCAGTTGACTCTGCAATTATGGGAACAGGTGGCACATCGGGAGACTTGGAAACATTTTGGATGTTCCAGGAGTAAGGTTGAAAATTCAACTGCACGATCTCGGAGCTGCTGTAGCTCATTATTGAATAACTCGCCACCCGTTGCATAGGAACTCAAGGTCTCCAGGAATCTAAACCTGACTGGTGTGATATGCAGGCAAGACACTAACACAAATGTTATTATATCTGAATTCTGATCATTCTCCAGTAGGACATTCAATGTCTCTTTCATTCTCCAAGACATTCCTTTCACTGCCAGACATTTCCAGGGCTCTGACACAACCACTGGGTAACAGGACAGGCGTTCAGCAAATCCCTCAATAAAGTTTCACCACTGTGGTGATGAACTGCAGCACTGAAACCAGCGGAGCTCTCAACAGTCCAGTAAAGAAGGAGACCATAGTAACTGCCTGATTGTCTTGTGCTCTAAGGATCTGAGAAACAATATGGTGAAAATTTCGCAGCAGACTGTGGGCTGCATGTTCTGTCATTGCCCTGACCAGCAGAACAGATCAATTGGGGAGTAAATATATCCTCAATTTCTCTCCATTTGTTGAACCATATGTCTGTGTGTCTTGTTGCACAAAATCTGCTAACGTTTAGAAAGAGATTTGAAGTCCATGTGACCTTGTAAAATTATGCAAAACGAGTTTTCTTGTTTTAAGACTTTTGCTGTGCAAAGTTCAATGAAATTAACCAAGACTAAACATTGATGAGCAGCCAACTAATACATTAAATTACAGGGAATATATCCCACTTTAACTTCATAACTAAAAAGAAAAACTCACTCCTAGTTTATAGACACCATCTGTAGTGATGTAGCCCTAACCTTAACACCGGGCATATTCCAACTCTAACAGGAATCCTTTTTCTTCTTCACTGAGGTGAAACAAAGTCTCTACCATTCAAGGCTTTGAACATAATCGACTGAAATTCCCATTAAAGATTCCCTCTGCTGGTTCCACCATCTTTAACTCTTCCCAGTCCATGGTTCTAACGAGCTATCTGCTTGGTCATTATCTGAAAAGCAGTCCTTTTCTTCTGCATGGCATAGCACAGCCTGCTGTGGGTCTTCTTTCCCCTGACACTTCCGGTCTGACTGATTCTGAGATTTGAAGTCTGTACTCATCAAAGCACATGTTACTTCTTCCTTTGTGTCAAGGTGTTAAAGCTCAGCACTGACTTTCAGTAGGATTGAACCTCGGCCGCAGATATCCATGTCAACCAGATCACAATGCCCTGTCTCCTGGAAGAGTTCAATTCAACTTCACACCGTCCTCCATTCCAGGACATTATTTTCTAGCTTTTAATTGGAAGATAAATCTTAGATCATAATTAACTAATAACGTTCACGAGTCATGACAGTTGGCTGATTCAACAGCAGCATCACTGATTTTTTGAAGTTCTCACTTGAAGCCCCACATGACAGAGTTTCAAACTCTATTACTGCGATTCAGTATTAGCAGCAAAATCATTAAGCAGAGAATGATTAAGAAAGTTACTTAGATAAACAAGTCGTGTGATGATTATTAGGGGGATGAATGTGTTGAACGATCCTGTCAATTCGTGTTTAATGAGAATCTCATGCAGCTCATTGCCAGGGATAATATTTCTCATAGCTGGATTAGTTATTTTCCAAACAGCTGCTTAAAAGCACTGACTGCACAGTCTCTGCCCCTTTCCCACTGATTGTCATATGTGTTTGATGAACTTGTCTGAATGGATGGGGAAAGGAACAGGACACAGCTGCAGCTGTGGTGTCTGAGGTCAAAATCATCACACAATGTAGAACCCAGTGTTTCATACCCTGGAAAGGAACAGACTCCAACTGAACCCTCAGCGTACCAAGTATGTCTGAGACCTGGTTCTGAAGGTCACTGCTTCGTTGTTAAAAGCTGATTTGCATTTACAAGCACAGTGGCTGCACAGGAAGACCCGGGGAGTTCGAATACTTTCTTGCAGAATGGCCGTCCCACAAAGCTGTGCTATCCAGCTGAATACGGCCGACTAATGGCTCATCCCTGCGTGGGTTTCGGTGCCACCGTGCAACTCCAAGCACTTCTTCAATGAAGTGAAAGTAGCAGCCAGTACGGTCCAGGGCTGTAGACGCTAAATTAGGGAGCAGCCGAATGTCGATGACCATCATTAGGTGCTCCCAGATTGGCTTTAGCCATATCCACATCCCAGAATCCGCCGCAACCCGGCCGCCCATCAGCACCAACAAAAACGGTCGAATCTGGCTTTACCTGTGCCACACACTCCGCACTCTTGTCACTTCAGTCCCATGCCAGGATGTGCCCAGGCTTTCGGGTACATTACTGCCTCATCTCCTATATCTCACAGGCCCTGACAATCCTGCGCTGTCATCTGGAAAGCAGCGTGTGTATGAGAGCGCCGTGGGTGATTGGGGTTCCCCACATTTCTCTTGAGCTAGGGAAATGATGTTGAGTGTATAGTCACTCTCCATTTTGACAAAACATGTGTTAAAGTCGTGTTGATGCAATACTTTGTCTCTGTGTCCAAAGGAGGGGGTGTTCGACTTCTATCATTTTCAGCATTTCTGCCACTTTTCCTGCAGGGATTTCAAATTCATCAGTCATTTGCCCTTAAAGTGAGCACGGATGTGTTGGAGCAGAAATCATATTTAAACAGGTATGCAGTGGAGCAGTCAGCATAACTGATACCCAGCTCTATGTGTGAATCATAGAATGGTTTCAGTACAGAAGGAGGACATTCAGCACATCCAGCCAGTGAAAGTACGCTGCAGGAGCAATGTCACTACTGCCACTTGTCCACCCTTTCCCTGAAACCCAGCAAATATTTTCCCTTCAGCTTCCTGTCCCATTTCCTCTCAGAAACCATGATTAAACTCTGCTCCACCTCTTTCTCGGACAGAACATTCGAGACCCCATTTCCTCACGGTGTTAAAGGGGTTTTCCCAATGTTTTCTTTGCTTCTTTAGCAAACAAATTAACCTAATGCCATCTGATTTTTGTCCCTTCTGCCAACGTGAAGAATAACTATCTACTCTGTCTCGATCAATCATGATTCAGGTCACATCTACCTAGTCTCACAAGCTTCTCTTCTCCAAGAGCAACGCCAGTTCCTCCAATCTATTCACTTAATGGAGGTCTCTCATCGCTGAATCCATTTTCTTCTAATCTCCTCTACTCACTTTGATCTCCTGACATAACGAGGGTAATGCTTGCACTGCAGGCAGTTCAGAGATGCTGATTCCAGTGACGAAAGTGTTGTCTCATGAACAAATTTCCAGCCCTTTGAATTGGTGCATACTGGAGTTCAGAGTCGCCTTGGAACAGGTATAATTCCGAGAGGCTTTGACCGGATGGCTGCAGAGAGGATGTTTCCCTCTGTGCTGGAATCAGAACTAGTGGCACAACTTAACAATATGAGTCAGGCATTTAAGACGGACATGATGAGGAATTCCTTGTTTCCCTGATTCATTAATTCCCTTCCCCAGTGAGCAGTGGAATCCGGGTCATTGATCATACTCAATGCTGAGATCGGCAGAGCTTTTATTGACAAGGGAACGGAGGGCAATGGGGGGACGGATATGGAAATGGAGCAAACGTTTGGAGATAAGGGCACAATCTGATCAGCGATGACCTTATTAAATGGCGGAGTTGGATCGTTGGCCCCAGTATCCTTCTCCTGTTCCTATTTCTAAAGCCCTTAATTGCTTTTGATATCTGAAATCTTTCAACAGGAAACAACTTAAACTCTCGCACACCACAGTTGATGGGATAAGGGCGGATATAGTGTGGGGAATGGAGAGTAAATCTGACGTGCAGCATGAGTGGTTCATTTTGTTGTTGAGTTTAGAAGCTGAAGTTCATGTTTGAAGACATTTCCTCCTGCCTCTGCCAACCGAACTGGGCTTTGGGAAGAGAGAGACTGCGCTTGGTGTCATTTCACCTCCTAACCGCTACGTGCCGCTCTAAACTTCGCCCGGCCCTCCTGTGTCTCTCAGGTCCTCCCAGTGTTAACTCTTGCCCACGCGCTTCTTTGACGCTGCTCTTTGTCGAACCCCCCGGCCACAGGTCGGCAGCAATGGCCTCCTGGGTTCAATTTCTCGTTGCTGGCATTTTTATTAAATCGACAAAGAGAAAGGAAGAAGCGACTGTTCAGAATGGAGAAGGAACTGGAACTCTGAACCGTCGAGGAGCTAAATAATAATAATGATAGTGATAATGATTAAATGAAAAATGAGAATTAGCTTCCTGTTAATCAGGCAATATTGTTGCGCACGTGCAGTCAGTTCACTCTCAGAGTGCAGTGCGCCCTGCTCACTGATAGAGGGCTTTCCCATCCGCGAGGGATTGTGGGAATAGCGCTCGTCATTGCACTATCACCAATTAGGACAAATTGAAATCCTTAAGGTGAGTCATGTTTTAGATGATTGGGACAATGAGGAGGCCATTCCGGCATTGGAGTCTGTCCGGCATTCAATAAGTTCATGGTTGAATTTCTACCTGAAAACACTCACTCTCACACACATATACAGACAAAAACAGACTCACTCCCACACGCTCAGGATATTAACGTTCATAAAACATAAACACAGACAAAAAACACATCCACATAAAACACACAAACTCACACACACATAGACAAACACAGGATAACATTGGGCAAGTGTGTAACTTGGTGTGTCTGATAGTGTGGTGCGAATATATTACTTTGTTTCTGAGAGCCTGTGAGTGTGTGTGTGTGTGGCGGAGAGTGTGCGTGGGAGAGCTTGTGAGGCAGTGTAATTATGACTTTATGTATTTGTGATTCAGGAAGTATGTGTTCATGTGTGCGTATGAGTGCGTTAATAGTGTGTGCGTAAGAGTGTGTCATTTTGAGATTGCGAAAGTGACTTTGTAATTGTGTGAAAGAGTGCATGATTGAGCCAGTGCGTGCCTGTGTATGGAGGGACAGCAGGGTGTGTGACATTTAGAGTGCTTCAGAGAATGTGTGAGTGAGAGTATTAGAGAGGGAGAGTGTTTCTGAATGTGTGTTTGCTATTGCCTGTTGATGCACATTAATGCTTCTCTGCAAGATTTTGTGAGTGAGCGTGATATGTGAGTGCATACAAGTGTGAGAGCTGAGAGGTTTTTGTGAGGGTTTGTGAGTAAGTACGTGAATCTGTGTGTGTGCCTACTTGTGAGAGGTAGAGAGTGAGAGTGTCAATGTGTGTGAGACATTGTGAGTATGATATTGTGACTGCGTGACAGAATTTGTGTGTGTGTGCATGTTGGTGTGTGGTTGCGTACATGTTAGTCTGAGTCTGTGAAAGTGTGTGTGAGGGTGAAAGAGATTGTGTGGCATTGTGACAGTGTGATATTGAATGAGTATTTGATTCTGGGAGTGTGCGTGTGTGACGGAGTGAGTGTGTGCTTGAGGTTAATGTGTGAATGCTTCTGTGAATGTGTGTGAGGGAGTGAGTGAATGTCTGTGTCTGTGAGAGAAAAAATGTGGAATACAGAGTGTCTGTGAGCGTCTGTCTGTGTGAGTGTGTGCATATTGTGTGTGTGAGAGAGTGGGAGGGAGAGAGAGAGATGTGGACAGTGTGGGATTGTGTGAGGATGAGATTTCGTGAAAATGTGTGAGAGAGAATGTGTGTGTGTGTGATTATGGGGAAAAGTGTGAGTGTACGTCAGTCTATGTTAGTGTGTGTGTGTGTTTTTGTGAGAGAGAGAATGTGTGACATTTTCAGTGTCAGATTAAGTGAGCTTGGGATTTGAGTGTGTGAGTGAAAATGTGTGTGAGTGGGTGTATGTGAGGGTCAGTGTATGGGTGCCAGTGTGCATGTATGATACTGTGACTGAGTGCAGGCGAGATAGTGCATATGTTTGAGAAAGTGTGTTTGACAATTTAATAGTGTGAGATTGAGTGAATATCTATGGCTGCGTGTTATTGTGAGCATGTTTGTGTATCTGTGTGTGTGTGTGTTTGTGTGTGTAATTGAGTATGTGTTTGTGTATTTGTGTGTGTGTGAGTTTGAGAGAGAAGCCGGGATTTTCCACGCTGGGCTTGAGTGTTCTCATTCCTTTTCCTATTTTCTGTTCATGAGCACACTCCCTATGTTCAGGAGGACAGCCCAGGCTGGGTCTATGCCACCCAGAAGCTTCTGCACACAGGGACAAATCAGCCTTTGCCCAAGTGCTTGTGAGCCTCGTGTGAGAAGCCTTCCCTGGATGCTTGTCGTTTGCCCTTCATACATGCCCCAATTGCAAAGCTTTGCTTTTGTCAAATGACATGTTCTGGGTCCACTTCAGCTTTATATCGCTGGAGAGTTCATCTGAGCGATGGAACTACTGCTGGAGAGACCACCCGAGCTATGTAACTACTGCTAGAGAGAACACCCGAGCTGTGTAACTACTGCTGGACAGACCACTCGAGAGATGTAGCTAATGCTGGAGAGACCACCCGAGAGATGTAGCTAATGCTGGAGAGACCACCCGAGCGATGTAACTGCTGCTGGAGAGACCACCCGAGCGATGTAACTACTGCTGGAGATACCACCCGAGCGATGTAACTACTGCTAGAGAGAACACCCGAGCTGTGTAACTACTGCTGGACAGATCACCCGAGAGATGTAGCTAATGCTGGAGAGACCACACAAGCGATGTAACTACTGCTGGAGAGACCACCCGAGTGATGTGACTGCTGCTGGAGAGACCAAACAATCGATGCGACAACTGCTGGAGGGTCCATTGGAGCGATGGCTGATATAATCGGCAGCATATGGTGCTCAGGAAACCACCATGCCCAAAGTTCTCAATCTTGCCCAATGTCCATGAGCTCTTCCGGGTCTCCATCCAGTTTAGTCCTGAAAAGTTGTTCCTTGCATGTTCCAGACCGGCGCGATTTCACGCTTTCGAGCGTGTGGGGCGGGCGGTCGGTGGCTAGGAAGGCGGTAATTGGACAGAACCAGTTGAAACTGGCATTTTACACTACAAATATGGACTTTTCATTCTAATATGCAAAATATGTTCTTATCTATATCGTTACAAAATTATTAGAATGAGTTCATGTATTTGTGCAGGTGTAACAATGATTAATTTAAAAAATGCCGTAAAACCCCAGTGATAAATATTAAATTCATACAAAATGAAGGATTCCATTCAGATCCCCTTGCTGCTGTCCACATAATTATTTCCTGTAGTTTAAATCTGTCCCATGTTGAATGGTTAAATTGCAAACTACGTGTATAAATCCAGCAGCCTGCTGGTCCCAGCTGCACAGCAGCATCAGTTGTGCCTCTGGTCGAGTTGCACACGGATTCCGTCTCTCTTTGGCACAAGATCAATATCTACATTTTTGGATATGTAAATTTGAAATCCGAGAATTCGAAGTCTTTACAAGCTTTGAACGGAATATATCTTTGTAAGAATGACTCACGTTCACTAACTTGCTTGAGAAATTCTGCTCAGTTCCACAGGACTGAGTTCCATGAATTTGACTAAAGTTTGCTGCAAGGATAGCGATCTGCCCTCAGCATTATGTACATCCAAAGTGATACATTTGGTAGATTATTATTTGAGGATATCATCGATGATTTTGCTTTCCAAACATCAAGAAAGAAAACGTTTCAATGTTTTTGAATCACATGATGTCCAAGCAAATTAGCTGCAGTTTGTATTACTGCTTCCTCTTAATAAGCTGCTGATTGGTCTAACAGCTTTTCTGTTTGTGTCATCAAAAGTTTTCATTTTTACCAATTAACAAATCGTGAACATATTTTTCTTTCAAATTATTATCTAATGCAAGCAGTTACTTTGTAAGATGTATTTTAGTTCCAAAGTAATATGATATTTTTGCCTTTACTGTTGCAAATTTGCGAAGATATAATTTGCAGTCCACTTTCTGTGAGCATTAGAAAGGAAGCCTTTTACGGAATGGGCCGTTTTAAGCTTGACATACCTCAGTGTCTCAGAATGTCTTAATCCAGTCCTGTAACTGACATTCATAAGACACGTCTTTGACTACTGAAGACCTGGCTATTTCCTTGTATTTCTATCACAACTTACTGACTTTATCTTTCATGTCATTGAGCTTATTTCAGAGCTGGAAAACGTTAGGCAATTAAGAGGTTTAAGACAGTGCGAAGATGGGAGGAAATGGACACAATGAATGTTGGTGATAAATTGGAGAAAGGAGAACGGAAACTGTGTAAAACTCTAGTTACATGATTGTTCCATAATGGCATAATAAAGCGGATGCTGAAAATTTGAAGCACAAAATATATATGTTGGAAACTCAGCAGTTCTGACAACATCTGTGGAGAGAAAGACAATATTAGTGTATCGACTCCGCATGACTACTCTTGGGCACTCTGAAGAAGAGTCATACAGACTCGAAACTTTAACTCAGTCTTTCTCTCCACACATTCTGTCAGACCTGTTGAGATTTTCTAGCACTTTTTTTTGTACATGACTGTTCCACTTTGACTAATAGGCTATTAACGTTCAATCCCTTTTGATGCAGTATGCCTTACCCTCCTAATTTTAAACACACTTACAAACTGGTTAGGCTTATAATTCTCATTTCACAACAAGCACTGCCTTGTACTTTTTTAAACAGAGATCAGATTGATGGCAGAACATTAACAAGGTATTTCCTAAATAAAAAAATATAGTGTGTACTGGAACAACAATTTATCTCTCTCTCTCTCTCTCCCACACACAGGAAGATAAACAGGCTGACAGACACACGCACCTACACAAAACAGGCTCACCTTCAGTGCTGTCCCACTGTAGGATGCAGTCATGTTCACATGGCACAGAAACACATTGTGTACACGCACACACACACACAACACAGATCGCCAGACAGAGAGATGTACACACTCTCTCTCACACACAGACACACATATAAAGAGACACAAACCTACAGGCGGACAGATACATAGGTAGGTGCGTGCACTCTGATAGGCATGCACATACATACACAAACACATTCACATACGCACACAAAAATCATATGTACAGACAGCCACACACACAGGCAGACATTTCCTCAAATACACACCCACGCAAATATATGCACGCACGAACACATAGACAGGCACGCAGACAAACACAGGCGAACACAGCCACAGACATACGCACAAACACACACACACATTGTCACACACATTTGCACACACAGACGGACAGAAACATAAATAGACATATTTACTCACACAGTCAAATACACTCACGCACACACAACCTCGCCTTCAGCAATCTCCCTCGGCTGGGGTTTATCGTGACCGTGGGCGCACAAACACACACACACACACACACAAACATACACACACACAAACACACACACCCACACACACAAACACACATACAGACACCCACACACACCCACACACAAACACACACAAACACACACACACACACAAACACACCCACACACACACAAACACACACACCCACACACACAAACACACATACACACACCCACACGTACACACACCCACACAAACACACACACACACACACACCCACACACACACAAACACACATCCACACACACAAACACACACATACACACACCCACACATACACACACCCACACACAAACACACACACATACACACACCCACACTCACACAAACACACACCTACATACACACACACACATACACACACCCACACACACAAACACACACACACACAAACACAAACACACACAAACAAATAGATGCTAAATAATTAAGATCAATTATACACTGTAGAATAAATTGATATTTGGTTGCTAAGTTGGGCTTCAGACCCTATGCAGAGGAATACAATTGTGTGTGTTTCTTTTATTGGGCATAATAACTGATCCACAGGGTGTAATGTTCGATCTGACTTGGAAAAGTTAACTTGATAGCCAACACACAGACGGGTAAATTTAGTGTAAATCGTGAATTGGTCATGATAATGAATATACAGGATATAAAGTAAAGCTAATTGTTGTATTGGTCTTGAAAACATTACATGGGGAGAAAAGAAAGGTATATCGGTATTTCAGCTGATAAGCAACTAAATCAAAAAAAAGGGGAAAAAAAATTTTTTTTTACATCTTTTATGCTCTCCCCACCCCCACTAGAGCTGTACCTTGAGTGCCCTACCATCCATTCTTAATTAGCACATTCGTTTAGATAATATCACCAACTTTAACTTTAACACCTATGTGTTCTTTTGTACTATTGTTGTTGACATCTTTTGATGATCTGCTTCTATCACTGCTTGTTTGTCCCTACAACCACACCCCCACTCCACCTCTCTCTCTCTCTCCGCCCCCCACACACACACCTTAAACCAGCTTATATTTCAACTCTTTCTTGGACTCGAACTCAAGTTCTGTCGAAGGGTCATGAGGACTCGAAACATCAACTCTTTTCTTCTCCACCGTGCTGCCAGACCTGCTGAATTTTTCCAGGTAATTCTGTTTTTGTTTTTGTTTTGGATTTCCAGCATCCACAGTTTTTTTGTTTTTATATATTTTTAAATCAGAAGACGGTTGAACTGTGAGCAGGATTGAATAGCATTTCAAAAGGGCATGGCCATGTTAGCGGAATGGATTGGCAGGTGGTAGATGAAGTTGAATGCAAATAGATGCGAAATGATTCATTTTAGTAGCAAGAACATGAGGAGAGACAGCACAAAATGGAGGATATATCTCTGCAGGGGGTCTGAGCAGAGGGACAAGCCATTGAAGATGGCAGTATATTTTGAGAAATTAGTAACTAAAGCAAGGCTGTATTTATCGTAAAATAGAGTATTAGTGCAAGGAAGTTAGTTCAACTTGTATAAATCACTAGTCTGGACTCTAGTTGAAGTATTATGACGAGCTCTGGGCAAGGAATGTGAAGTTACTGTATAGAGGACAGATAAGATTCAGGAGAATGTTTCCAGGTTTGAGCTTGGAGAAGTTACATGAATTGGTGTTGGGTCCCTTGCTGTTTGTGGTATATATAAACGATTTAGAATTGAATGTAGGAAGGTTGATCATTAAGTTCGCGAATGACATGAATATTGGTGAGTTGGTCAATAGTGCCTAGGATAGCCCCAGATTAAAGGAGTATATAGATATGCTGGTCACATGGGCTGATCATCGGCAAATGGAATTTAATCCAGATACGTGTGAAGTGATTCAGTTGGGCAGGACAATTAAGGCATGGGAGTACACGATGAATTGTACCTGGGAATTGCCGAGGATCAGAGGGACCTGGGTGTCCATATGCACCAGTCACTTAAGGTAGCGGAGCATGTAGAAAAACTGGTTAAGAAGACATATGGGATACTTGCCGATATTAGATACGGCATAGAGTACAAGAGCAGGGAGGTTATGCTTGAACTATATAAAATGCTGGTCAGACCACAGCTAGAGTATTGCGTGCAGTTCTGGAATCCGCATTATGGGAAGGATGTCATTCCACTAGAGAGAGTGCGGAGGAGATTTCCCAAGATGCTGCCTGCACTGGAGAGCTTTAGTTATGAAGCTAAATTAGATAGACTGGGTTTTGTTTCCCTGGAAGAGAGCAGATTGATGGGGGACATGATTGAGTGTATAGAGTTATGAGGTGCATAGATGGGGTAGACAGGAAGGATCCCATCCCTTAGGTGGAGGGATCCATAACCAGTGGGCAATGATTTAAGGTAAGGGGCAGGAGGTTTAGTGGGGATGTGAGGAAGAATTTTTTTCAATGAGAGGGTGTTGGGCATCTGGAACTCACTCCCTTGTTTTCCTTGAAGAAGAGAAGGCTGAGAGGATATTTGATATGGCTATTTAGAATCATGAGTTATCCTTATTAAACAAGGGGAAACGGTTCATTTTCGTGAAAGCACTCAGGGTGAGGAAGCTCAGTATTAAGGTCATCAAGAAAAGAAACACTGATAACATTAAATATTATGTTTTCACACAGTGAGTAGTTTGGATCTGTAAACCAGTGACTGAGAGCTGGGGAAGGCAGGTTGAAATGAAGCATTCATTCGGGAATTAGACTGTTATCTGAAAATGAAGAAAGTGCAGGTTATGGGGAGAAGGCTGGAGAATAGAACTTGGTGAGTTTCTCATTGAGAGAGTCGGTGCAGACACGATGGGCCAAAAGGCCGCCTTCAACTTGGTAACAGTTCTGTGATTCTGTTATTTAGCTTGATCCTTCCTTTTCCCTGTGTCCCTCCTATTTCAATCTCTGAATTTCTGCCTTTCGGTTCCAGCTTTAATTAGAATCAGTGAAATATAGTTGCACTGCCGTAATTCCCAGGGCCGCCCTGCTTTAAGGATCATTGACCAACCTCCAGCCAGGATTGAGTGTAATGATGTCATGACGGTGGGTTGTTGGTGACCCTTTATGAATCGAAGAAAATGGGACGGATTTCAATTGGCCAATGATCTGCAAGCAACTTAGCCATTGGCTTACGCTGCTGTCAATCACAAAGTGGGCATGGATAGGTTTTAAAGACAAAACAAAACTGCAGATGCTGGAAATCCAAAACAAAAACAGAATTACCTGGAAAAACTCAGCAGGTCTGGCAGCATCGGCGGAGAAGAAAAGAGTTGACGTTTCGAGTCCTCATGACCCTTCGACAGAACTTGATTTCGAGTCCAAGAAAGAGTTGAAATATAAGCTGGTTCAAGGTGTGTGTGTGTGTGTGTGGGGGGGGGGGGGGGGGGGGGTGGCGGAGAGATAGAGAGAGAGAGGTGCTTGTGTAGACAAACAAGCAGTGATAGAAGCAGATCATCAAAAGATGTCAGCGACAATGGTACAAAAGAACACATAGGTGTTAAAGTTAAAGTTGGTGATATTATCTAAACGAATGTGCTAATTAAGAATGAATGGTAGGGCACTCAAGGTATAGCTCTAGTGGGGGTGGGGGGGAGCATAAAAGATTTTAAAATATTTAAAAATAATGGAAATAGGTGGGAAAAGAAAAATCTATATAATTTATAGGGAAAAAAAAGGGAAAAAGGGGGAAACAGAAAGGGGGTGGGGATGGGGGAGGGAGCTCACGACCTAAAGTTGTTGAACTCAATATTCAGACCGGAAGGCTGTAAAGTGCCTAGTTGGAAGATGAGGTGTTGTTCCTCCAGTTTGCGTTGGGCTTCACTGGAACAATGCAGCAAGCCAAGGACAGACATGTGGGCAAGAGAGCAGGGTGGAGTGTTAAAATGGCAAGCGACAGGGAGGTTTGGATCATTCTTGCGGACAGACCGCAGGTGTTCTGCAAAGCGGTCGCCCAGTTTACGTTTGGTCTCTCCAATGTAGAGGAGACCACATTGGGAGCAACGAATGCAGTAGACTAAGTTGGGGGAAATGCAAGTGAAATGCTGCTTCACTTGAAAGGAATGTTTGGGCCCTTGGACGGTGAGGAGAGAGGAAGTGAAGGGGCAGGTGTTACATCTTTTGCGTGGGCATGGGGTGGTGCCATAGGAGGGGGCTGAGGAGTAAGGGGTGATGGAGGAGTGGACCAGGGTGTCCCGGAGGGATAGGTTTTGCTGAGCTGAGCAAGGTACGCGGCTATTGGTCGGATTTTGAAGTGGGATTTTCATTACTCCAGGAAATTCCAGGGCTGTTGCATCTCTCTGATTGGATATTAGAGCTGTCACTCTCATGCTGAAACGCTCCAATCGGGCAGGGCAGGTGTCCCTCACACCTTCGGGATTCTCCATTTGTTTGAGGAGCTGTCAGTCAATTATTGAACACTATGATTGAACAAAACTCCATGCTAGATGGTGGGAATTGGTTTGTGGTGTCTGATTAATTGAAGTGCTGAATCCAGTGGTCGGAGCTTACTGATTGGCTGATGTGGCTGACCGTGATGGTGTTCAGCTCCCTGATGGGCTTATACTTCTATGGTCAATGGTGAAGATCGCTGATTGGCTGAACTATCTGTGAGTCATTTGTTGCAGCAACGTGATTGGATGAAGCTGATGCCAGTCAGCTGTTGGAATGAACTCTTTGGCTGAACTGTCTATCAGTCAGCAGTTGTCGCTCCCTGATTCGTTGAGATGAATGCTGGCACACAGGAAGAATATGCTGACTGGGCCAAAAAGGTTGCAGCTCCCTGATTAGATGAAGTGACTGTCAGTCAGACAGATGGTCACCTTAATTGGCTCAGGTAGCTGTCATTCAGCGAGCGGTTCTCCCTGAACAGCTGAGGTGGCTGTAGATGAAAATCTGATGCTGATCCATTGGCTACCGTGCCTGTCAGTTATGGGGCTGATTGACCTGATTGGGACAAGCAGCTATCAGTTAGCAGCGGTGATCTCTGATTGGCTGAGGCAACTGTCAGTCAGCAGGCGGAACTCCCTCATTGGTGGACGCGACTGTCTGTCGGTGGCCGGAAATCTCTGATTGGCTGAGGCGTCTGTCAATCAAGTTTTTTCCTTCATTGATTGAAATATTGATGTAACCAGATATTTGACAGCTTTCTTCATCTGCTGTTGGAACTTGGATTGAGTCACTCCATAAATAAATGTGTTTGTGCAACAACTTAATCTCCACAGCATTGAAGCGACTTGTTGCAATATATATTTAGCATTGGTGAGGTAAAGTAACCCTCTCGCATCATTATAGAGGAATTCTATAACATGCACCGACCACAGGAGGATGAAGGTGCCGGATATGGTGAAGAGTAAAATCATAGACTTCCTCCTGCTCTCCATCTCTGGGTCACTGCGATTCTCTCCCTTACTCTGAGCCCTCAGTCCCTTTCGGACTCGACTGGTCACTAAAACGTGTCTGACTGTCAAAGCATTGATCAGCAGAATTAAACCGAAAGGGAGCAATGGGTTTAAAACCGTCTGAAAGCAGAAATATCCAACCCATCTGGGATCAGTAAATACCCTTCGCTTTGTCAAACAGCCCCATGGTACATTGTCCATTAACGCTTCAGGTACCAGTGTAAATACTGGGGGATGTTTATTAAACCGAGCAGGATACCGGTTGTCGCTAGAACCACAGCCGCAGTTTTCCTGGTGCAATATTCTGTTTTCAGCTTCCGGCAACAAATGGCCACAAATCGATCAAAGGAGAAAGAGACGGTGAAGCAGACAGAACAGTCCGTGGCTGCAAACATCAGGACAACGTGAACACTACAAACAGGAGTGAGGTACAGGAAACTCAGTGGGAAATAATAATAATTGATCTTGTTCAGTATGACGTTTGTGATAATGACCAGTAGATCCGCCGTTGCCATAGCCACCAGGTAGCGAGTGGTGCAGGTGGAGAGGCTGCCCTTTCCCTGGGACAGGATCACAATTCCCAGTAAATTAACTGTCAGAGAGAGGGGAGAAGGGCCTGGAAATTATTGATTAAACATTCTCCTTGTCTGATCCGCACAGGGAGGACAGGATTTCAGCACCAAAACAGAGTTTGGTCACAGGAGGACAGGCAGGCGACTGGCTGGTGAGTATTTCAGCTTTTAGTTTTGTTTTTAGATTGAAATTAGCAGCTGAGTTACAATCACTTGTTGATTATTATTAAATTTATTAATTTAAGGATAGGGGGAAATTAAACAAACAATAAAGGCGAAACAACAAAAAAGAGCCAGACGAGAACAGGTGTTTAAAGAGCAGGAGTTTACCTGTGAGGGAGTGGAGCGGCTGTATAAAGACCGAGAGTGGAGCGGGTGCATATAGAGCAGGAGTTTACCTGTGAGAGAGTGGAGCGGCTGTATAAAGAGCGATGCGGAGTTTACCTGTCAGGGAGCCTGTTCTCACACAGGCACTGGGTGGTCCTGGAATTCGAAAGGAGTGATGTCAGGACAAGGGAGAGAGCTGGTTTGTAGTTAGTGAGTAAGGTGCTTTATTTTTTCCTCCACTTTAAAACTACATTACAGTAGGTAACAGTCACCGCATTTGACTTTATTTTGTCAGAGAAAAAGCTAAATTGTATTTTACTTGGCTTAAATTTAGGGAAACTTTTTTTTAAAATAAAAATCAAATAAAACGTATGGCAAAGGGACTCAGTCACGTGATTTGCATGGGGATTCTTCGACACGCATTGCATTGTGAATGACCACATGTGCAGGAAGTGCCACTGGCTTCACCAGCTTGAGCAATGGGTTTCAGAATGTTAACATCAGCTGGAGACACAGCGGTGCATCCGCAAGACTGAGAGTTACGTGGATAGAACATTTTTTGATGTGGTCACTCAGCAGCTTGAGGCAGTGCGGGAATGAGTGACCACCAGTCAGAAGAAGGTAGGCAGGCTTGAAATGTGGAAAGCCACAGGTATGTTATGAAACACTGTTTTTCTGTGTTGGCAAAGGGTAAGGGTGAATGTTCCTCTGAAGAGTGCAACCAGAGTCACATTGCAGGCACTGTGTGTGCCTCAGCTGCACAAGTGGGGAGGGGTAAGATTGCAACAGCAATAGTGGTAGGAGACTAAATAGTGAGGGGTGCAGACAGGAGCTTCTGCAGCCGCAGATGTGACTCCAGGATGATGTGTTGCCTCTCTGGTAGCAGAGTCCAGGATATCACAGAACAGTTGCAGGGCATTCTGAAGAGGGAGGGAAAACTCAGAGGTCGTGGTTCACATTGGTACTAACAACTTAGGTAGAAAGAGGGATGAGGTCCTGCAAAATGAACTTAGGGAGCTAGGCAGCAGATTAAAAAGCAGGACCTCAAAGGTTGCAACCTCTGGATGGCCCTCTTGTCACGTGAAAGTGAGTATAGGAATATGAGGATAGAGAAGATGAATGCGTGGCTGAAGAAATATTGAGGGCGGGTGAGGCCTTCTGGTTCCTTGATCAGGGTATGTTTCTGGTGAAGTTGGCACCTTTACACGTTGTACAGGTTGCACCTGAACTGGCACAGGAGCAACATCTTTATGGGGAGGTTTGCTAGTGATGTTGGGGTGAGGTTGTGGGTGGAGGGTAAAACTAATTCGGTATTTTTATGTAATAATGAGTAAAGGTACAGTAGAGGGTGGTGCACAGCCTAATATAGAAGAGGAACTAAGAGAGTCTGGAAGGCAGAGCAAACGTAGACCTGTTAAGGCACAGGGGAATAATGCAAGGCTGGTTTGCTGCTATTGTAATGAAAGGAATCTTAAAAGTAGGGCAGATGAATTGAGGGTGCTGATTAACACATGGGAATATGATATTGTTGCTATCACAGAGACATGGTTGATGGCGGCGGAGGACTGGCAGCTCAATGTTCCAGGGTATGTTTCTGGTGAAGTTGGCACCTTTACACGTTCAGGCATGACAGGGGCTAATGGCGACTTGGTGATGGGGGTTTAAAATGGAAGTTGGCATTGCACGATTGATCAAGAAGTAAATTAATGCCATAAGGAGTGATGGTATTTTAGAAGGTTCCTCAAATGAGGCCATCTGTAGAGAACTTAAATACCGTAGGCAATCACTTTGCTGGGGGTGCACTAAATGCCTCCAAAGAGTCAGGGGGGCTAGAGGAGCGGATATGTAGGAAAATCTCAGAGATGTGTAGAAGGGTAATAATAGTAGAAAATTTCAATTCACCAATGTTATGTTGGATAGTCTTAGTGTGAGAGGCTTCGATGTGGTGGAATTCTTAAAGTGCTTGAAAGAGAGCTTTCTGAGCCAACGCTAAAGCCCTACGAGAGAAGAGGCGGCACTGGACCTAATCTTAGGGAATGAAGCCAGGAAAGTGGTATAAGTGTCAGTGGGGGAAAGCATTTCGGAGACAGAGACCATAGTTCCTGCGGTTTTAAGGTAGTTATTGAAAATGACAAAGATGGCTTGTAAATAAAGGTCCTGAAATTGGGGAAGGCCGACTTCAATATTTTATGGCAGGATGTGGCCAAAGTGGACTGGGAGCAGCTAATTGTAGGAAAGTCTCCAACAGGCCTGTGGGAGTCATTCAGAAAGGAAATAGTGAGAGTTCAGGGCCAACATGTTCCCGTAGAGGTGAGGGGTAGGACAAACAATTCCAGGGGATACTGGTTGTCAAGGGATATAGAGGATTGGATAAGGAAAAAGAAAAGTGACTGATGGTAGATACAGGGGGGTTAACACAGCGCGGAAGCCCTGGAGAAGCATAAAAAGTGCGTGGTGGGGGAGGGGTGTGGTAGTTAACAAGTAGTTAGGAGAGCGAACAGGAGACATTACCAAACACTGGCGGGAAAGGTAAAGGAAAACCCAAGGCATTTTATAAATATATTCAGGGCCTGAGGATAACCAGGGAAAGAGTAGGACCCATCAGGGAACAAAGTGGCAGATTGTGCTGTAACCGAAGGACATAGGTGAGGTTATAAACGCTTACTTTTCATCTGTGATGACTGTGGAGAAGGACAATGTAGGTGTTGAAATCAGGGAGGGGGAATGTGATATACTTGAATAAATTAGCATTGAAAGTCCGGAGGTATTAGTGTTTTTTACTTGAAAGTGGATAAATCCACAGTTCCAGATGAGATGTATCCCAGGCTGTAATATGAGGTAAGGGAGGAGGGTGCAATGGTTCTGACGCTTATTTTCAAATGATCTGGCCATTCGAGGGGTGCCAGTGTACTGGAGGACAGTGAGAGAGGAGAAGCGGGGCCATTAGCAGGGAGAGAGTAGTGGCGAGGCCAATAACAGTGAGAGAGGGGAAGCGGGGCCGTTAGCAGTGAGAGAGTGAGAGAGGGGAAGCGGGGCCAATAACAGTGAGAGAGTGAGAGAGGGGAAGCAAGGCCAATAACAGTGAGAGAGTGAGAGAGGGGAAGCGGGGCCATTAGCAGTGAGAGAGTGAGAGAGGAGAAGCGGGGCCATTAGCAGTGAGAGAGTGAGAGAGGAGAAGCGGGGCCATTAGCAGTGAGAGAGTGAGAGAGGAGAAGCGGGGCCATTAGCAGTGAGAGAGTGAGAGAGGAGAAGCGGGGCCATTAGCAGTGAGAGAGTGAGAGAGGAGAAGCGGGGCCATTAGCAGTGAGAGAGTGAGAGAGGAGAAGCGGGGCCATTAGCAGTGAGAGAGTGAGAGAGGAGAAGCGGGGCCATTAGCAGTGAGAGAGTGAGAGAGGAGAAGCGGGGCCATTAGGAGCGAGAGTGTGAGAGAAACGGCGAGAGAAGCAGTGAGGCTGTTAGCAGGATTTGAGAGGTGGTGGGAAATCACCCGGAATGATGTTGGAATCTGCAGCACACTGCCTGAGGGAGTGGTAGAGGCAGGAACACTCACAACATTTAAGAAGTATTTAGATGAGCACTTGAAATGGCCTCGCATACAGGGTTAGGGGTCAAGAGCTGGTAAGTGGGATTAGAATAGATAGGTACTTGATGCCTGGCACGGTCATGATGGGCCGTAGGACCTGTTCCTATGCTGTGTAACTCGGATACTCTGTGACGCTCTGACTCTATGAGTGAGAGAGGAACAGAGCAGGCACTGATAGTGGGAGAGTGTGAGAAACAGCGGTGCCATTAACAGTGAGAGAGCAGAAGGAGCAACGGGAACATTAACAGTGAGACAGTGCGAGTTGAGTGAGCGACCATTGGAGCACACTGAGAGAGTGGCCACAGAGCATTACTGAGCAAGGGGGAGAGGAGAGAGCATGACACCAAGAGATCATTAAACCTATTAGCTGAAGTAGGCTATTCGGACAACGAATCTGTTCGACATTTAATGAGGTCATTGCTGACCTGATAATCTTCAATTCCACTTTCCTTCCGCTTTTTCAACATTTCTCTATCTCTCTCTGACTCTCTCCACCTCTCTCGCTAACTTTCTATGTTTTTCTGACTCTCTCTTTCTGTCTGTACCTCTCTCGCTGTGTCTTCATCTGTCACACTTTCCTTCTCGCTGTATCACTCTTGCTGTCTCTTTCTCTTCCTCTTTACTCTCTTTCTCTCTATCTCCTTCTTTGTCTCTATCTCTCCCTCTGCGCGTCAATCCCTGTCTCTTGCTCTGCCTCACACTTTCGCTCTCCTCATTCACTCTCTCTTTGTCTCTCTGTTCTCTTTCCCTCTTTCTCTTTCACCTTCTCTCTCTTCCTCGCTTGATTAACTTTCCTTTGTCTGTTTCATTGTTTCTCTCCCTCTCTCTGCCTCTTCGTTGCCTCTGCTTGTCTGTTTGTCTGTTCCTCTCTGTTCCTTACTTATTACTCTGTCACTGTCTCTCTTGCTCTCTCTCCCTCCCTCCCTCCCTCTCTTTCTCTCTATCTCTCACTCACATCGTGTCTCACTCTGTCTCTCTCTTTACCTCTCTCTCTATTCTCTCCCCTTCTCTCTTTCTCAATGTCTATCTCTCTCCGTCTCTCCCACTATTAATCTAACTCTCACTCTCTCCTCCTCCCTATGACTCCTTCCCTTTCTCTTCCCCCCCCGCCTTACTTAAAATGCTCTGTCCTCTCCTCCTCTTACTCTAATTTATCTGCCTCTCTCACCCCTCCTCTCTCTGCCTCACCCTCTCTTTCTCTCCCATCAACTCTCTCCTTTTCTCCTTTCGACTGCCATGTCTCTCTCAGCCCTCTCTCTCTTTCCGTGTCAGTGTCGACGTGTGTGTGGTTCTCTGTCTCTCATGCCCGAAATTTCCCTTTGTCTTATTCTCTCCTTCTATCTCTCTCTCTCCTCTCTCTCTCCTTCTATTAGTCTATCTCCCACTGTCTCTTTCTCTCTCTGTCTCTCTCTCACTCTCTGTCTAGCTCTCACACTTTCTGTCTAACCCTGTCTCTCTCTATGCCTCTCTCACTCTTTTCTCTGCCCCTCTTTTTCAACGTTTCTCTCTGTCTCTCTATCTCTCTCCCCCTCTCTCTCCCTCACTCTCACTATCCCTCTCACTGTGTCTCTAAATCTCACTCCCTCTATCTCCCTCTGTCTCCCCCACTCAATGCATTTATGCATCTCTCTCTATTCTCTTTCTCTCACTATATTTATCCCTCTCTCTAAACCTCTCTCTCTCAATCTCTCTCGCTCCATGTCACACACTCTGCCTCTCTACTTCCCCAAATTTCAATCTCTCATTCACTCTGTCTTTCTCTCTCCCTGCCTCACCCTCTCTTTCTCTCCCAGCAGCTCAATATTTCTCTCCCTTTCGATCACTTTCTCTCCCTTAGACCTCGCTCTCTCTTTCTGTGTGGGTGTCTCCGTTTGTCTGCGTACGTGTTTCTCTCTCTCTGATTCCTCTGCCTCTCACAACCTAAAGTTCCATTTGTCTCATTCTTTCCATTTCTCTCTCTCTCTCTTACACACACACACGTTGAGTGTGCATGTGTGTGTGCATATGTCATTGTGTCTCTCTCTCTCACGTTTCTCCGTCTCTTTCAATCCCTGTGTGTATGTCTGTTTGTCTTTGCGCCTCTCTTGCTCTCCTTCTTAGTTCCTTTCCCTCAAACTGACATTCTGTCTGTCTGTCTATCTATCTATATGTCTGTCTGTCTGTCTATCTATCTATATGTTTACCTATATCTCTCTGTCTATCTGTTTATCTATCTCTCTATTTGTGTATCTGTTCATCTGCCTTCCTGCCTGCCTACCTGTCATCCAATCTATCTATTTATCTATCTTTCTCTTTATGTATCACTGCCTTCTCCCTCTCTATCTCTTTTCCTCACTCTCTGCCACTCTGCATCTCTGTCTCTCTCCCCTCTCGCACACTCTCTGTTTGTATGTCTGTCTCTCCCAATCTCTCTCTCTCTCTGTTCCTCTCTCATCTTGTCTCTATCTCTCACACTTTCCCTCTCGTGCTATGGCTCACACTGTCTCTTATTCTTCCTCTTTACTCTGTCTATGTCTCTCCCTCTCCATCTCTTTCTCTCTATCTCTCTCTGCCTCAGTCTCTCGCCCTCCTTCTCAGTCTACCTCTCTCTTTGTCTCTCTTTTCTCTTTACCTCTTCCACTCTCGCTTTCTTTCTCTTTCTCGTTTGGTTAAATTGCATTTCAGTATTTCAATGTCTATCTCTGCCTCTTCTTCTCTGCCTCTGCATGTCTGTTTGTCTCTTGCTCTCCCCTTCCCTTTCTTTCTCTCTTTCACTTTCTATCCCTTTCTCTCCAACTCTCTCTGTGTCTGTCCCTCATGTTATCTCTCTGTCTCATTCTCTCTCAGTCTCTCTCTCACAATGTGTGCCTAACTCTATCTCTTTCTAAGACTCTCTCCCTCTCGCTCTGTCTCCATTCTCGACTTTTCTTGCTGTGTCTCCAACCCTCAATCTCTCCTCCTCCCTCTCTCAGTGCGGTTCCCCCTCTCTCTCTATTATCTCTCTCTCTCAATCACTCTCGTAGAATCACACTACAGAAGAGGCCGTTCGGCCCATGGAGTCTGCACCAAAATGTGAGAAACACGTGAACTACCTACCTAATCCCATTTACCAGCACTTGGCCCGTACCGTTGAATGTTATGACATGCCAAGTGTTCATTCAGGCACTTTTTAAAGAATGTGAGGCAACCCGCCTCCACCACCCTCTCAGGCAGTGCATTGCAGACCGTCACCACCCTCTGGGAAAAAAAGTTTTTCCTCACATTCCTTCTAAACCTCCTGCCCCTCACCTTGAACCTATGCCCGCTTGTGACTGACCCTTCAACTAAGGGTAACAGCTGCTCCCTATCTACCCTATCCATGCCCCTCATAATCTTGTACACGCCGATCACGTAGCCCCTCAGTCTTCTCTGCTCCAACTAAAATAACCAAGCGTATCCAACCTCTCTTCATAACTTAAATGTTTCATTCCTGACAACATCCTGGTGAATCTCCTCTGCACCCCCTACAGTGCAATCACATCCTTTCTATAATATGGTGACCAGAACTGCACACAGTACCACAGTACTCCAGCTGTGGCCTCATCAAGGTTCAATGCAACTTCAACATGACCCCCTTACTTTTGTAATCTATGCTTTGATTGATAAAGGCAAGTGTCCCATATGCCCTTTTCAACACCCCACTAACATGCCCCTCCGCCTTCAGATATCGATAGACACACATGCCAAGTTCCCTTTGTTCCTCTGAAATTCCCATTGTCATGCCATGCATTGAATGCTTCTTTGTCAAATTACTCCTTCCAAAATGTATCACCTCACACTTTTCAGGGTTAAGGTCCATCTGCCACTTAGCTGCCCATTTGACCATCCCATCTATTTTCTCCTGTCGCCCAAGACACTCAATCTCACTGTTAAACACCCGGCCAATCTTTGTGTCATCTCTCTCTCTTTCACTTTCACTCTCGCCCTATGTCATGCAGTCTGTATCCCTCCTTCTCCCTCTTTCAATCTCTCATTCTCTCTGCCTGTCTCTCTCTCTCTCTCTGCCACAACCTCTGTTTCTCTCCCAGCAACTCTCGCTATTTCTCCCTTTCGATCGCCCTCCCTCTTTCAGTTCTCTCTCTCTTTTTCTGTGTCTGTGACCACGTGTCTGTGTGTACATGCTTCTCTTTTTCTGTCCTCTGCCTCTCACACTTTAAAATGTCCTTTCTTTCTTTCTCTCCATCTCGCTCTCTCTTTTGTCTGTGAATATGTGTGTTTGTCTGTGTGTGTGTGTGTCCGTGTGTGTGTGTGTGTCGGAGGTTCTCTATCACTCACTCTCACATTTCTCTGTCTCTTTCAATCTGTGTGAGTATCTCGGTGTTTCTCTCCGTCTCTTTGCTTTCCTTCGCTGTCCCTCTCCCTCTATCTGCCTTTCTGCATTTATGTCTGTCTCTCTGTCTGTTTCTCTGTCTGTCTATCTATCTATGTCGCCATCCATCTATCTATTTATCTCTGTCTTTTTGTGTTTCTCTCTCTCTCTATTTCCCTCTGTCTCTCTCCCCCTCTAGCGCACTCGCTCTGTTTTATCTCTATCTCTCTCTCTTTATCTGTGCGTCTTTCTCTGTGTCTCTATCTCTCCCTCTTTCCTTGTCACTCATTGGCTCTTGCTGTCTTCCTTTCATCTTTCTTCTCTCAATATCTTTCTCCCCCTCTCTCTCTGTCTATCTCTCCCTCTGCGTGTCTATCTCTGTCTTCTTCTGACTCACTCTCCCTTCCTCCACCTCTCACTCTTTGTCTCTCTGTTCTCTTTCCCTCTTCCAATCTCGCTTTCACTCTTTCTCGCTTGCTAAACATCCCTTTGTCTAATTCATGGTCTCTATCTCTCTCTGTCTCTGCCTCTGCCTGCCAGTATGCCTCTCCCTCTCTCTTGCCCTTTCTTTCTCTCTCTCATTTTCTCTCTCACTCTCTTTGTGTCAATGTCTAACCCTGTCTCCCTGCCTCATTCTCTCTCTGTCGCTCTCTCTCTGTCTCGCTTTCACACTTTGTGCCTAACTCTGTCTCTCTGTTTTATCTCTCTCCCTCCCTTTTTCAATATATCGTACTCTCTCTCTCTCTCTAAATCTCAGTATTTCCTTTTCCCTCTGCCTCCCTCACTTTGTGTGTTTCTGCCTCTCTTTTGCTCAATCTCTCTCTCCCTCCCTCCCTCTCTCTCTTTCCCTATCGCCCTATGTCAGACACTCTCCTTCTTCCTCTTTCAATCTCTCATTCTCGCTGCCTGTGTCTCTCTCTATTTTGCTCTCAGCCTTACACTCTCTTCCTCACCCAGCAATCCTCTTTTTTTCTCCCTTTCGATCGCCCTATTTCTCTGTTCCTCTCTCTCTCTATTCTCCTTCTCTCTGTCACTTCCTCTTTGGCCCTTTGTCATACACTTTGCATCCCTCCTTCTCCCTCTTTCACTCTCTCATTCTCTAGGCCTGTCTTTCTCTCCCTCTCTGCCTCACCATCTCTACCTCTCCCAACAACTCTCTCCTTTTCTCCCTTTCGATCATCCTCTCTCTCTCTCTCAGCACTTTCTGTCTTTTTCTGCTTGGTTTCCAACGTGTTTCTGTATACGTGCTTCTCTCTTGCTATTCTCTGCCTCTCAAACTCTAAAATTCCCATTGTCTCTTTCTCTCCATCTCTCTCTCTCTCTCTCTCTCTCTCTGAGTGTGTTTGAGTATGAACGTGCCTGCGTGTGTGTGTATGTCGGGGGTCTCTAACTCTATCTCACGTTTCTTTGTCTCTTTCAATTTGTGTGCCTATCTCTGCCTTTCCCATCTCTTGCTTTCCTTTGCAGTCCCTCTTCCTCTATCTGCCTTCCTTCTGTCTGTCTATCTATCCAGCTATCTGCCTACCTGTTTGTTCATCTGCCTGTCTACCTATCTGTCTATTTAGCTATCTATTGAACCTATGTGCATCTGTGTCTCTCTGCCTATCTATCTATCTTGTCTATCTGACTATTTAACTGTGTATTTTTGCATTTTGGCCTCTTTTCTTCTCTGTCTCTCTCTCTCTCTCTCTCTCTCTCCCTCTCTATCTCTTTCTGTCTCTATCCCCCTCTCAAGCACTCTCTCTATTTGTCTGTCTGAATGTCTCCCTCTCTCTCTATCTCTCATTCTTTTCTTGTCACTCTATGGCTCTCGCTGCCTCTTTCTCTCCTGCTTTTCTCCCTCATTCTGTCTCTCTCCCTCCCTTTCTCTCTCGCTCTCCCTCTGCGTATCAACCCAGTATCTATCTTTCTTTGTCCCTCTGTTCTTTTTTCCTCTCTCGCTGTCGCTTTCTCCCTCTTTCTCACTTGCTAAACTTCCCTTTGCCTATTTCATGGATTCCCTCTCACTCTGCCACATCTTCTCTGCCTCAGCCTGTCTGTATGTCTCTCCGTCTCTCTTTGCCTTTCTCACGTTCTCCCTCCCATCCTATCTCTCCCTCTGCGCCCATCTCTCACTTTGTCTTCTGTCTCATTCTCTCTGTCTGTCTCTCTCTCTCTCTCTGTCTCACTCTCGCACTGTTTTCTAACTCTGTCTCTCTTTGGCCTCTCATTCTCTTTTCTCTCCCTCTCTCTCATTTCCAATTTTACTCTCCCTCTCTCTCCCTGGCTCTCCTTCTCTTTCGCTCTCTCTCTGTGTCACTCTCACTGTGTCTCAAAATCTCACTCCCTCCATCTCCCTTTGCCGCCCTCAATCGGTGCATTTACGCCCCTCTCTCTCCATTCGCTTCCTCTTACTATGTGTCCCTCTCTCTCACTACCTCTTTCTCTCTCACCATCTCACACACTCTGTCTCTCTCCTTCCCCCTCTTTCAATCTCATTCGCTCTTCTATCTCTCTCTATTTCTCTCCCTGCCTCATTTTCTCTTTCTCGCCCAGCAACTCTATTTATCCCTTTCGATTGCCCTTTCTCTCTCCCTCTCATCTCACATTCTCTCTCTCCCTGCATCTCTATTGCTCTCTGTCTCTCTCTCCCCATCGCACACATTCTATCTGCTTGTCTGTCTCTCTCTCTCTCACTCAGACTCTCTCTGTGTCTCTAGCTCTCAATATTTCCTTCTCGCTCTATGGCTCTCACTGCCTCTTCCTCTCTTTATGTCTCTCTCTCCCTCTGTGTATCTATCTCTCTCTCTCTCTCTCTCTCGGTGCCTGACTCTCTTGCCCTCTTTCTCAGTCTATCTCTCTTTTCATCTTTGCTCTCTTTCCCTCTTCCACATTCATTTTAAATATCTTTCTCACTTGCTAAACTCCCATTTGTCTACATCATGGTCTCTCTCTCTGTCTCTTTTCCTCTGCCACTGGCTGTCTTTTTTCCTCTCGTTCTATCCTTTCCTTTCTATCCCTCTCTCATTGCCTCTCTCACTTTCTCTGTATCTCTCTCTCTCTCTATCCAACTCTCTGCATCCAGTTCTCACGATGATGTCTCTCTGTCTCAGTATCACTCTTACACTGTGCACCTCTCTCTCTATCTTTGCCTCTCTCTTCTTTCCCTACCCCTCTCTCTTTTTCAATCTATCTCTCTCTCTCTCTATCTCCCTCGCCTTCTCTCGCTGTGCCTCTAACTCTCACTTTCTCCTCCTCCCTCTCTCTTTGTTTCTCAGTGCGCGTTTCTCCTCTCTCTAGTCTCTCTTTCTCACTTCCACTCTCAACTTTTGTCATACACTCTGTATCCCTCCTTCTCCCTCTTTCACATTCCCATTCTCTCTGCCTGTTTCTATCTCTCTCTCTCTCTCTGTGTATATATAGATATAGGTCTCTCTGCCCCATCCTCTCTTTCACTCCTGTCAACTCTCTCTTTTTCTCCCTTACGATCGTCCTCCCTCTCTCAGCCCTTTGTCTCTTTTACTGTGTGGGCGCCTATGTCTTTGTGTGTACGTCTTTCTCTCTGTTTATGCTCTGCCTCTCCCACGCTAAAATTCCCATTGTCACTCTCATTTCATCCCTCTCTGTAAGGGTGTGTGAGTGTGTATTTGTGTGTGTGTTGGTGGGTGTCTATCTCTCTCTCTTGCTCACATTTCTCTCTCTTTCAATATGTGTGCATATGTCTGTGTATCTTTCCGCCTCTCTTGCTTTCCTTTGCAGTCCCTCTTGCTCTATCTGCATTTCTGTCCATCCAAATATCTACCCATTCATCCATCTATCTTTATTTATTTATTTCTATCAAACTATTTATCTGTCTGTCTATCTATCTATCCATATGTCTGTCTGTCTATCTGCCTGCCTTCCTCTCTCTATCTATTTATCTATCTGTCTCTGTCTTGTTGTATCTCTGTCTTTTCCCTCTCTCTCTATCCCCACCCCCATCTCTCTCCATCTCTCTCTGCCAGTCATTGTCTCTCTGTCTCTCTCCCCCTCGTGCACACTCTCTATGTTTGCCTGTCTGTCTCTTCCTTTCTATCTCTCTATCTCTGCCTCACCCTCTCTTTCTCTCCCAGCAACCCTCTCTTTTTCTCCCATTCGATCGTCCACTCACTCTCTCTCAGTCCTCTCTCTCTTTTTCTGTTTGGGTGCCTACGTGTTTCCCTCTTTCTATCCTCTGCCTCTCACACTCTAAAATTCCCTTTGCCTCTTTCTCTGCATCCCTCTGTGTGTTTGTGTGTCCATAAGTGTGTGAGAATGTGTGTGCATGTCTGTTTGCGTGTGCGTGTGAGTATGTGTGTGAGAGATTGTGTATCCGTGTGTGTGTGAGCATGGGTATGTATTGTGTGTGCCTGTGTGTGCGTTTGTCAGTAGATCTCGATCTCTCTCACGTTTCTCTGTCTCTTTCAATCTGTGTGCGTATCCGTGTGTCTTTCCAACTCTCCTGCTTTCCTTCGTAGTCCCTCATCCTCTATTTGCCTTTCTGTCTATCTATCTACCTATCCAACTATCTGTCTGTCTGTCTGCCTGTCTAACTACCTGTCTGTCTATCTGCCTATCTATCGATTGATCGACCGATCTATCTATCTATCTATCTTTCTGTCTATCTACTTATCTCTGTCTTTTTGGATCTTTGTCCTTCTCTCGCTCCCTCTCTGTCTCTATCCCCCTCTCAAGCTCTCTCTCTCTCTTCCTCTGTGCTGTGTCTCTATCTCTCACTCTTTGCTTGTTGTTCTATGGCTCTCGCTGCCTCTTTCTCTCCTCTTTATTCTTTCAATGTGTCTCTGTCCCTCTCTTTCTCTCTATCTTTCCCTCTGCATATCTCCCTCAGTCTCTTTGTCTCTCTGTTCTCTTTCCCTCTTTCATCCTCGCTTTCTCTCTCTTTCTCACTTGCTAAACTTCACTTTGTCTATATAATGGTCTACCTCTCTCTCTCTGCCACTTCTTCTCTGCCTCTGCCTGTCTGTATGTCTCTCCCTATTTCCCTTTTATTCTCTCTCTCACTTTCTCCCTCCCGTCCTATCTCTATCTCTTGCTGCGTCCACCTTTCACTTTGCCTCTTTGTCTCATTCTCTCTCTGTCTCTCTCTCTCTCTCTCTGTCTCGCTCTCGCACTTTTTGTCTAACTCTTTCTTTCTCTTTGGCCTCTCTCTCACTTTTTTCTCCCCCTCTCTCATTTCCAATTGTTCTCTCCCTGTCTATTCCTCTCTCTCCCTCCTTCTCTCTCCCTCTTCCTCTGCATCATTAACAAGGGCGTTGAAACAATGACATCCTGTTGCCTGGGAGACTTCCAAATGTGTCCCCAGTGAAGAGTGGTGGAAAACTCTTTTCTTTTTTTGGGACAGCCTTGCTGCGTGAACAATATGTCCCAGAAGTGTGATGCGTGATCGTGAGAGTTAGCGCTGCTTCTTCCCAGTGCTGCAACATTGCTCTCAGTCGTGTGTCATGCTCCAGCGTGGTGTAACCATGGATCAGGAAATTATATATATGGCAGAGGACGCATTGTAATCTCTCCCAAATGGCTGTGATTGATCTCTGAAACATCTCTAATTTCAATTGTAAGCGATTGAAGAGTTATCTCCCGAAGGGTCTGACAAATGTAGCCAGTAGCTTGGATTCCTCATCCAATGGTGGATGCCAGATGTCACTGTTTGCCTCAAACTTTATAATAATACTTTTTTCTGGCTTTTCCAGCTTCTATCCACGGGTTCCATAGGGTGAATGTCACTTTCCACTGTTTGTTTCACTGCATCAGGTCAACACAAATTGATATTGAGCTATTCGTCCTCAGCACTTGAACCATGTCTGAAAACAAACTTGTGGGTTTGGTTACAGGTGAGATGACTTCCTGATGCATCATTAATTCCTTTTTTATTATATTTCTATAAAAGTGGGTGGGGTTTTTCTTTTGAGTGAACAAGCACCCTCGTTTGGTGTTTGGCATCAATGTGACGTTTTCGGCTGTTTGTGTCTGTATTTGCAGTGGCCATAATGTCCTGTGCCAGTAATTATACTGGGTACCGGAAGGGTGAGCCGGTATTTTCAGGGTGTCAGCAGTGAATGTCACAGCACTTACAAGCTGTTCCAGGGGAGTTTGTTTGTATTTACAGGGCTCCCTGGGAAATTGTCAGTATTTACAGGTGTTCTCTGGAGAGTGTGTCAGTATTTGCAGGGGTTCAATGTGGAGCGTGATAGAATTTATGGGTGGTCACCTGAGATTGTCTCATTAGCTGCAGGGGCTTCTGGGGAGTTTGTCAGCTATTACAGAATGACCTGGGCTGTTTGTCAGTGTTAAACTTGGGTCTCCAAGAGACCGTTGCTATTAGCTGTGTTCCCAGAGGAATTGTCAGTACTCACAGCGGGTAGTTGTGTTATGCTTATAGGGTCTAACCAGAGACTGTGCCAGCTTTCAAATACGGTCCCTGTGGCACATGTCAGCGTTTGCAGGTGGCCCCTGGGAATTATGGAATTACTTAGTGCAATTACAGTTAGCGTTTCAACATTCACAGGGTATCCCCATAGAGTGTATCAGTATTTGTCGGTTTGTGAAGAGAATGTATGTACCTTCCGGGGGTCTTTGAGAGGGTGCTGGTATTTATAGGGCGTCTAAATGTTGGAAACGTAATTAACGCTATTTCTCAATCGACTGCCAGATATCACATGGCCTCCTCACACATGCCCTTTCGTTCACCTTTTTATATCGTTCCCTCTTTTAATATATGAATTACATTTTCCCATATGACTTTGAATCTGTATGTTCCTTTTTTAGGTGTTCACGGGACGTGGGCTTTGCTGACTAGAACAGCATTTATTGTCCATCACTAGTTACTTAGAAGGCTGTGGTGAGCTGCCTTCTTGACACGCTGCAGTTCCAGAGGCGTAGGCACTGCCACAGCGGTGTTACGAAGGGAGTTTCAGGATTATTATTAACACTGAAAGTAAAGGAACCGTTATACTTACAAGTTAAGATGGCGAATACCTTGGGGTGGTGGGGGGAGGGGTGTCGATTCCAGGCGCTGTTGTTGCCATTAGTCTGTTTTCCTTGCTCTTCTAGATGTTGGTGTTCGGGGGCTTGGAAGGTGCTGAATATGGAGCCTTGGTGAAATCTTGCAGTGCATCTTTTAGATGGAACACACTTATGCTCCTGTGTGACGCTGGTGGAGGGAGTGGATGTTGTTGATGTGATGCCAATCGAGTGGCTGCTTAATCCTGAACGCTGTCAAAACTCTTGAGCATTGTGGGAGCTGCACTCATCCACGCAAGTGAGGAATATTGCATCACACTCCTGACTTGTGCCTTGTTGATGGTGGACAGGCTTTGTAGAGTCAGGAGGTCAGTGACTTGCTGCACAGTTCCTAGCCTCTGACTTTTCACAGAATACAGCACAGAGACAGGCCCTTCAGCCCATCGTGTCTGTGCCGATCATCAATCCCCTATCTATTCTAATCCCCTTTACCAGTATTTTGCATGTATGCCATGGCGCTTCAAGTGCTCATCTAAATGCTTCTAAAATAATGTGAAGGCCCCTACCTCCATCACCCCCTCAGGCAGTATTTTCCAGATTCAAATCACCCTCCAGATGAAAAAAAAACTCAAATCTCCGCTAATCCTCCTGCCCCTTAACTTAATTGTACGCCTCGTTGTCTATTGACACTTTTGCTACGGGGAACCGTTTCATTGTATCTACTCTCTCCATGTCCCTCGTAATTTTCTGTACATCTATGACGTCCACCTCATCTCGTTTCTCTTCATAACTGAAACACTGCAGCCCAGGTAACATCATGGAGAATCTCTTCTGCACTCTCTTCAGTGAAATCACATCCTTCCTATAATATGGCGATCAGAACTGCAAACAGTACTCCAGCTGTGGCCTGACTAGCATTAGACACAGTTCCAACATAGCGTCCCTGCTCTTACATGTTATGCTTTCGCTAATAAAGGCACGTAACCCTTATACCTTCTTAATCACCTTATCAGCATATGCTGCAGCCTTCAGGGAAATGTGGACATGTACACCAAGTTCCCACTGATCCTCTGTACTTCCGAGGGGCCTACCATTCATTCTGTAATTCGTCACCATGTTCGCCCTCCCAAAATGTCTCACCTCTCACTTCTCATAATGAGATTCCATTCACCACTGCTCTGCCCGTCTTACCAGTGGACCTATATCATCCTGTAATCTAATGCTTCCCTCCTCACTATCTGTGACACCACCTATTTTCGTGTCATCTGCGATATTACTGATCAAGCCACTTATATTCACCTCTATGTCATTAATTGACATTACAAACAGCATAGGCCCCAGCACCAATTGCTATGGTGCACCACTCATCACAGACTCTGTCTCTCTATCTCCATAGCTCTCGCTTTTCCTCATCTCTATCTCTGTCTCTCTCTGCCTTTGTACTTCGACCTCTCTCACCGCCCCCAATATTTTTCTCTCCTTTCTGTCTCTCCCTCTCTCTCTCTCTCCCCCCCCCTCATCTGCCTTTCTCTCCTTGAATCTCTTTCTCTCTCCTTCTATCTAACTATCTCTCTACCACTTTCTCTCACCCTCTGTCCCTCCCTTTCTCTCCGCTTCATGGTCACTGTCTCGGCCTGTCTGTCTATCTCTCTCTCAGTCTCCTCCATCTGTCTCCCTCCCCCTGTGCCTGAGTTTATCTTTGACGGCCAACAAATACGATGTTGCCTTGGTGTATCCTGTTGGTGGTCCGTTCGTACTGGTGAACTAGAGGAGATGAATGGTGATGGTACGTTTGTGGGCAAATGCATGGCAAATGCAGTATAATGTGGATAAATGTGAGGCTATCCGCTTTGGTAGCAAAAACTGCAAGTCAGATTATTATCTGAATGGCTATAAATATTGAGAGGGGAATGTGCAACGAGACCTGGGTGTCCTTGCACACCATTCGCTGAAGGTAAGCATGCAGGTGCAGCAGGCGGTAGAGAAGGCAAATGGTTTGTTGGCCTTCATAGCCAGAGGATTCGAGGACATGATCAGAGATGTCTGGCTGCAATTCTCCCAAGGCCTTGGTGAGACCACAACTGGAATATTTTGTGTGGTTTGGTCTCCTTAATTGAGGAACTTTGTACTTGCTATAGATGGAGTGCAGCGAAGGTTTACCCGACTGATTCTTGGGATGGTGGGACTGACATATTGGGTCGATAAGGATTCTATTCGTTGTAGTTCAGAAGAATGAGGGATGATCTCATAGAAACATACAAAATTCTAACAGGACTAGACAGGGTAGATGCAGGAAGGATGTTCCCACTGGTGGGAGAGCCTGGAACCTTGGGTCAAAGTCTGAGAATATGGGGTAGACCACTTAGGACTGAGATGAGGAGAGACTTCTTCACCCAGAGTGTGGTGTGCCTGTGGAATTCGTTACCACAGAAAGTAGTTGAGACTAAAACATTGTATGCTTTCAAGAAGGAGTTAGATGTAGCTCTTGGGCCGAAAGGGATCAAAGGGTAATGGAGAACGCGGGAGTTTGCTATTGAGTTGGATGATCAGCCGTGATCATAATGAATGGCGGAGCAGGTTCGAAGTGCCTAATAGTCTACTCCTGATCCGAGTTTCTATGTTTCTATGACAAAATTGTCCTATGTCCTCATAGAGAGTGAGGAGACTGGGCCTGGATTCTTTAGAGTTTCAAATAATGAGATGTGACCTCATTGAAGTGTACAGAATTCTCCCAGAGCTCAATAGGCCGGATGCAGAAAGATGTTTGCCCTGGCGGCTATGGGGGCGATGGACGGGGTACAATCAGAGGACACGGTCACCGAATAAGAGGTGGGGCATTTTTAACTGAGTTGATTGGGAATTTCTTTTCTCAGAGGGGTAACGAGACTTTGGAATTTTCCAGAGGTCTGTGGCGGCTCAGTCATTGAGTATGTTCAAGACACAGATGGACAGGTTTTTTAGATATTAAATGTAAAAAGGGATATGGGGATAGTGCTGGAAAATGGTGCTGAGGTAGAAGATCTGATATAACCACGATGAATGATGGAGCAGCTTCAAGGGGCCGAATGGCCTACTCCTGTTCCCTATGTTCCATTGGATTTGCCCATGGTTACGCTTGGCAAGATAATGGAGAGGTTTGCCATTGCCTTATGAAGGCAGCTGACTGGGACTCTCTCCCGCTCTACTGCCTGTCATTGGAGCATGAGCCCGCCTCCCATGACCATCAAGTCCTCAAGTGGGACTTGAACCTAGAGCTTCTGGCTCAGAGGCAGGGACGTTCCCCACTGCATTTCTGTCAGCACAGGAAAGGGCCCTGTGTGTGAGTGTGTGTGGCTTCTAGCATGTGTAAGTGAGCCGCACTGCGAACCCGGTTGATAACCTTCAATTGGTTTTCAGCCTGAATTCCGCTTGAGAAGATGGTGGTGAGCTTCCTTCTTCAATGTTTTTTTCCAGCTGTTGGAGGCACATCCACAGTGTTGTAAGGAATCGCATGAATTAGGAACAGGAGCGGGCTGTTCAACCCCTCGAGCCTGCTCCGCCATTCAATAAGATAATGCCTGATCTGGCTGTAACCTCAATTCCACATTCACAACTACCCCTGATAACTTTTGCCTCCGGTTGTCAAGAATATATCCGCCTCTGCTTTAAAAATACTCAATGGTGCTGCCTCCACCGCTCTCCGGGGCAGAGAGTTCCAAAAACTAACAACCCACTGAGAGAACAAAATTCTCCCAATTTCCGTCGGAAATAGCAGATGTCTTATTTTTATACGGTGTACACTAGTTCCATTCTCTCCAACAGGGGGAAACACCCTCGCAGCATCCATCCTGTCAAATCCCCTCCAGATCTTAAATGTTTCAATAAGATCACCTCTCATTCTTCTAAACTCCAATGGATACAGGCCCAGCCTCTCCAACCTTCCCTCATAAGCTAACCCCACCATCCCAGGTATCACTCAAGTGAACATTCCCTGAAATGATTCTAAAAGGATTTCTATCTGTTCTTAAACAATGGTTTCATATATCCTTACATTATTTTATACATAATAATATTTTATAATTCATATAATGTTACATATGATATATTCTTTCCTAAATTAAAGCTGAGACTAAAATTCAAATGTACATCTTTGCCTGTAAGACAATATGGGACAATGTGAATCCTCCTCCAGAAACCCAAGCCCTTTCTTTCTCCAAGTGAGGTACAGACCATGAGTTAAGGTAAATCCATGGGCAATCTAACCAATCACAGTGGGCTCCAGATCTATAAACACAGCTCAATGAAAGTGTTTACCCCACCCCACCGTCTCACTGAAAAGGTGTTGAAGGAGTGGTCACCTCCTGTGGTGATGCTACAACTGTACATTGTCCCACTGGGTTTTATCCGGTGCTCCGTGCAGTACAGCTCCCAGCAAGCGCTGCCGATCTGCACACCGGCCTGGTCAATGTGGAGTGACAGACACGCGCGCTGCAGTGGAGAGAACATTTGATTATTTACCTGGGTTATTGTGGGCAATGCTTGATCAGATCGGTTGGAGGGTGGAAGGGAATTGACGCACGGATGCTCACTTACTACCTGTCTGCTCCCTCCAAGCAGATCCGCAGACAGTTTGTGCCCACCACCACGTTAAATGGCCTGTCACACTCCATCCCTTGCTCTGCCCTTCCAGACCCCAACTCACTGTACACTGCCCCATTGCCCTTCCTGTGCACGAGGCCACTCTCAGTCTTAGTCACCCTTACCCGCTCGCTGCATGCTCAGAGCTAACCTCCGTCACCCTATGCCCGGTTCATTCATTCTGTGCCCTCACCCCTTCATCTTTCACGGCCTCACTCTCTCTGAACTCTTTCCATAATGGATCTGCACCTCTCTCACTCTCTGTGCCTCAAAACTTCTTTATAGGATAGAAGAGTTAGGAGCTGGAGTCGGCCATTTTGACTCTTCGAGCCTGCTCCTCCAATTAATAAGATCATACCCGATATGTCTGTGGCCTCAACTCTACCTTCCTGTCCGCCTCTCCCCTTAATCCTCCACTATCTTCTACATCAAGAATCCATCTTGAATAAATTCAATGAAGCTCCCTCCACTGCTTTCCGAGAAAGAGTATTGGTGTCCTGAACTATTCTGAGGCCCCATGCATTCCATCAATGCTCCATATCATTCAGAATCACAAGCGGCCTTCACTCCTTCCGATACCTCATCAATCGAGGCAGCATCTCCTCTTTATCTCTTTCCCCTCATCATTCAGTTTCTTATTTAACTCATTCATGGCATGAGGGCTTTGCTGTCTAGGCCAGCATGTGTTGCCCATCCCTTATTGCCTCTTGAGAAGCTGCAGTCCATGTGGTGTATGTACATGCACACTGCTGTTAGGGAGGGAGTTAGATCCTGTTAAAGTGAAGGCACGGCCGATATATTTCAAAGTCAGGACAGTGAATGGCATGGAGGGGGACTTCCGGCTGGTGGTGTTGCCATGTGTCCACTACCCTTGCCCTTCTAAGTGTTGGAGGTCACAGGTTTGAGTGGTGCTGTCGAAGCAGCCTTGGTGAGTTCCTGCAGTGCATCTTGTAGATGGTACGCACTGCTGCCACAGTGTGTCACTGGTGGGGGAATTGAATCTTTGTCGATGGGGTGCCAATCACGCAGCTGCTTTGTCCCGCATGGTGTCAAGCTTCTTGAATGATGTTGGAGCTGCATTCATCCAGACCAGTGGATAGTATTCCATCACACTCCCAACTTGTGCCTTGTCAATGCTGGTTAGACTTCGTAGAGCCAGGAAGTGGGTTGCTCTCTGCAGAATTCCCACCTCTGGCCTACTCTTGTTGCCACAGTATTTATATGGTTGGCACAGTTCAGTTTCAGGTCAGTGGTAACCATTGGTATGTTGACAGTGGGGGAATTTGTGTTCAATTCTGTGGACCACACTTCATGAAGGATGTGAAGGTTGCTGAGGGAGAGAGCAGAAAAGATTCACGAGAATGGTTCCAGGGATGTGGAGCTTCAGTTGCGTAGCTAGATTGGAGAAATTCGAACTGTTCTCCTTGGATCCTGAACATTGTGGATCATTAGTTCAGGCCACTGGATTACTACTGCAGTAACATAACCGCATGCGACTGTACAACAAAAAGGTTTCACTTTCATTGTCGCTCCTTCCATTACCTCTCATCATTTACAGCCTCAGGCGCACTAGCTGCCCTTCCTCCACATTCCATCCCACCCAATCTCTTTTGGACTCTCCTGGGCTGTGAGGCATGCGGTCCTGAAGGAGAGAGGGAACAGGGAACGAGGCACAAGCGTATTGCCAGCAACTGGTGCTGCAAGCAGGCCTGCTGGCTGAAGCCCGACAGGGGGTGGTGTGCTGCACAAGCCCACAAGGCCGAGCTGGGCACGTCCATGGAGTGGACATCCACCATCTTGCTGAACTGCTCTTGCTGCGTGTGGAGAAATTGCCGCCCTCACTCCTCCCGTGGGACAAGCACCCTTGGCCACGCCCACTCTTACAGCATGGCTTCCTATTGGTCGCAGGCGATAATCCTTGCAGTCAACTCGACTCTTATTGGCTTCTGAGTGAATGAGGGGCAAAAAATCCAGCAATCAATCACTGATGCATCCAAGCAACCAGGGTTGTAATCAATGATAATCCAACAAATACGGAAATAGGAATTAGGAGCAGGAGCCTGGCCTTCGTGCCTGCTCCTGTCATTCAATAATAATCTCATCGTGGCCTCAACTCTACTTTCCTGCCTCCCTCCGATAACCTTTGACTCCATTTTTAGTCAAGAATCTATCTCCCTCTGACTTAAACATATTCAATGATCCAGACTCCACCGCTCGCTGGGGAAGAGAATTCCACAGACTAACCGCCCTCTGAAAGAAAAGGAGATCTCCTCATCTCCGTCTCAAATCGGAGATCCCTGAGTTATTTACTGTGCCCCCTTGTTCTAGTGTCTCCCACAAGGGAAACATCCTCAACATTCACTTTGCCAATACCCCTCTAAATCATACATGTTTCAATAAGATCACCAAGTGTTCTTCTAAACTCCAATGGATACAGGCCCAAACTGACCAACCTTACCTCATAAAGTCACCTGACGTCCCAGTAATCAGTCAAATATACCTCGTCTGAACTGCTACTAATGCAATTATATACTTTCCCAAATAAGGAGACCAAAACTGTACACAGTGCCCCAGATGTGGTCTCACCAACACCCTGTACAATTTCACCAAGTTATCCCAGCTCTTATTTTCCATTGTCCTTGCATTCAACTGTGACATGCCATGTGCTCCTAATCATTTACTGTAAACCCATCACATCCCCTCAGTGACACTCCTACACACATCACGTCCCCTCAGTGACACTCCTACACCCATCACATCCCCGTAGTGACATTCCTACACCCATCACATCCCCGTAGTGACATTCTTACACCCATCACATCCCTGTAGTGACATTCCTGTACCCATCACATCCCCGTATTGACATCCTACACCCATCACATCCCCTCAGTGACACTCTTACACCCATCACATCCCCGTAGTGACATTCCTACACTCATCACATCCCTGTAGTGACATTCCTGCACCCATCGCATCCCCTCAGTGACAATCCTACACCCATCACTTCTCCGTAGTGACACTCCTACACCCATCGCCTCCCATCAGTGACACTCCTACACCCTTCACCTCCCATCAGTGACATTCCTACACCCATCACATCCCATCAGTGACACTCCTACACCCATCGCCTCCCATCAGTGACATTCCTACACCCATCACATCCCATCAGTGACACTCCTACACCCATCACATCCCATCAGTGACACTCCTACACCCATCGCCTCCCATCAGTGACACTCCTACACCCATCACATCCCATCAGTGACACTCCTACACCCATCGCCTCCCATCAGTGACACTCCTACGTCCATCACATCTCATCAGTGACACTCCTACACCCATCGCCTCCCATCAGTGACACTCCTACACCCATCACATCCCATCAGTGACACTCCTAGACCCGTTACATCCTTTCAGTGACATTCCTCTGCCAATCACATTCCATCAGTGACACTGCTACACTAATCAACCCATCATTAACACTCCTGTATCATCAGTTATCCTTAGTGACACTCCTACACACATCACGTCCCATCAGTTACAATCCTACGCCCATCGCCTCCCATCAGTGACACTCCTACACTCATCACATCCCATCAGTGACACTCCTACACCCATCACATCCCATCAGTGACACTCCTACACCCATTACATCCTTCCAGTGACATTCCTATGCCCATCACTATCCATCAGTGGCATTGATATACCAATAATATCCCATCAGTGACATTCCTGCACCCAGCAAATTCCATCAATTCACTCCTACACCAATCACATCCCATCAGTCAGACCCCACACCCACCATGTGCTTTCAGTGAACCAGCGCTGTCTAAAGGATTTTGTTCTGCAAAAACTGACCACTGTCTTGACCACATGTCAAATAATACCTTTTTGGGGTTATGCTTGAAAAGAAGATGTGAGCCCATTGTTGGTGGTTGGTGTGAGCTCAGCAACTCAATTTTGGTTTGGCTAATGTTTGCTTGACGAAGCACATCATATGACTGAGGACTGTTTCTTCATTGAGACACAGAAGGGACTTGTAGATGCTGCTTCACCCATCATTATAGTGTGGCAAGACAGTCTCGACATGACACTAATCCCCACTGACCTTTCTCATAACGGCATGATACAAAATTTCACCACTCAACAAGCCCACGATTTCCACTAACTGCTCCTACCATACAGGGCCGTAGAACGTAATGCTCCCATTGCTCGGTTTCCAATGTTTACATAGGAATCACAGCACCAGAAACAGTCTACTCGGCCCCTCTGCTCCTTGCCAGTATTCCTGCCACACACCAGCTTCCTCCCACCACCGCTTCATCTCTCCGTATCCCCATATACTTATATTTTTTTCTCCCTCGTGTGTTCATACAGTCACCCCCCACAACTTCCTTAATGCATTGACACTATTCAGCTCAACCACTTGAGTTCCACATTCGCACCACCCTCTGGGATAAGAGGTTTCTCCTCAATTCCCCAATTGAACTTAATAGTGAGTATGTTATATTGATGGCCTCCTAATGTTCTGGTCCCTTTACCTCAGCAACCCCTATCCCCCCACAACATAATTGTAAACATCTTCCATAAGTCTACCCTGTTAAACATCTATTTGCCGTTTTATGGGGTCAACCAACTATCTTTGTGTTTCCCTACTCAATGAGAATATCCAGGAAGACTGCCACGAAATGCATGACAGCATGAACAACCTTACAGAATGTGCATGCAAATGGCAACTGAAGTTTAATATGGATCTCCTTGGAATATTGAAACTGGAAGGCGCAACCACTCCATCAAAAATAAGACTCGTACAGGGCATAGAGTAAAGGAATCTCGGGTGACAGATTCTCAAAACGTTAAGAGTGGAATCACGGTTCAGCAAAGCTATAATAATATGATGACAGCGAGTAGCAGTGGAAGTGTGCTTTTCTGAATCGAGAGCTGTGACTAGTGGTGTTCCACAGGGATCATTGCTCGGACCTTTGCTGTTTGTAGCGTACATAAATGAATTGGAGGAAAATGTAACTATTCTAATAAGAATTTTTGGCAGATGACACTAAGGTAGGAGGAGTTGCAGATAGTGAAGAGGATTGTCAAAAGATACAACGGCATATGGATCGGTTGGAGACTTGGGCGGAGAAATGGCAGATGGAGATAAATCCAGACAAATGCGAGGTAGTGCATTTTGGAAGGTCTAATTCAGGTAGGAATTATACAGGAAATGGCAGAACCATTAAGTGCATCGGCGGGTAGAGGGATCTGGGTGTACAGGTCCTCAGGTCACTGAAAGTGGCAGCGCAGGTGGATAAGTTAGTCAGGAAGGCATATGGCATGCCTTCATCAGTAGGGGTATCGAGTATAAAAGCTGGGAAGTCATGCTGCAGTTATATAGAACTTTCGTTAGGCCACGCTTGGAATACTGCGTGCTATTTTGGTCGCCACATTACCAGGAGGATATGGAGGCATTGGAGGGGGTGCAGAGGATCTTTAGCAGAACGCTGCCTGGTCTGGATGTTATTAGCTATGAGGAGAGGATGGAGAAACTCGGATTGTTCTCACTAGAGTGACAGAGATTGAGGGGCGACTTGATAGAAGTTTACAACATTATGTGTGACATGGACAGAGTAGAGAGTCGGAAGCATTTTCCCAGGGCGGAAGTCAATTATTAGGGGACATAAATTTAAGGTGAGAGGAGAAAACTTTTGAGGATATGTGTGGGGCAATTTTTTTTACGCAGAGGGCCGTGAGGGTCAGGAATTCGCTGCTAGAGGAGGTGGTGGAAGCAGGTATGACAGTGGTGTTGAAGAGGCTGCGTGACAAATACATGAATAGGATGGGAATAAAGGGATATGGATCCCGGAAGTTCAAAATGTTTTAGTTTGACAGGCAATATGATTGGCGTAGGCTTCGAGGGCCGAAGAGCCTGTTCCTGTGCTTTACTTTTCTTTGTTATTTATTCTTTGTATAATCACAAACAAAGCTTTGCAGTTGATATTTAGACAAGTGCAATTGAAAAGTAGAGTAGTTTAGAACTTATATAGCACCTGGGTTAGACCTCACTGGAGTACTGTGCACAATTCCGGTTTCCACAACACACTTGGAACACTGGGCACGGGTCTGGGCTCCATATCACACTCGGAATATGAAGCACTGTTGTGGTGGTCTTCATATCTCACTTGGAATAATGTGCACATCTCTAGTCTCCATATTACAGAAACGTTTTGGAGGTGCTGGGGAGATAGGGAGAAAAAAGCCCGATTAATATAACCTCTCAGTTTTGCTATCAGGAAAGAGTGAACAAACTGGTGTTTAAGTCCCTCGCATTGGAAATGTTTAAAGATAGAGATAGACATCTTTATAACTAAGAATGTGTTTGTCAAAGGAGGCGGATAAATGTTTCCAGTTGGGCTGGGTCCTGGTGGAGAGAGGTGCGGCAACAATTCCACCAAAGGTTGGACAATAAACGCCAGCGGAGACCAGTTGAATGGCTTGTTCCAATGCAGTAAATGCTTTGTAAAACCACAGACATGATGAACCAACAAGTGTGAGATGCTAATGCAGACAGGACTGAGTTGGATACGCAAAGCTTAAGGGGCAAGATGATGTGTGGCAAGTGCACAGCAAAAGAGGATTCAATGTAATCCCCAAACAGCCAAGATTGGAATAATTTTGCATTGTTCTGGCCTTGGCCAATGTTCCTCCCTCAAACTGTCCTCCACAAAAAATTAACTGGGCATTTCTCCCAGTTACACCTCTCTGGCAGTGCAAACTGGTCCAAGTATCTGCTTTATGCTGAAACACTTACTATTATCACATAAATGCAATAAATTGTTCAAGGTAAAGGCAAAACAATAAAAGTGAAATTTCTTTGCACACTATCCCCTGTCAGGTTTGAACCTTTCAAATATGGGTCAGGGGTTTGATTGTTCCTGTGGCTCTCTCCCCATCCGGCTGCATATGTTTCCAAAATCCCAGCCTCCCAGCTGTGAAACTGCATGGCAGGGCACTCAAAGTATCTGACGGTGACCGAGGGTCCTTATCTGTGCTCTGGGCCACCCTCTGGCTGCTGAGCTCATCGGACAGCCATCCTCAGCAGTGCTGTCGGTAAACGGAATTGCTTCGATCTTGCCCCTTTTCGGCAGCAGTTCTGGCTCATGGGCACTCATACAACATCTGGCAAAAGCACAGCGCCAAGGCTTGTAGCGGAGAATCATTCATACTGTGCCTGTGGGGTGTTCAATGTCCACCTCCTGCAGCTCACCCGTTCCTTTTCCAGCAAGGATCTTTTCCCCACAGGCTCCAATAGGGAACTCACCTTCAGTCGTGAATGTCTCTGTGTTTGACCTGTTTGCCCTCTTCCTCCATTTTATCTGGACTACAATTAGTTGGACATGGAGAAGTCCTCACCTGATGCTCCAAAGTTGCTGGGCCTGTCATCTGGATTAGTTGCCCTACTTGGTAGACCATCAATGCTGCCAGAAGGGCTCACGTCTGCAGTCCCCCTAGTGGCTGTAAAGCCACCTTGATGTTGTGTAGCCTGGCCTGTTTCAGCGACCTGCCCCACTGTCCAGGGGCAGAGACGTCCACATGTGCTGGGGACTTGGTGGGGGAGGGGAGGGGGGCGGTCACCGTCTCTTTGGTTGTAGGGTGGCCTTGCTCCAAAGCAGCCCTATCTTAACCCCTGCCGGTAGACGCCTACAGCTTGCTTGCAGCCACACCACTACCATCAAGTGGGCCAGCGGTCGCGTGTGATTTAGCCAACGCCACTGAATCAACGAAGGGCACTCCTGTGTACCTTCAATCTCCAAGGAATGACGTGCCAAGATTGTTGGGCACATTTCTGCCTCATCCTTTGGATCACAGAGACTATGAGGAACCTGTGAGACCATCTATCAGGCCACATTTATGTCCAACCCCGGCCAGTCGGTTGTAACCCATTTCTTGAAAAGTCATCATGATCCGATTCGTTGTCCAGCTCACATGGCTCCCCTCGCTCAGTTAGCTCACTGGAGCGCCTGGGCACTTCTCTTCTCCTCAGCGTCAGATCGCGATAACACAACGGTGACTTCCACCTGCTAGGCGGGAACTTCCATCTTCCCGATCTCTGGTGCTGCCTCCTCAGGCGCCAGGGCAGCTGAGTTCTTCGCCTCGGTGTTGCGTTGGGCCGGACTGCCCCCTGGCTCCGTTTTCATTGACCACCGGCCTTTCCAGCTCATTGACCGATGGGGAAACAGAGACGGAATTTATTTGCCCCAAAAACAACCCATGTCCTCAAAAACAAAAAGATAATCCATTTTGACATAACTCTTGATGACAGTGGGTGTGGGGTCGGTGGTGTGGGGGGGCAGTGTGGATGGGGAAAATGCAATACTCACACGCAGTAGCTGCTGCCCCTGTAGACAGTTGGCAGGTAGAACATCGATACAATGGTAAACATTCAGTGAACGGGTGTAACTATGGAAGCGGGCGATGCAGGTTGGTGTCGACACACTTGGCGGGTGCCTTGACAACAAGGGACTATGTCACAATGGCTTCGCGCTGGACAGTGTGACGTCAGCACGAATCACATTTCCCCAACTTCGAGTCTTGAGTGAAGAGCCAGGGATCAAAGTGCAGGATTCTGCAAATGGAAAAATATAAATAAACTTTTGCATTTCTTCAGCGACTTTCACCATTTCAGAATGTCTCCAAAGGAAAACCAATGGATTCCCTCTTATTGAGTAGTCACTGTGGTAACGTAGGGCTGCAGTGCAACTGGGTTGCAAGGATTGGCTTTGGAGACAAGATAAATCTAAGCCTAAAATCCAGTCGGGTATTTGAGGAGGAAATTCTTCACTCAGAAAGCGGTGGGAATGTGGAACTAACTCCCAAAGGGAGGTCGAGGTGAATGGTGACGATGGACTTAAGGGGGGAGAGGTTTGGGGGAGCTGGATAAACGCATCAGGCAGAAAGGAATAGAAGGATATGGGGATGGGGGGGATGAAGTAGTGGGTGGGAGAAGGCTGGTGTGGGAAGGATCACCGGTATGGAGCAGAGGTGCCGAAAGGTCTGTATCTGGGCTGCCAACCCTGTGAAATTCTCTGAAATAGATCAGTGGCATCATTAATGATCTCTCCGATACACAAGCACCGTGCCTTCGCTTTCCCACACTCCGTTCAAACATCCCCAGCGAGGGATCCCCCTCTAATTGAATTCAGACACCCCCTCGTGTGGCATATCTCTCCAGTTCATCTCTGATACATCCTCTGTGCTGGATGACTCTCTAGTTGACCTCAGAGACTCCCCAGTGTGGGATCCCTCTCCAGCATATCAGAGAAACTCCCCAGTGCAAGACCCCTCTCTAGTTGATCCCTGACAAATCCCAATCTGGGGCCCCGCACGAGTTGATCTCTGACTCCCCACAATGTGGGTTCACACTCTCGTTGATCAGAGGCATCCCCGATAAGGGATCCCTCTCTAATTGATTTCAGGCACCCGCTAGTGAGGCATCCCTCTCTCGGTGATCTCTGATAACATCCCCACTGTGTGGGATCATTCTCCAGTTGATTACAACCACTCCCCATTATAGTTGGATGGGAAGGTGCCGTGGGAGGGGGTTGAGGTGTAGGGGGTGATGGAGGGGAGGACCAGGGTGTCCCAGAGGGAAAGATCCCTGCGGAATGCCACCAGGGAGGGTGCAGCGAAGACATGTTTGGTGGTGGCATCATGCTGGATATGGCGGAAATGCTGGAGGATGATCCTTTGAATTTGGAGGCTGGTGGGGTGTTAAGTGAGGACAAGGGGGACCCTATCATTGTTCTGGAGGGAAAGGAAGGTGTGAAGGCGGATGCGCGGGAGATGAGCCGGACACAGTTGAGGGCCCTGTCAACCAGCGTGGATGGAAAACCTCGGTTAAGGATGAAGGAAGACATGTCAGAGGAACCATTTTTGAAAGTGGCAACATCAGAACAGATGCAACGGATGTGAAGGAACTGAGAGAATGGTCCTCAACCATGTCCAGCCCATCTACCGTGCATCCGCCCTCACTCCTTCCTCTCCCTACATGAACCATGACAGGGATCCCTTGTCCTCACTTATCACCCCACCAGCCTAAGCATTCAGAGGATCATCCTCCACCATTTCTGCCAACTCCAGCATCATGGCACCACCAAACACATCTTCCCTTCATGACAACTGGCGGCATTCTGCAGGGATTGTTCCCTCCGGGAGACCCTGGTAAACTCCTCCATCACCCTGTACACATCAGCAACCTCCCACGGCACCTTCCCATACAACTGCAGACGGTGCAGCACCGGCCCTTTTACTTCCCCTCTCCTCAACTTCCAGCCCAGATGCTCCTTTCAAGTGAAGCAGCATTCCACTTGCCCTTCCCTTAACTTAGTCTACTGCATTCGCTGCTCCCAATGCAGTTTCCTCTACATTGGAGAGACCAAAGGCAGACTGGGTGAGTGCTTTACAGAACACCTTCGGTCTGTCTGCGAGCATGACCCAGACCTCCCTGCTGATTGCCATTTCAACACTCCACCCTGCTCTGATGCCCACATGTCCGTCCTTGGCTTGCTGCAATGTTCCAGTGAAGCTCAATGCAAACTGGAGGAACAGCACCTCATCTTCCGACTAGGCACTTTACAGCCTTCCAGTCTGAATATTCAGTTCAAAAATTTTAGATCTTGAACGCTCTCCTCCATCCCCACCTCCTTTCCGATCCCCGTTTTATCCAGTAATTAATATAGATTTTTCTGTTCCCATCTATTTCCATTATTTTTAAATGTATTTCCATCCATTGTTTTATCTCTAATTTTTAGCATATTTCGATCCCATCCCCCCACCCCAGCCCCACCAGGGCTATCTGTAACTTGCTCATTTGTTTCTACCCTTAATGTCACCTATTAGCACATTCCTTTGATAATATCACCACCTTCAACACCTCTTTGTCCTTTTGTCTATGACATCTTTTAGTTATCTCCACCTATCCCTTGCCCTGTATCCAGCTCTACTTGTCCCACCCCCCTTGTACCAGCTTATATTTCACTGCTTTTCTGCTTTTCAGTAGTTCTGTTGAAAAGTCAAACGGACTCGAAACTTTGACTGTGTTGCTCTCTGCAGATGCTCTCAGACCTGCTGAGTTTTTCCAGGTATTTTTATTTTTGTTTTGGATTTCCAGCATCCACATTTTTTTTGCTTTTATCTTAGTGTTTAATTGACTGCCACTTCTCTTCAAGGAATGCCTAACTTGAAGATGCATTGCTCTTCTCTCTGAAAGGTTTTACGTCTCTCTCTTTTGCCTTGTTCACCTTCATTGCTTTCCATATCTCTCCTTGTGTTTGAAAATTTGTTTACTACAACTCGCTTTTGCAGCCATATTTCCTTCATTAGTGACTGTCTCTGTCTCCATCTCTGACTTACCCCATGTGGATTTCAACTGAAGTTCCATCCCTCATATTTTGAACCTACCCAGGATTACAGGTATTTCCGGGACATACAACGCTCCTCGGACTGCTATTCTCATCACATCCTGAGATCCACACTCAGTGCCATGCGCCGCCATATGAATACACTCGACCTCTCCCTCCAGCAGCACCGCTGCACCCTTTTTCTAAGCTGTCCATGCCCCCAGTTTCATTTTATTCTTCGTCTCATCCGACGCCTCAACAAGAAACTTAGTCTTTTTCAAGGGCAGAGGAACGCAAGCACCAACAACTCATCGTCACCAACGCCCATCCAGGACCCTGCATACCTGCCTGTCCCTCTGTCCCCATCCTGTCTTCCAATCCCAGCCCCAGCCGTGTATTCACTATACCCCCGGACCTTTCCCTCTCTGATGCCGAACGTTCAGTGCACAGCAAAGGACTTAATTTCATACCCTTGCGCCCTCATCTCAGTGAATTTCGGGCTCAGCACGATGATGAACTGTTCTTCCGCCGCCTCCGTCTCCATGCTCACTTCTTTGGGCAGGAGTCCTCTCCCCGTTCATTGGATCATTTTACCCGCCTCCAATATTCCCCCTCCACCTGGATCCCTCCCTCTGGATTCTTACCTTCTCTTGATCTTTTCATTGAGAACTGTTCGTACGACATCAGTCGTCTCAAAATATGAGTGCTCCTCTCACCCACTCTAACTTTTCTTTCTCTGAACTTGCTGCACTCCGTTCTCTCAGGTACAACCCTGACATTGTCTTCAAACCTGCTGACAAGGGTGGTGCTGTTGTTGTCTGGCGCACTGACATCTACCTTTCAGAGGCTGAACATCTACTCGAAGACAATTCCTCCTACCTACCCCTGGACCATGACCCCACCACTGAAATCAAGCCATTGTTTCCAGGACCGTTACTGACCTCATCTCCTCTGGAGAACTTCCTTCCACTGCTTCCAACCTGATAGTTGCCCAACCGCCTCTACCTCCTACCCAAAATCCACAAACACAAAATCAGTTTCTTCCTCGAACAGAGGCCCGAACAATCCCCATCCACCATTACTCTCCTCCGTCTGGCTGAACTTGTTCTCCCACTGAACAATTTCTCCTTCAACTCCTCTCACTTCCTCCAAATAAAAGGTGTGGCTATGGGTACCCACATGGGCCCCATTTATTCCTGTCTCTTTATGCGGTATGTGGAACATTCCTTGTTACGGTCCTACCCCGGCCCCTTCCCACAACTATTTCTCCGGTACATCGATGATTGCTTCGATGCTGCTTCATATTCTCATCTGGACATGGAAAAATGTATTAATTTTGCTCCAATTTCCACCCCTCCATCATTTTCACATGGTCCATCTCTGACACTTCCCTTCCCTTACTTGACCTCGCTGTCTCAATTTATGTTGATATACTGTCCACCAATATTCATTACAAGCCTCCCGACTCCCACAGCTACCTTGACTCCAGCTCCTCACACCCCACTTCCTGTTAGGACTCCATACCATTCGCCTCTGTCGCATCTGTTCTGATGATGCCACTTTCAAAAACAGTTCCTCTGATGTCTTCGTTCTTCCTTAACCGAGGTTTTCTGCCCACGGTCGTTGACAGGGCCCTCAACCGTGACGGGCCCATCTCCCGCGCATCCGCCCTCACACCTTCCTCTCCCTCCCGGAACCATGATAGGGACCCCTTGTCATCACTTATCACACCACCAGCCTCCGCTTCAAAGGATCATCCTCCGCCATTTCCGCCAACTCCAGCATGATGCCACCACCAAACACATCTTCCCTTCACCCCCCCCTGACGGAATTCCACAGGGATCCTTCCCTCCGTGGTCCACTCCTCCATCACCCCCTACACCTCAACCCCCTCCCATGTCACCATGCCATGCAATCGCAGAAGGTGCAGCACTTGCCCCTTCACATCCCCTCTCCTCACCGTCCAAGGGCCCAAACACGCCTTTCAAGTGAAGCAGCATTTCACTTGCACTTCCCTCAAATTAGTCTACTGCATTCGCTGCTCCCAATGCGGTTTCCTTGACATTGGAGAGACCAAATGCAGACCTTCGGTCTGTCTGCAAGCATGACCCAGACCTCCCTGTCACTTGCCATTTCAACACTCCACCCTGCTCTCATGCCCACATGTCCATCCTTGGCCTGCTGCATTGTTCCACTGAAGCTCAGCACGAACTGGAGGAACAGCACCTCATCTTCTGACTCAGCACTTTACAGCCTTCTGGACTGAATATTGAGTTCAACAATTTTAGATCATTAACTCTCACCTCCATCCCCACCCCATTCCAAACCCATTTTGATAAAGATTTTTCAGTTCCCACTCATTTCCATGATTTTGAAAATTTATTTCCATCCATTGTTTTCTCTCTACCTTTTAGCCTACTTCGATACCTTCCCCTACCCCACCCCCACTAGGGATATCTGTAACTAGCTCGTCCTGCTTTCTACCCTTAGCGTCATCTATTAGCGCATTCCTTTGATAACATCACCACTTTCAACACCTCTTTGTCCTTTTCTCTATGACATCTTTTGGCTATCTCCACATACCATTGGCCCTTTAACCAGCTCTACTTGTCCCACCGCCCCCCCCAACCCTCCCCCTTAAACCAGTTTATATTTCACCTCTTTTCTATTATTCCTTAGCTCTGTTAAAGAGTCATACGGACTTGAAACATTAACTATGTTCCTCTCTGCTGATGCACTTAGACCTGCTGAGTTTTCCCAGGTATTTTTATTTCTGTTTAAGAGTCCTCAAGTATTCCCAGCATGAAGTTTAATCCGGGCTCTCAATTCACTCACTCACTGGCCTGTTTCCGGCATCCTGAACACGCTTTCCCACTAACTGGGCAAGGATTGTGGTGGGAGGTACCATGTTGTCCAAGGATTCCACCATTGTGGAAAATATTATATTAAACAGTTTATAGATGTACAGATCCACCGGATTGGACAGAATGAGATCCACGGAATCACATAGTGCCAGATCCACTGTTTCAGGAAATGTCAGATCCATTGGAGCAGAGCAAGTGAGATCCATTGTGTCCAATTGCGACAGGCCTAACGTTTCTGATAGTGTCAGGTCCACTGGATCAGACAGTGTAAGATCCACTGGATCAGACAGTGTAAGATCCTCTGGAACAGACAGTGTCAGATCATCTGTCTCAGACAGAGTGATATCCGGTGCTCCAGATCGTGCCAGGTCCAATAGATCGGACAGTGTCAGATTCCATGGTTCAGGCTGTGTCATGTCAACTGGAGCAGACAGTTTCAGACCTAGTTCACACAGAGTGTGGTCCGCTGCTCCAGATAGTCCCAAAACATTGAAACGATTAGTGATAGATCTCCTGTATCAGGTTGTGTTAGAACGTTTGGTTCAGGCAGTGTCGGATCCTCTGGATCACACAGAGTGTGGTCTGCTGCTCCAGATAGTGCCGAACCATTGAAACGATTAGTGATAGATCTCCTGTATCTGGCAGTGTTAGAACCTTTGGTTCAGGCAGTGTCCAGATCCTCTGGTTCTCACAGAGTCAGATCCACTCGCACAGCCGGTGTCTGATGCTCAGGATCAGATAGTATCAGACCCACTAGATCAGACAGCATCAGATCCTCTTTCCGGAGACAGTGAGATCCAGTGCTACAGGCAATGGCAGGTGCTCTGGTTCAGACAGTGTCAGATACCCTACAGCAGGCAGTGTCATTTTCTCAGGTTCAGAGAATGTCAGATGCTCCGGTTACAGCAGGGCCAGATCCTCTTTTTCAGTTAGTGTCAGGTTTTCCAGTTCAGATAGTGTCAGGTAATCTGGATTGGACAGAGTGAGATTCAATGGTACAGACAGTGTATTGAGTTCTGTTTCACTCAGTGCTTCATCTTCTGCTTCAGTGTCAGATCCACTGGATCAGGCACTATCAGATCCACTGGATTAGAAATGTCAGAAATTGTCAGATCTTATTGCCCAGACAGAGTTACATCCACTGCTACAGTCAGTGCCAGGCGCTCTGATTCAGACAGAATGGGATCCAATGGTGCAGACTCTGTCAGATGCTCTGGTTCAAGTCAGATCCTCTGGATCGGAGAGTATCATATTCACTGATCCTGACAGGGTGAGATCCAGTGGTGCATATAGTGCCTTGTGCTCTGATTCAGCCAGTGCCTCATCCTCATGTTCAGCCAGTATCTGATCCTTTGTTTCAGTGACAGCCTCAAACCCAAAACAGTGCTGGGTGGGTTGGGGTGTGGGGGAGGGGGGTATTGTTGGGAAGTGGGTCAGATATCTCGGCAAATCTCACAGAATAGTAAATGAAATAGTGCAATAATAGTAAGGGATTTCAACTTTCCCAATATTAATGGGGATAGTGTTAGTGTGGACGGTTTAGAGGGGGCGGGTTGCTGGGGTGGTGGACGGTGATGGAAATCTTAAAATGCATGCAGGGGAGCTTCTTTGAGCCTGCATGCATAAATTCCTACAAGAGAGGGGGCGGTTCTAGACCGAGTCTAAGGGAATGAAGCCGGGTAAATGGTAAAGGTGTCAGTGGGGGAGCATTTCTAAAATAGTGACCATAACTCTGTAAGATTTAAGGTAGTTATGGGAAAGGTCAAAGATAGACTGGAAATTAAGTTCATGAATTGAAGAAGGCTGATTTCTAATTGATAAGACAGGATCTGGCCAAAGTGGATTCGGAGCAGCTACTTGTTGGAAAGTCTACATCAAACCAGTGGGAGGCATTCAAAGAGGAAATAGTAAGATTTCGGTGCTATCATATTCCCGTAGAGGTGAAAGGCAGGACCAACAAGCTCAGTGCACTCTGGATGTCAAGGGATATAAGCAAAATAAAGAAAGCTCATGTCAGATACGGAGTGTTGAAAACAGTCGAAGCCCTAGAGTAGTGTAGAAAGTGTAGGGGGGACTTAAAAGTATTTAGGAGGGTGAATAAGGGGCAAGAGAAAGGAAATTCGCAAGTTATCTTATAAATATATTAAGGGTAAGAGGATAACCAAGGAAAGAGTAGGATTCATTATGGACTAAAGTGGCAATTGGTGTGTGGAAATGAAGGACATAAGTGATATTTTGAATTATTAATTTTCACTCATGTTCTCGAAAGGGAAGGATGACATAGGTGTACTGATCGGGGAGGGGGACTGTGAAATACTTGAAAAAATTGGCATTGGAAGCGAGGAGGTGTTAATTATTTTTTCGGGATTGAACATTGATCAACCCTCAGGCAAAGATGATGTGTAAACCAGGCTGCTCTGTGAGGCAAGGGAAGAGAATGCAAGGGCCCTTTCACTAATATTCAAAACCCTTCGGCCACAGGAGAGGTTCCGGAGGACTGGAGGACTGGGAATGTACTAACATTATTCAAGAAGTGTTGTTGTGATAAACCTGGTAATTACAGCCCAGTGAGTCTTACATCAGTGGTTGGGAAACTATTGACAAAAAACAAGTTTGAAGGACAGGCTTAACCTCCACTTGGAGAGTTAGGGATTAATTAGAGATAGTCAGCATGGCTTTCTCGAGGGAGGTCATATCTTCACACATTTGACTGAATTTTTAGGGGTGTTGGCTGGTTGTGTAGATGAGGATAGTGCTGTTGATGTAGTGAACATGTACTTTGGTAACAAAAACAGAATTACCTGGCAAAACTCAGTAGGTCTGGCAGCATCAGCGGAGAAGAAAAGAGTTGACATTTGGAGTCCTCATGCCCTTCGACAGAACTAGGCGAATCCCAGGAAGGGGTGAAATATAAGCTGGTTTAAGGTGGTGGGGGGTAGGTTTGGGTGTGGGGGGAGAGAAGTGGAGGGGGGTGGTGTGGTTGTAGGCAAAAGCAGTGATAGAAGCAGATCATCAAAAGATGTCACAGACAACAGAACAAAAGAACAAATAGGTGTCGAAGTTGGTGATATTATCTAAACAAATGTGCTAATTAAGAACGGATGGTAGGGCACTCAAGGTATAGCTCTAGTGGGGATGGGGGGAGCATAAAAGATTTAAAAATATTTTAAAATAATGGAAATAGGTGGGAAAAAGAAAAATCTATATAATTTATTGGAAAAAAACAAAAGGAAGAGAGAAGAAACAGAAAGGGGGTGGGGATGGAGGGGGGAGGTCAAGGCCTAAAGTTGTTGAATTCAATATTCAGTCCAGAAGGCTGTAAAGTGCCTAGTCGGAAGATGAGGTGCTGTTCCTCCAGTGAAGCGTGGGGCTTCACTGGAACAATGCAGTAAGCCAAGGACAGACATGTGGGCAAGAGACCAGGGTGGAGTGTTGAAATGGCAAGCGACAGGGAGGTTTGGGTCATTCTTGCGGACAGACCACAGGTGTTCTGCAAAGCGGTCGCCCAGTTTACGTTTGGTCTCTCCAATGTAGAGGAGACCACATTGGGAGCAACGAATGCAGTAGACTAAGTTGGGGGAAATGCAAGTGAAATGTTGCTTCACTTGAAAGGAGTGTTTGGGCCCTTGGACGGTGAGGAGAGTGGAACTGAAGGGGCAGGTGTTACATCTTTTGCATGGGCATGGGGTGGTGCCATAGGTGGGGGTTGGGGAGTAGGGGGTGATGGAGGAGTGGACCAGGGTGTCCCGGAGAGAATGATCCCTATGGAATGCCGACAGTGGGAGTGAAGGGAAGATGTGTTTGGTGGTGGCATCATGCTGGAGTTGGTGGAAATGGCGGAGGATGATCCTTTGAATGCGGAGGCTGGTGGGGTGATAAGTGAGGACAAGGGGGACCCTATCATGTTTCTGAGAGGGAGGAGAAGGCATGAGGGCGGATGCGCGGGAGATGGGCCAGACAAGGTTGAGGGCCCTGTCAACAACCGTGGGTGGAAAACCTCGGTTACGGAAGAAGGAGGACATGTCAGAGGAACTGTTTTTGAAGGTAGCATCATCAGAACAGATGTGACAGAGGTGAAGGAACTGAGAGAATGGGATGGAGTCCTTACAGGAAGCGGGGTGTGAGGAGCTGTAGTCAAGGTAGCTGTGGGAGTCAGTAGGCTTGTAATGGATATTGGTGGACAGTCTATCACCAGAGATTGAGACAGCGAGGTCAAGGAAGGGAAGGGAAGTGTCAGAGATGGACCACGTGAAAATGATGGAGGGGTGGAGATTGGAAGCAAAATTAATAAATTTTTTCAAGTCCTGACGGGAGCACGAAGCAGCACTGAAGTAATCATCGATGTACCAGAGAAAGAGTTGTGGAAGGGGGCCAGAGTAGGACTGGAACAAGGAATGTTCCACATACCCCATAAAGAGACAGGCATAGCTGGGGCCCATGCGGGTACCCATAGCCACACCTTTTATTTGGAGGAAGTGAGAGGAGTTGAAGGAGAAATTGTTCAGTGTGAGAACAAGTTCAGCCAGACAGAGGAGAGTAGTGGTGGATGGGGATTGTTCAGGCCTCTGTTCGAGGAAGAAGCTAAGGGCCCTCAGACCATCCTGGTGGGGGATGGAGGAGTAGAGGGATTGGACGTCCATGGTGAAGAGGAAGCGGTTGGGGCCAGGGAACTGAAAATTGTTAATGTGACGTAAGGTGTCAGAGGAATCACGGATGTAGGTGGGAAGGGACTGGACAAGGGGAGAGAGAAGGGAGTCAAGATAACGAGAAATGAGTTCTGTGGGGCAGGAGCAAGCTGAGACGATCAGTCTACCGGGGCAGTTCTGTTTGTGGATTTTGGGTAGGAGATAGGAGCGGGCCGTCCGAGGTTGGGCGACTATCAGGTTGGAAGCTGTGGGAGGGAGATCCCCAGAGGAGATGAGGTCAGTGACAGTCCTGGAAACAATGGCTTGATGTTCAGTGGTGGGGTCATGGTCCAGGGAGAGGTAGGAGGAAGTGTCTGCGAGTTGACGCTCAGCCTCCATGAGGTAGAGGTCAGTGCACCAGACAACAACAGCACCATCCTTGTCAGTGGGTTTGATGAGGGACAGGCAGGGGTGGAGGGTCCTAGATGGGTGTTGGTGTCGATGAGTTGTTGGAGCTTGCGTTCCTTAGCACTTGAGAGAAAGAGAAAAAGTTTCTTGTTGAGGCGTCAGATGAGACGGAGACGCGCAGCTTTGAAAAAGGGTATGTCGGTGCTGCTGGAGGGAGAGGTCGAGTGTGTTCATATGACGGTGCATGGCACTGAGTGTGGATCTCAGGATGCGACGGGAACAGCAGTCCGAGACACGTTTTATGTCCCGGAAATACCTGTAATCCTGGGTGGGTTCGAAACATGGGTGGAATTTCAGTTGAAATCCACGTGGGGTTATTTGGAGACGGAGACAATCACTGAGAAAGGAGATATGGCTGTGAAAGCGGGTTTTAGTAAACACCTTGTCAAGCACCAGGAGAGAAATGGAAAGCAATGAAGGTGAACAAGGCAAAAGAGAGATACGGAAATCTTGTCGCAGAGACGAACAGAACTTCTTCAAGGAGGTAGGCATTTCTTGAAAAGCAGTGGCAGTCAATTAAACACAGAGATAAAAACAAAAAACTGCGGATGCTGGAAATACAAAACAAAACCAGAATTACCTGGAAAATCCTAGTAGGTCTGGCAGCATCGGCGGAGAAGAAAAGAGTTGACGTTTCGAGTCCTCATGATCCTTCAACAGAACTAGGCGAATCCCAGGAAGGGGTGAAATATAAGCTGGTTTAAGGTGGTGGGGGGGTGGGTTTGGGTGGGGGGAGAGAAGTGGAGGGGGGTGGTGTGGTTGTAGGCATAAGCAGTGATAGAAGCAGATCATCAAAAGATGTCACAGACAGCAGAACAAAAGAACACAGAGGTGTTGAAGTTGGTGATATTATCTAAACGAATGTGCTAATTAAGAATGGATGGTAGGGCACTCAAGGTATAGCTCTAGTGGGGGTGGGGGGAGCATAAAAGATTTAAAAATATTTTAAAATAATGGAAATAGGTGGGAAAAAGAAAAATCTATATAATTTATTGGAAAAAATCTATATAATTTATTGTACTTCGGTAAGGCTTTTGACAAGTTCCCACGTGGGAGCATGGTCAATAAGGTAAGAACCCATTGGATCCAGGGCAATTTGGCAAATTGGGGCCAAAAGTTACTTTGTGGCAGGAGGCAGAGGGTGATGGTCGAAGGTTGCTTTTGCGATTGGAAGCCTCTGTGTACTGGTGTACCGCAGGGATTGGTGCTGAGACCCTTGCTTTTTGTAGTGAACATTATTGATTTGGACGTGAATATAGAAGGTATGATCAGTAGGTTCGCAGAGTGGTGGTGCCGTAATTAGTGAGGAAGAAAGCCTTAGATCCCTGGACGATATGGGTGGGCTGGGAAGACGGGCAGAGCGCTGGCCAATGGAACTTAATCCTGATAAATGTGAGCTGATGCTTTTTGGGAGCCCTAACACGGCAAAGGAATACACAGTGAATAGTAGGACCCTCAGAAGAACAGGGGATCAGAGGGACATTGGTGTAGATGTCCATTGATCCCTGAAGGCAGCAGCGGAGGAAGATAAGGTGGTTCGGATGGCTTACGGGATATGTGCCTTTATTAGCCAAGGCATAGAATTTAGAATTGGGAAGATTATGTTGGAGCTTTATAAAACGATATTTGGGTCACAGCTGGAGTACTGTGTGTAGTTCTGGTCGCCAAACTATTGGAAGACTGTGATTGCACTGGAGAGGATGCAGAGGAGATACAGCAGGATGTTGGCTGGGCTGAGAATTTCAGCTATGAAGAAAGGCTGGATAGGCTAGGGCTGTTTTCCTTACAGCAGAGAATGCTGGGGGGACCTGACAGAGGTAGGCAAAACTATGAGAGATAGAGATTGTGGAGGTGGGAAGAATCGTTTGCCCTGAGATGATGTGTCAATAATCAGGGGGCATAGATTTAAGGTAAGGCGATTTGAGGATTTTTTTTTACAGCCAGAGGGGTTTGGAATCTGGAACACCCTGCCAGAGGTGGTGGTAGAGGACGGGAACTTCACAATGTTTGAGGAGTATTTAGATGAGCGCTAGAAACGTCATAGCAGACAAGCTATGTGCCCAGTGATGGAAAATGAGATTAGAGTAGATTGGTCCAGAGACACGATGGGCTGAAGGGCCTGTTCCTGCACTGTACAAGTCCACAACTAGGACTTTATGACTTTATGGAACTTATTCAGACATTATCTGATCCCCTGGTTCAGCGATTCCCTAATCCCCTTATTCAGTGAGTGACTGATTCCCTGATTTATCTGATGGTTGATCTCCTGATTCAATCATTGTCAAATCCCCTGATTCAGCCAATGTTAGATCCTCTGGTAGAGACAGTGTCATATCCCGTGGTGAAGAATGTGTCTGATCCCTTGATTCTGCATGTGTCAGATCCTCTGGCTCTCCCAGGTTCAGGCCCTCCAAGTATTTACATAACCAGGAAATATATTTATTTACACAATATATTTATTGTGCGCAATAGTTACTTGCAGTAGAACAACCTGATATATACACCAAGGCTTTATTATACCTCATTTTGGGAGAAGAATAAATTGATTTTAAAAGGAGGAGGAGGTGCAGGAGGTTCGTATCCTGGGGATTTCGGTTACATTCAGGGTCTGGACAGCAGCAGTTGACTCTGCAATTCTGTCAACAGGTGACACATCAGGAGACTTGGAAACATTTTGGATGTTCCAGGAGTAAGGTTGAAAATTCTGCTGCGCGATCTCGGAGCTGCTGTTGCTCATTATTGGATAACACGCCTTTCATTGCGTCGGAGCTCACCATTTCGGGTAATCTAAAACTGACTGGTGTGATATGCAGGCAAGACAAGAACACAAGTGTTACTGTATCTGGGTTCTGCCCATTCTCCAGTAAGACAATCAAAGTGTCTTTCATTCTCCAATACATTATTTTCGCTGCCAGACATTTCCAGGGTTCGGACACAACCACTGGATAACAGGACAGGCGTTCAGGAAATCCATCAAAAAACTTTCACCACCGTGTCTATGAACTGCAGCACTGAAACCAGTGGAGATCTCAACAGTCCAGTAAAGAAGGAGATCATAGTAACTGCCTGATTGTCTTGAGCTCTAAGGATCTGAGAAACAACTTTGTGAAAATTTAGGAACAGACTGTGGGCTGCATGTTCTGTCATTGCCCTGACCAGCAGAACAGATCATTTGGTGAATTTTAAATATTGCACTTTTCTCTATTTGTTGAACTATATATCTCTGTGAATTGTTGCACACAGTCTGCTAACGTTTAGAAAGATCTGAAGTCCAAGTGACCTTACAAAATTATGCAAAACAAGTTTTCTCATTTTAAGAATTTTCCTGTGCAAATTTCACTGAAATCAATCAAACTAAACATTGATGAGCAGCCAACTAATACACTAAATTACAGAGAATATATCCCGCTTTAACTTCATAACTAAAAAGAAAAACTAACTCCCGGTTTATACATTTTTGACACTCTCTGTAGTCATGTAGCCCTAACCTTAACGTCTGGCGCATTCCGGCTCTAACAGGAACCCTTTTTCCTTCTTCACCGAGGTGAAACAAAGTCTCTATCATTCAAGCCTTTGAACATAATCGACTGAAAATCCCATTGAAGATTCCCTCTGGAGGTTCCACCATCTTTAACTCTTCCCAGTCCGTGGTTCTAACGAGCTATCTGCTTGGTCATTATCTGAAAAGCAGTCCTTTTCTTCTGCATGGCATAGCACAGCCTGCTGTGGGTCTTCTTTCCCCTGACACTTCCGGTCTGACTGATTCCGAGATTTGGAAGTCTGTACTCATCAAAGCACATGTTACTTCTTCCTTTGTGTCAAGGTGTTAAAGCTCACCACTGACTTTCAGTAGGATTGAACCTCAGCCCCAGATATCCATGTCAACCAGATCACAATGCCCTGTCTCCTGGAATCCTGGAAGGGCACAATACAAATTCACGCCGTCCTCCATTCCAGGGCATTTTTGTGTTGCTTTACTTTGGAAGTGAATGTTTAGATCATAACTAACTTATAACGACCACGAGTCATGACAGTTGGCTGATTCAACAGCAGCATTGCTGTATTTTTGAAGTTCTCACTTGAAGCCCCACTTGACAGAGTTTCAAACTCTGTTGCTGCGATTCAGTATCAGCAGCAAAATCATTAAGCAGAGAACGATTAAGAATTTTCTGACATAAATAAGTCGTGTGATGATTATTAGGGGGATGAATGTGTCGAACCATCTTACCGAATCGTGTTTAATGAGAATCTCATGCAGCTCATTGCCAGGGATAATATTTCTCATGGATGGGTCAGCTTATTTTCCAAACAGCTGCTTAAAAGCCCTGACTGCACAGTCTCTGCCCCTTTCCCACTGATTGTCATACGTGCTTGATGAACTTGTCTGAATGGATGGGGAAAGGAACAGGACACAACTGCAGCTGTGGTGTCTGAGTTCAAAATCATCACACAATGTAGAACCCAGTGTTTCATACTCTGGAAAGGACAGACTACAACTGAACCCTCAGTGTACCAAGTATGTCTGAGACCTGGTTCTGAAGGTCACTGCTTCGTTGTTAAAAGCTGATTTGCATTTACAAGCACAGTGGCTGCACAGGAAGACCTGGGGAGTTCGAATACTTTCTTGCAGAATGGCCGTCCCACAAAGCTGTGCTATCCAGCTGAATACGGCCAACTAATGGCTCCTCCCTGTGTGGGTTTCGGTGCCACTGTTCAACTCCAAGCGCTTCTTCAAGATGTGAACATAGCAATCAGTACGGTCCAGGGCTGTAGACGCCAAACTAGGGGGCAGCCGAATGTCGATGACCAGCATTGGATGCTCCCAGATTGACTTCATCCATATCCACATCCCACAAACCCGCCCAAACCCGGCCGCCCACCAGCACCAACAAAAATGGTCGAATCTGGCTTTACCTGTGCCACACATTCTGTGCTCTTGTCGCTTCACTCCCACGCCAGGATGTCCCCAGGCCTTCGGGTACATTACTGCCTCATCTGCTATATCTCACAGGCACTGACAATCCTGCGCTGTCATCTGGAAAGCAGCGTGTGTATGAGAGCGCTGTGGGTGATTGGGATTCCCCACATTTCTCTTGAGCTGGGGAAATGATTTTCAGTGGATCGTCACTCTCCATTTTGACAAAACATGTGTTAAAGTCGTGTTGATGCAATACTTTGTCTCTGTGTCCAAAGGAGGGGGTGTTCGACTTCTCTCATTTTCAGCATTTCCGCCACTTTTCCTGCAGGGATTTTTTTTCACGGGTTCCAGTTGGGAACTCACTATGGGCCGTGGGTGCCTCCGTGTTGCTGAGCAGTGAATCGTCTTCCTCCATTTGACCTGCATTTCAGTCGGTGGAATGGACGAGACCACACCCGCAGGAAGCGCTAACTCACTAACACCGTCACATGGAGCCGTTTCCTCTGCCTGATATGGGACAGTCACGATGGTGTCAGACACATGCAGAACTCCAACAGGAGATTCCACAACCTCCTACCCCACCAGTGCTTGAGAAACCATCTTGCTGTGGATCAGCCTGGCCCACCTCATAAAGCTGCTCTACCTCTCACCAGCCCACTTCTCCAGAGGTGGAGATGTCACGAGTCTCCACGGCAAGTCCCAGTCATCTATCGGAGGACGTTCTTCCTCCAAAGCATCTGAATTTTGATGCCTGTCTTTAACTGCTCTCAGCGTGACTGCAGCCTCCATCCCATTAGCACAAAGCAATCGCCCTCACCTCTTTCAACGCGTGACACGCAACCTGGGGAGTCATTCCTGTGTTCCTTCACTCCAGCACCAGGAGGTGCCCCGATCGTTGGGCATGTACCAGTCCCTGACTGAGACATTGAAAAACTCCTGAGTCCACCTGGAAGGCAGCTTGGCTATTAGCATGTGGTCGGTGAATGGAATCTGTTAAAATCCTATCTATGGTGGGACAATGGGGCAGTGGCTGCCAACGGGTTCCCGTTCAGCTAGGACAACTAAAGCGTTGCTGATGAGATTCCCTCTCGCTGTTACTAAGCAATGGCTGTTGGGGGGCGGCAGTGTGAGGGTGGGGCTGCGTGGGGGGCGGAAGGGGCAGATCTGTCCCCGCTACCATTTTCATTGGGAATTTACTGTTTTCCGTTAGTGCCTCGGTGCCAGTGACCAGTGTATACTCTTCCTTCATTTCCCTGGTCTTGACCACATAGCTACGGAGCAGTGAAAGTGTTTTGAACAGCAAGCAAAGAAATGGCTCCTACAATTGTTCAACCACTGCCTGGTAACACACAAGAAACATAATATTTAGCAGAAGGTCCTTGTAATAGCACTATCAAAGACCAGAAAAGATCCCTCAGATCCTAAGAGTTTTCGGCCAATTTCTCTGCTTTGCCACACCAATAAGCTGTTTGAATGCCTGATACTCAATAGGATAGCACCAACTGTAGATGAGAAGATCATTCCAGAGCAAGCAGGTTTCCACCCCGGCAAATCAACAACAAGCCAACTGCTCAACCTCACACAACATATCGAAGATGGTTTTGAGCAAGGGATGGTAACATGGGTTTTTTTTTAGACCTGTCAGCAGCATCTAATACAGCGAATCTTAGACGTCTCCTCTGCAAGATCCTAGAGATGACAAAAGATATTCACTTATCAGAGTTGTTAGAAAGCATGCTTCAGAATCGCCAGCTCTATGTTGAACTAGGTGGGTAGTGCAGCAGGTGGCATATTCAGAAGAATGGTCTTCCTCAGGGAAGCGTGCTTGCACCGCTGCTGTACAACATCTACATGAATGAGCAACCTATAGACGGTGTCACATGCCATTTTATATCTGCTGATGACTTATGTGCAACTGCCAAAGGCACTGATTTTAACACCATGGAGAAAACACTTTCTGAGGCCTTGGAGGGACTAAGATCGTACTATGAAGAAAACCAGTGTCGCACAAACCCAGCAAAGACACAGGTTTGTGCATTCAACCTCAGAAACCGTGAAGCCAAACGCCAGATTAAAGTAACCTGGTGAAAAGTAACACTGACGCATTCTGAGCACCCTATCTACTTAGGAGTCACACTTGACAGATGCCTCACCTTCAGGAACCACATTGAAAAGACAAAGGCAAAAGTGAGCACATGAAACAACACCCTGAATAAGCTCACTAAGGGGGAGCAAGCTGGAAAACATTGCGAACCAGTGCACTTGCTCTTTGTTATTCCACTGCCGAATACGCCTGCCCTGCATGGGAAAGATCTACTCATGCTAAGCAGATGGATGTGGTTCTGAAAACAACCTGCCAACTTATCAATGGTTGTTTAAAACCAACAAACACCAACAGCCTGTATATCCTGGCGGGTATCACTCTCCCTGATATAAGAAGAACGGTAGCCAGCAAGAAAGAGCCACTCCGTCAAACCTCAGATGAGAGGCACCCTCTACATGGTCATACACCTACACCCAGCTGCCTAAAGTAACCGAAGAGCTTCATGAACAGTGCTGTTCCATTACAATCAACCCCATCTGAAGCCCACATTGCCTTGTGGAAAGATCGGCTCGCCAGTCTCAGACAAAACACAGCGATGGAAATTCTACCGGATGGAAGTCTTCCCCCAGGAGCTAATTGCAACTGGGCAATCTGGAAGTGCCTGAACAGACTTAGGACTGGTGTAGGCCTTTCAAAGGTGTCACTAAGCAAATGAGGACATACAACCAGCCCGACAACTTGTGAATGTGGAACTAAGCCACAGGCTATGCAACATCTCCTGCAATGCCTGTCACTAGAGTAACCCTGCACTGTTGCAGATTTTGCCAAATTCAACAACAAGGCACAAAAACGTGTCCAGTTCTGGCTGGGCCATGTACAGACTGTCCGTGGACACGATAACAAGAATCATTTCCCTGGTTTGTTGTTATGGAGCATGGAGGAGGCCTCGCCTGGAATTGTTTCAAACTCACTGTAGATTCATTCTTGAATCGGGGGCATCCAGACCTTTGGAGAGATTTCCATCGGGTCTCCCATGTCACAAAGTCTTTGAGAAACTATTGAGCTCATCCAGCTGGCCGCTTGCAGATGACATGAAAATTGGTGGGTTGGTAAATAGTGAGGAGGATAGCCTTAGATTACAAGAGGATATAGACGGGCTGGTCTGATGGGCTGATCAGTGGCATATGGAATTGAATCTGGATAAGTATAAGGTGATGCACTTGAGCAGGCATCTATTATTTTATGACTTGTATGTCCAAAGGTATCGCCATCCAACAGGACCATAACAATGACCTATTTAACTTGTCAATGGAACCGTGACTATCTCACTTGGCTCCACTCCTACAATCCATCTCTCTGGAGCTTTTTTTTCATCTTCTCTCCAACTCCAACTTCAGATCCAGTTACAGTAACATGTTTCCTGCACCTGATTGGCAGGAACTTCCATCCTCCCAAACTCAAAGGCTACATGCCGAGCCACCACGGCAATTGAGGCTTTTACATTGTTGTCATATTGGACCAGATTTCCACCTGTTTTCTCTTCATTGAGCACCAGCTTTGCCAACCCATAAACCGTCGGGGAAGTGGGGATGGAAATTATTGTTTCCCACAATCTTCCATAATCTCCAAATGTAAGTGACCAATGTGGTCATGATCATGACTGTGTGGGGATACAATGTTGACCCACAGTAGTACCTGCCTGCAGAAACTGGTGGCAAACAGAGCCCACAGACACGTGGAGGCAGAGCTTGTGGACAACACAATCACTGGGAACAGATGCACGGGGGCAAAGAAAGAACACGGTCAACAAATTATCAGAGGCAGAGGAACAGGGCGAATGTGGAAGAGAAGAAATCAAAAACTCCATTCCCTAGGAAATGGTGATGAGGTTGAGGATACATACGAGATCGGAACTAGACAATTGAATGACATTTATAGACGAGACTTTTCCTGGACAGAAGTAATTTACAAAACTACTCAGACCTGGATGAAGTGGGAAATACTCTCACAAATATTAATCCAAAGCTTAATGCCAGAGCACAAAGTAATGTTAAAACGTTCAGGCTAAAACCAGGAAATCTTTGCTGTAAGTTTGAAAGGGAATGGTTCCCTGAAGAAAGATGCAATGAAACCCAGGAAACGTACGTTGACGGTCTAAGGTGGAACTGATATTTCATAGCTGGGTACGAGCAAAGTGAAAGGGACCAAAAGGAAGTGACGATAATTGAATTTTATATGGCACTGAAACAGATGGACCTGCTATCCGGGGGTTGAGCAGTTGTGAAAAGCTGTATCGATTCGCAGCAAATCAAGAAATGAATGAGGCGTCACTGAGGATTGAAAATAATACATTCATTGAAAAAGCGTCCTCCAAGCAGATAAAAGAAAGATCTGGTCCAATTGGACCCAGTGTTTAGATAAGATATGTGAATGCACTGAATATTTTGAGTATCAGATGATGATTGATCCAGAGAATATCACTGTTTCATGCCCCATGTAAATTACCAACAGAGCTGAAAGGAAGCTTGAAAGTGAGCAGAAAGAGACAGAGAGAAGAAAATAATTACCCAAGTCACCAAGCCTAGAGATTGGTAAATTGAAATGCCGTGAGAGAGAAGGCAAATGGGTGAGTAAGTATTTGCCTGGATCCCAAAGACCTAAATCAAACAATAAAGAGTACTGACTATGTTATTCCAACAGTGCAAGGGACCATGCCAGAACTGGCAGGTGCCAAAGCTTTCAGCAGCTTGATACCAGATATGGTGACTAGAACGTGAAGTTTGATGAGGAATCTTCACTCCTGAGATCATTCAACACACCATTTGGGTGGTTCAAATTCCGTCATCAATCATTTGGCCTTAAAGTGAGCACGGATATTTTGGAGCAGAAATCAGGTTTAAACAGGGGATGCAAAGGAGCAGTCAGCATAACTGATACCCAGCTGTATGTGTGAATCATAGAATGGTTTCAGTACAGAAGGAGAGCATTCAGCACATCCAGCCAGTGAAAGTACGCTGCAGGAGCAATCTCACTACTGCCACTTGTCCACCCTTTCTCCAAAACCCTGCAAATATTTCCCTTTCAGCTTCTGGTCCCATTTCCTCTCAGAAACAATGATTAAACTTTGCTCCACCTCTTTCTCGGACAGAACATTCGAGACCCCATCTCCTTACCGAGTTAAAGGGGGTTTCCCAATGTCATCTTTGCTTCTCAGGCAAACAAATTAACCTAATGCCTTCTGATTCTTGCCCCTTCTGCCAACGTGAAGAATAACTATCTACTCTGTCTCGATCAATCATGATTCAGGTCACATCTACCTCGTCTCGCAAGCTTTCTTCTCCAAGAGCAACGCCAGCTCCTCCAATCTATTCACTTAATGGAGGTCTCTCATCGCTGAATCCATTCTCTTCTAATCTTCTCTACTCACTTTGATCTCCTGACATATAGAGGGTAATGCTTGCACTGCAGGCAGCTCAGAGATGCTGATTCCAGTGATGAAAGTGTTGTCTCAGGAACAAATTTTCAGCCCTTTGAACTGGTGCATATTGGAGGTCAGAGTCGCCTTGGAACAGTTATAATTCCGAGAGGCTTTGAACGGATGTCTGCTGAGAGGATGTTTCCCTTTGTGCCGGAATCAGAACTAGTGGCATAATTTAAGAATATGAGTCAGGCATTTAAGACGGAGATGATGAGGAATTCCTTGTTTCCCAGATTCATTAATTCCCTTCCCCAGTGAGCAGTGGAAGCCGGGTGATTGATTATATTCAAAGCTGAGTGCGGCCGAGATTTCATTGACAAGGGAACGGCGGGGGGGGGGGGGGGCAATGGGGAGACAGATATTGAAATGGAGCAAAGATTTGGAGAAAAGGGCACAATCTGATCAGCAATGACCTTATTAAATGGCGGAGTTGTCTCGAGGGCCCTCGTATCCTTCTCCTGCTCCTATTTCTAACGCCATTAATCGCTTTTGATATCTGAAATCTTTCAACAGGAAATGACTTAAACTATCTCACCCCACAGTTGATGTGATAAGGGCGGATATAGTGTGGGGAATGGAGAGTAAATCTGTTGTGCAATGAGAATGGTTCTTTTTGTTGTTGAGTTTAGAAGCTGAAGTTCATATTTGAAGACATTTCCTTCTGCCTCTGCCATCTGAACTGGGCTTTGGGAAGAGGGAGACTGCGCTTGCTGTCATTTCACCTCCTAACCGCTACGTGCCGCTCTAACCTTCGCCTGGCCCTCCTGTGTCTCTCTGGTCCTCCCAGTGTTAACTCTTGCCCACCCGCTGTATCCAATGCTGCTCTTTGTCGAACACCGTCCACGGTCGGCAACAATGGCTTCCTGGGTTCAGTGTCTCATTGCTGGCATTTATATTAAATCGACAATAAGAAAGAAAGACTCGACTCTTCAGAATGGAGTATGAACTGGAACTCTGACCCGTCGAGGAGCTAAATAATAATAATAGTGATAATAATTAAATGAAAAATGAGAAGCAGCTTCCTGTTAAACAGGCAATAGTTGTTGCGCACGTGCAGTCGCTTCATTCTCCCATAGTGCAGTGCGGCCCTGCTCACTGATAGAGGGTTTTCCCATCCGCTGAGGGTTGTGGGAACAGCGCCCGCCATTGCACTATCACCAATTAGGACAAATAGAAATCCTTAAGGTGAGTAATGAATTAAGTAATTGGGACAATGTGGTGGCCATACGCGCATTGGAGTCTGTCCGGCATCCAGTAAGATCATGGTTGAATTTCTACCTGGAAACACTCAACCTCACGCATACACACACACAAACAGACTCACTCCCACACGCTCGGGATATTACCGTGCATAAAACACACACACAAACAAAAAACACATCCACATAAAACACATACACAAACATAGACAAATACAGGGTAAGAATGAGCAAGTGTGTATCTGTGTGCGTGTGATAGTGCGGTGCAAATATATTACTTTGCACCTATGAGTGTGAGTGTGTGTGTGACGGAGAGCTTGCGAGGCAGAGCTTGTGAATCAGTTTGACAATGACTTTGTGTATTTGTGATTCAAAAAGTATGCATTTATGTGTGTGTATGAGTGCATTAATTGAGAGTATTGGGGAGGGAGAGTGTTTCTGAATGTGTTTGCAATTGCCTGTTGATGCACATTAGTGCTTCTCTGCAAGAGTTTGTGAGTGAGTGTGATATGTGAGTGCGTACAAGTGTGAGAGCTGAAAAGTTTTTGTGAGCGTCTGTGGGTAAGTATGTGAATCTGTGTGTGTGTGCCTGCTTGTGAGAGATAGAGAGCGAGAGTGTCAATGTGAGTGAGACATTGAGAGTATGATATTGTGACTTTGTGACACAGAATCTGTGTGTGTGTGCGTGTTGGATTGTGTCTGCATGCATGTGAGTCTGAGTCTGTGTGAGTGAAAGTGTGTGTGTGAGGGTGAAAGAGAATGTGTGGCATTGTGACAGTGTGATATTGAATGAGTATTTGATTCTGGGAGTGCGCCCGTGTGACGGAGTGAGTGAGTACTCGAGATTAATGTGTGAGTGCTTCTGTGAATGTGTGTGAGGGAGTGAGTGAACGCCTGTGTCTGTGAGAGAAAAAATGTGGAATACAGAGTGTCTTTAAGTGTCTGCCTGTCTGAGTGAGAGAGAGAGAGATAGAGAGAGATGAGGACAGTGTGGGATTGTGTGAGCATGAGATTTCGTGAAAATGTGTGAGTGTGATTGTGGGTAAAAGTGTGAGTGTACGTCAGTCTGTGTTAAGAGTGTGTGTGTGTGTGTTTGAGAGACAGAATATGTGACATTTGCACAGTGTCAGATTAAGTGAGCTTGGGATTTGAGTGTGTGAGGGTGAATGTATGAGGGCCAGCGTGAGTGTATGATACTTTGCTGCATGTTATTGTGTGCGTGTTTATGTATGTGTGTGTGTGTAATTGTGTGAGTATGTGTTTGTGTATCTGTGTATGTGTGGATTTGAGAGAGAAGTTGGGATTTTCCACACTGGGCTTGAGTGTTCTCATTCTTTTTCATATTTTTTGTTCATGAGCACACTCCCTATATTCAGGGGGACAGCCCAGGCTGGGTCTATGCCACCCAGAAGCTTGTGCACATGGACAAAGCAGCCTTTGCCCGAGTGATTGTGAGCCTCGTGTGAGAAGCCTTCCCTGGATGCTTGTCGTTTGCCCTTCACACACACCCCGATTGCAAAGCTTTGCTTTAGCCAAACGACATGCTCTGGGTCCACTTCAGCTGTATATCGCTGGAGAGCTCACCTCAGGGATGTGACTGCTGCTGGAGAATTCATCCGAGCGATGTAACTGCTGCTGGAGAGACCGCC